>VXBA01001576.1:229105-544615 GCA_013399895.1 Serilophus lunatus
CGGAGCCCCTGCCCGGGCGGGAGGGCCCTGCCGGCCCGGCCCGGCCCCGCTGCTCCCGGAGGGGCGGTCGGCAGGTGAACGCCGTGTATCGATGATGTGAGTCATTTTCCAGCGCGCATAGTAGCGAGTGCTTGTGACTCAGCACGTTGGCAGCAGAAATATGTAAATTGGGGATGTTCTGGAAGCCATATGATGTAATGTGTTCGAAATTCTTGCCTATTTAGTTTTTTTGAGCTAAGCCGATGTTAGTTCAGAGATTGCGGTTTGCGCACCGCTTGTCAAGCGTCTTCATTGATCGTTCCCCCTGATGAGTCATGGTACAGTTTTACAGGGTAAGGTTGCCAGCTTCTTCCCATCAGAGTTCGCTTTCCTAACGTTTCTACTGTTGTTCATACACGAAGTATACACGCATCTGCCCTAGTTAGCTTACGGGATCATGAACAGTTGGCAGAGCTCTGATGTATAAAAGTATGGTTGAAACCCCTCCTGCTAATTTCTAAGTGTGTTTTAAAAGCCCTATTAAAAGCGGGCAATTCGCTGAAAGTTAGTGCAGGTAGTATTTCTAGATCTTTTCTCCTCACTTGACATGATAATGAGGAATTTATGAAGGGAGAGAATTTTTAGAAGACTGATACAGTTCCCAAACAGTAGACTAGTCTGATATGTCTGTAGCTAATTAAGTTTTCATCTGTACTGGTGTGTACTGCTGACTTTGGTACTTACCTTGTAAAGCTTTGTTTTAGCACAGTTCCCTTTGCATTTCTTGGAAACTTTCCATCTGCAGCACCACTTCAAAATGGCTTGGTGGTTTCCAGACTGGGAGGAAGAGAAGGTGGGCTGAAACTTAAGAATGTGGAAAGCCACGCTAATTGCCAGTTCCATTTTTTCCCTGTAAAAGTTTTCTCACCACTTTCATCCACAGAAAATGCATCGTATTGATTTGCTGATTGTAGTTTTGCAGAAGTCAAGCACTCTGTGTTCTCCTATGCGTCCATCAGTGTTGCTGTTTTCACTGCAAAATCACGTTCATGAGCAGCTGTCAGGTGCTTCGTATCATAGGATGGAGGGGTGCAGTCCTTATTGACTGAGAGCAAAGAAAGGGTCACAGCTAATCAGAATGCAAGTGTGTGAGCACATCTGACTGCGTGGGCTTGGAGAGGCTTTGAAATGGGTGACCCTTTTGGAAAGGCTTCCCTTTTGAGTAATTTGTAGCAGTAAACTGGTAACTTTATCTTTGTAAGAGCGAGATATGCCCTTTTGACCCTTAAACAAGCTGCTGAGTCTACTGACCTTTCAGAAGAACAATGCCTTTTATTACACTCCAGTATGGATCTCCTTGATAAGAGGTAACTTTTGAAGTCTTAAGTGCATGTAACTATAGTGAAGCTTCTGTTTAATGGAGTTCAGCCTTAGTCAGACACTCCTGTTTGGCTTGTCCGGTATAAAAGAAGAGTTTCTGGGCTTTCACATACTGTGTGCAGGCTGAGCATGAGTTTAATGAAGCTATACAGGTTTTTGAGGTTCAATCCAGTGGTTTTTTTGTAAAGCAGCTTTCAGTGTGTTTAGTTCTTCTATTTAAATACTGATGTTTTCACCAAACTTTTCATCAGAGCCTTAGAAAAGGTGACAAATGTTTCTTCAAAAAATCTGTCTAGCACAGTTTAGGGGGAGCCAAAGTGTATTTGGCATAACTGACCAATGTTCAGATTGCATCTGAATAGCTGGCTTTGCTTTTCGTTTGATATCCTTTCCATCTGTCTCTTGTTGTTTTTTTTTTCCCAGCTGTTCACCTTCATGGTTCAAAGTTACTTCATATCTCTTGTCTCTAAACATCCTTTTTTTGGATGTCTGCCAAGCCACCTGGTTCTCTTCTATCTCCTTTCTTAAGCATATTGTGCAGCTGCTGTTTTACCCTCTTTTCTTGATTTCTTTTTTCCTTCTCAATCGTTGACTTTGGATATGTAGGCCAGCCCTTGTCTCCTTCTTGGTAGCCTTTTTCTCCAGAAAGTCTTTACTACTTCCCCACTGTGCTGGAAGAGAACCCAGAAGAATATTTGAAAAAGCAGGTTAGGACTAAGAAATGCATTTTGTATCTGCCATGCATTTTTGGAATCTAAGCACACTGGAAGGTAATATTAAATACTTATGGTTTGAATGATAAGGAAAAAACTGCATTACTTTGTGAAGAAAATCACAAATTCTAGCATAGAATAAGGACAGGAAGATATGTACTATGCTGTAAGTAAAGCTACTGTTTCAAGTCTGTGCTGCCTCATCCTTTTACTGCCAGCAACTCTGTTTGGATTGTATCTGGTTTTGAAAGCTTTTTCTTTAGTGGTGAGACAGACGAGACTTAAGTAGAGCTGATTTGCATTTCTGTTTTTACAAGTATACAAGAACTTTCAGTACTTTTTCCTCTTATAGAGATTTTGCCTCTAACTTGTCCTCACAGAAGGGAAATTTGAGAACTCCATAAATGAACATATTGATAATGAAAAGAATGTGGAAAGTCAATGTGGGTTGAGTAGATGAGTGTTCTTAGTGAGCTACTAGAACATCAAGAAACTTAGTTTGTCCAGTCTGGTATCTAGATGGACAAACATGTAGAAAAGAAATGCTGTCACTTTGCCCTTTAAAAACAATGTTGTAAAACTAAGACAAAAAGCCAGCATGTTTGTATAACTTCTGAGTGATTGAAGCACAGGACTCCCTAGTTTGTCTCTCTTGATGAGATTCTGAGTGTGACTTTAGATTTGACGAATACATATGAACAGTTTCTTTAAAATAAAGAACTTTTAATTGTAAATTTCAAATTTGAAAATGTGTTCCTAAGAACACCAACGTAAGACTTTCATCAGCAATTCTTTAGGACAGGTATTCAGGTTAAGTCTTTATAGCTGAACTTTGTAGCTGCCATTCTGGTGATACCAGCTCTTAATTTAAACAGACTTTTATAATCATTGCATGGTTTTAAACTTACTCTGCCTTTGTTTCGCTTGTGCAGCCAAGTATGTCTGACAAAACTCCAGATCACTGAAAATAACTTACAGCACTCTATGTCTT
Organism: Serilophus lunatus; assembly: GCA_013399895.1. Taxonomy (NCBI): domain Eukaryota; kingdom Metazoa; phylum Chordata; class Aves; order Passeriformes; family Eurylaimidae; genus Serilophus; species Serilophus lunatus. Next base: position 232,169 of record VXBA01001576.1, read on the forward strand.
AGTTGCTTGTTGCATTTTTTTACATCAGTTTGTTCATAGCTAGAGCATCTATCAATAGGTCTTTGTGGTGAACTATACATTAAGCATGAGGCTGCCTTTTTTATCAAAGCTTTACGTGTTATGAGTTATTGGTACTGTTGGAAAACTGATTTTCTTGTTAGAGTAGACCAGTTATTCACACCAAAAGGTATGTGCACCTCAGATTTGTTGAAAATGAAACATGGATGCTCATGAAACTTATCTAATAAGGTATTTTTTTGCTTTTAGAGGTGGCCTCAGCAACATGCTGTTTCAGTGCTCCCTACCTGATACCATTGAGGCAGTCTCAGACGAGCCACGGAAGGTTCTCCTGCGCTTGTACGGCGCCATCCTGCAGATGGTGAGTCGTGCAGTGCTTCGGGAGGGGGAGGGTTCCTGTGGCCTCACTGTAGTGTCTTTGGAGACCCTAATTTGTGACACACTATGCAGCTTTATCCTCTGGGGAGTGTGGTTTGCTGGTGGGGGGCTGGAAGCTGAAAGCAGTTTTCTTTATGGTTTGTTGTTGTCTAGAACTTACACTCTTTTCTACGCAGATCCTGACTGGCTGTATTAACTGAAAGCTCATTTGCTGTCTGTTTGAGCAGTAATGTTTTGTTTATGGTGTTATGTTTGGACTGTGGTGTTTCAGAAAAGCTTGCTTCTGTACAAAATGTAGGACTTCTAGCAAGATTGCAAGAGGCTGAAAGGCTTAATTTGAATCTTGGTAGCATTTACAAGTCTCAGAAATTAGTTGAAGGTTTTGTCAAACTTGTACAGTGCTCAAACATTTTATTAGGTCTCGTGGGTAATTGTGTTGCTGGGGAACTTGATCTATAGTGCTAGAATAAAAATGAAGTGTGAACATCAGTACTGTACAGTTATCTCATTCCAAAACATGCTTTCCTAAATGTGTGATATGCCTATAGCTGGCATAGAAGCTTAACCAGATGTTTGTCAAACTTCTCTAATGTCACTTTCATTTGATTAGTAAAATGTGAATAATACTGAAATTTGTCAAACCTTAAGACCAGTGTTTGGCAAGTCCGTTTCAAATACTAAGGTTAAAAAGCAAGAATATTTTGTAAAGGTGATCTCTTCTGAAGCTTACAGACTGTTACTGTAGGACTGTACAGCAGATCTACTTACTCGTCACTGCTAGACACTTGATTATAGTGTAACTAAGTAATCATAAGTGTTTAACCTTATGAAAAATTGCAGCTTTGTAACATGACGTTTGTATGTTGGCCATTATTTCTATTTGACTTAGAGGGTCTTGTTTTATTTTCCATTAATTTTATATTTTCCAGTACTTGGTCACTTGCTTTGAACAACTGATCCAATATCTGCAGGAAATTGACTGTTTTTGAAATTTCAGCCCATCCTTCCTGCTTCTACTGTCTTGACCAAACCTACTGTTAAAAATCTCATTGGATATTGTTGCTGACTTTAAAATGTTCCTTTATTATATTATGTGAGTTTTTAACTTTCCCATGGTAACAAACTTTACCAGAAATATGTAAAATATTCCAGGGATTTGAGTTAGCATGAAATGCTTGGCTACACCACCGTATGTGTACTGGGAAAGTTAAACTCTTTAAACAAGAAAAGTGTGTTGAAGTTCATTAATTTAACCTTAAATAGTCTTTAGTTTAGTAGAACCCAAAAGCAAAGTGAAAAAAATGGTGGTGAAAAGCCTTGTTTTTGAAATGACTCCTAGGATCGATGCCAAGTTTGGGGTTTTTTTTCAGAATTAATTATGTTTTTAATGTAATGCTGGCTTAATATGTGGAAAGCTTGAGTAGGAACACGGACTGTAAAATTGTTGTAGTGGTAGAGCTTCTGTTGCCCTAGAGCTGTGAAAAAATGCAGCCTTTTCTTGTATTTCAGAGGAAAAGTAAAGTAGACTCTAGAATTTGGTTGCCCTCTTCTTCCCTCAGGGTGATTTTTAATTTGCCTTTTCTGTGCCCATATCCACTGAAGAAATCAAAATAAATTTTTGGGCTCTAAAATCAGAACTAATTTGGTTTGAAAATTGAAAGTGTGTTTGTAACTTTCTAACCTTAATGTTGAAGGATCTTTTGAGATGTCTAATTTCCTTTATTTCCGTAGTGGCAGTGAAATGACTGCTCTTGTTGGTGCAGTTCACTAAAGGTTAAGTAAGCAGAGAAAGTCCCAAGGTAAAACTTTCAGATTGCATTGAGGTTCACAATTTTTGTCAACAAACATTTGTCTCTTCCAGCCCCTCTACCTTAAATGCAAGTTAAAATATAAGCAAACTGTTTTCTTGGGGTATTTTGAAAACCTCACATAGGATTCCTATGAGTTTCTGGGTGGCATAAGCGGAATGTTATGACAAGCTTGTTAAGAGGGAGTAATTTGATATGTTTTAGTCAAGTTGCTGAAGTTAAAAACCCTATAGAAATTAAGGGACACTGCTTAAGTATGTTGAGTTAACAACACAACTTAATTCTCAATGACTTAATTGTAACTGCCACTGGGTATTAGTAGTTACCACTTGTTTGTTCGAGGCTTTGTAGCATGTTTTGAACTCTTGTCCATTCTACTTGCTGTTGAAATTGGAGCACAAAACAGTGATACCAGCTCTTACTCCTTACTGTAAATACTGTATATCTATAGCAACCTGCACCAAATTGTTGTATGTACAGGAGATAAGTTAAAGTTAAAATTTTGAATACCAGTGACAAATGGATACCTGATTACTAACTTCAGAATGAATGGTGCTGGCACCATAATTCTTTGAGCCACCTTTTAAAGGAACCTTTTTTGCAGTTTGGAAATAGCTCCAGTTTGCTTATTATGACTCTTGGAAGACACAAATGTCAGTACATGAAATTCATCCAATATAAACCATGCCAGCTGGCCAAAGCTGCCACACAGGGAAGGCTTTGTGCCTTCCTCTGTTATAGCTGATATGTTTAAACTGATTTTTCGTGTGCATGACTGTTTTGGGGGGAGTTGTGGGGAGATGAACTGGTCTAGCTCGGCCATTATTCTGAATGGTCGCACTGGCATGGATGTTTATAAACCAAGGACTTCCCCTCAGTATACCCTTGAGCAGAACTTTTTATTTTAAGACAAGTGTTGTACTTGTGACAGGTTGAAGTACTAACCACATTAAAACTCAAATGTTTGAGGCACAATGCAGATATGTCCTATATTGGAAAAAGGGAAATGTCTTACTCTGCTTCACTTATTCTTGCTCCAGCTAAATTTAAAGGAGAGCTTTGAAATTAAAACTTCTCATGACCAAATGTCTTTCTCTTGGTTGTTAACAACTGAAACAAAAGGTTCTCCAACAATAATGTTGCTTAATGTCCAGACTTTAAAATTGGATTTCATATGCAGATCACTGTAGTGTTTCTACTTAAATTAAGAAAAACATCTTAGAAATGGTGGTAGGATTTCAATATAAGACAGCATCAACAAAAAAAGCTCAAATTAAGGTGAATTTTTAATTTCATCAAAATGTAACTTGGGGATTGATTCCCATTCTTTTATACATGTCAAAAGAACCTTGAACTCTGATTCACTGGGGCTCTGTTACTTTGCAACAGCCAAAACAAAATCTTGTATATAAATGAGAAAAACAAACCAATATATCTAACGTCCCTCTCTGGTCTCTCAAATTCTGTGTGAGCAGATGCAAAATAAGCATAAATGGTTGCCACAGTTCTGTGGGAAATCTTTTTCCATACCTGCCTTGCTGCCTTTTATTTTGTGTAACTAAATAAAATGCAGACTGCTGTGTAACTGTAATTCTCAACGTCTTCTGTGGTTGTTGGTGTCCATGTCTGTTTGTAGCATGGAGTAACTACAAATCCCTGGCACTGGCAGACGGCTTGAGAGAAACCAAGCACCTCTTACGGGGATGTATTTGTGTTGGGTGGAGTTAAGGGTGTTTGGGGGTAATGTACCACTTTAGTTGTATGTGCATGTGTTCTCTGCTGCAGGCTTGCCCATGCGATCGTGCCTAGAGCACTCTGGTTTCCAGGTGACAGACACGATTCACGGTATAGTATGAGATCTCTGAAGTTGGAGCATTCTCTACAGCTTTCATTTTCTCTAGTACTGGATTTCATTGTTTAAAAATAAGTCTTAAGTAGCACCAGCTACTGTCTGTGCATCTGAATGTTTACAGCAATAACAGAATATCCAAAAACTGCCTCTTCCTTTTCTCTGCTCCCTCATAAGATTATGGTAACTTGAAATGAAGAGGATTAGAGATGTCTTTGTGGCTTTTGTAGAACTTGAACTGGGAATTCTTCACATGCTAGCTTTTAGGACTACAGCAAATTAGCAGCAGTTCTTTCAGGTCCAATAGGGACAAGTGATCAATTGCAGATCCTTAGAAGCAGAAATAATATTTCCTGAACCTAAAGCTGGTTTTGTTCCAGTACACTGAAGTTCAAATTGATGTCTTCCAACAGCTTCTAGAAAGGTTTCCCCTGCACAGGTCACACAGGTCCAACCTTTGAGGCAAGTCCTCAATGTTGTGATTTCTTGATACTCGAATTCCTAGGGATGTGTCTAGATCCAAATATTGCAGTATTTTGAAGTATTGAAAACTAAAGCTGAGTAAAATCAGAAAAATTGAAGTTATAGTGTTAAATTTGTGAGCAGAGCTAAAAACTACTTGGGGGAAAAAGACATGAAGTTCCTTCTCTATACAGAATTCTCTGGCCAAGCATCATTTGAGATTTTTGGTACAGACCTCACATTCCAGCTATGAGAGAAATTGGGGCATCAGGAAGAACACATTGAACTGAATTTTCTGTGTCAAACTGCCAGATGTATAAACTGTCTGGTCATTTTCTGATCACAGATCAATGTACGCTGTCTCCCATTCTAGGACTTGGCCTTATCCTGCATTAAAATCAATTTACATGATCATGGATTAGACTCCAAAAACTACCTTACTAAAAATGAGCTTTCTCAGTCTTCTTTGAAAGTAAACCTTCCTGCAATAAAAGAAGTGCTGAACAGATATTCAAAGAATTCTTAAAGGTGAAGAATAAGTGTCCACTTCTAGTTGATGGAAAAACTGAAGTATCCACTGATATATTCCCTAATTCTAGGCTGAGTACATGGGCATGTGTGAAGACTGATCCTCTCCAGGTGCCCATTCATATTTGCAAGTTATTTACAAATTCATATTCATTCTCTTCTGAACAGTAATGCTCCATGCTGGGGGAACAGAAAAATGGAAGAGATGCTGCACAAGTCTCCTCTTGTGATGACTCTGCAGTACAGAGCCCTAACTGTTTCTTTCTAATGGCACAGCAGATGCCATTAGGCTCTCAAACATTAATTTGAGGTGGACTCTTGGAACTGGCTAGCTCTTTATACAGTGTGACCTCTGGAAAGCAGATGCCAGATCAGGTTCTAGGGAAAAGTCTAATCTGCTTGCCTCCTGATGAACTGAACCATTCTGAGAGCACCATTTATCAGGAAAGACTCCTGGATGGTGAGTAACTTTCTGAATGCTCAAGAAAAATCTGTGAGTGGTATCGATGTAGGACATGCTTGTTCAGAGAAGCCCTCTGTAAATGACTTTAATGCTATTGAGTAGTTATGCATTTAGCTGTAGTGAGTATGTTTGGACTTTAATTTCCTTGAAGAGAATATAAAATAATAGTAGTTTCCATATTGTTTTGCTTTAAACTTACTATATTAGTGTTATGGGAAGTACTTGCTGAAAGACCATCGATTCATGTTAACTATCCTTCGTCTGTAGCTTCTGAAATACTGTAACTGCATAACTGTGTAAGTCTTTAGCTTGTTGTATTGTACTTCAGACAGCTGGTGTTGCTTAACCATCTTCCATTAAGTTCCTATTTCCACCCTTGTTTTGGACATGTTAGAGCTTTGGAACAGAAAGGTATGCACATGGTTCTGCAAATGAAATGCTTGGGTTCAGAAAGTGGAGATGCAGGCAGCCTTTATGGGCCTCTAAAGCTAGTCTGGTTTAAACAGTCAATGGTGGAATTGCAACATAAATAGCAGCCACAAACTCTCACTAATTCTAAGCAGATATTTGCTTTCTCTTCTCCTTACCTTCAAGCCCTTTAAAGGACAAGGTTTTTAATACATCTTGAATTTTATATATGCAGCTCTACTAAAAGCATGTGCCATTGAGGATATGCTGAGGACATGGTTTAATACTCTGAAACTGCTTTATAATGACTGTTAACAATCCTAGCACAATACATTATTCATGGAATTTGTTAAAGTTTTGCTAGTGTACTGCAGTTCTTACTGAGACACCTCTAGCTTACATGGGCAATACAGTTGAAGAAAAATCTTGGATTTGCATGGCCAGTGGTACACTGGACATAAAGCCTAGGCAGTGTGCCCTAAATAAGGAAATAATGGTCATAAGAACTTTGGAAAATAAGGCAATAGGAAAAAGCAAGTGCTTTACAACCTTTGTAACACGCCTCTTTCAATAGTTCTAAGGCCATTATGTAATCTCTCTAATGCATCTCAAGTGGCTGAAAGAATATCATGCTGTGTGTCAGGCAGATGGACTTAATTAAAAATGTTCCTCTGAGCTTGTGGTACACTGAAATCTTGTTTTGAAAGACAGGGAAGCAAAGAAAACATACCTGAAAATCAGGTATTTGAGCGGCTTGGTCTCAGTGGCACATCCTTTTGAAAGGTTTTGGAATGGTTGAAATAGTGTGGTGGTCAGAGGTCAGATGGATACTAGTGCTGTAGCTGTCACGATCCAAGACAGTGTTGAGACTTCTAGTTAATTGTAGCTGACACTTCTACTCCCTTTGTTCTGGTGGTTGCAGGTTAATCGTGTTAAATTTCATCTTCTCATTGTGTTTGCTTTTTTCTCATTCATAGAGGTCCTGTAATAAGGGAGAGTCTGTACAGTCTCAGAAGGAAAATGACTTGCAAGTGAGTAATTAAATTTGCTTATTTCACAGAATTTTATAGATTATAGGGAAATGTGGTGGTCCTGCTTGTTTTAAACCAGTAGTTACTCTACCTGGTGTCGGGACTGTTTCTAGAAATTACGAAAAGTAATGAAATTTATTTGCTCATAGAAATAACATTATAATCTGGATGTCTGGACAGGGTTTGGAAAGATTTAAGCATTCTGTAGCAGAAAGAGACCTTAAATGGTCTCTTAGCATTCTGAACATTGGTATCAGTACTGCCATTTCTAATATTAGACTCTTCCTATAGTAGATGAAGGTCAGTACTCTGCTTGACCTAATTCCCTCTGTTTTTTAATATATCAGTGAACTCCTCTGAGGAAAGTACAGGGAGCTGGAGAGAACTTGCTTTTGGACATAGTGTTTCTGATTAGCATTGTGCTTGGATCGTCTGTGTTCTGCAAACTTTAAAGCTCTTGCATTTGTAACCATTTCTGCTCAAGCAGCATAATGTTGAGCTGAGTGTAACTTTCATAAAGTCATCTGAACAGAATTTGGTAATTTAGATTTCTACCCTGGCAGTGGGTTTTTTTCAGTTAGGGATGCAGCATGTTAGCCAGATGTTTTGCTTATTATGTACTGTCAGTTTTCAGCTCTGTAATTTTGCCAGTCACTAGGGAAAAGTACATTTTACTCCATTGGTAACTGCTGCTTTTTTCCCCCTTGTATTTTTTGCCTTATGGGAATGCCATCTGAAACAATTTAGGCATTTGTTTTGGTTTTTTTATAGTGAGTTGAAACTGGTTTTATATGTTTTGTTGCTTAATGACTCCTTTTGAAGTTTTGCTGAACTTTCAGTTTAGTTTACTGGAACAACTTCAATCAGTTGAACCAAGACTGAACAGAAAAACATACTGGTTTGATACCTTAGTTTTCTTCAAACATGAAAAATGGAGGTGGCTTGATTTCTTCCTCATCCCAATCCTGTAAAAAAAAAAGTTTTAAAGTTTTGTAACAGAAAACAAAAACCCAAACAAGCCTTGCTCTGGTGCCCGAAGCTCATGGAAATTTTGCAGTATAGGAAACAAGTTTTCAAACTTCAGAACTGTCTTAATTTGTTGCCTGAAAATAGTGATTCTCTGCTGGTAGGCTACTATTTCCTGCTGTTAGTCTCATAGTACTGAACCTTCACTGCTGAATCAATGTCCTCAAGAATTACTGTCAGGATGCATTTGTTAATCTTCTTGTGCCTAGGTAAAAATTATAGGTAGTTTTGATTAGATATGATATCCTTTGGAGAGATTAAAATCCTCTGGGTTTACTAGCAAAAGCATTGTAGCTGTTCTGAGCTGCCTGGTGTGTGACAACTGTGACTAGACATTGGTTAGTCTTCTGTCAGTTTAGTCTTTTAATAAGGATTATCTAATTTTTATCTTGGTTTTGCTTGGTCAGGGGTAGTTTTCCTCAGAATGTGACTATTTTGTGTATTTTGTAGTGAACTTCTTGTTAAAACAGGAATGAAGCAGAAACTTTCAGTTCCAGCTGAAGTGTAGAAAGACTTCTGTTCTCTCCTTTCCTGGATGGGAGTTGCATACTGGAAAAGCCTTGTAAAGAATATTTGCATTCCTTAGGTTTGAAATGCAGCATTCATCTCCAATTATTTGTTTAAAAATGAGTGGTGATCAAAGTTCGGAGCTTCAGAGCTTGAAACAAGTTTTGTTATCTTGGCAACATAAGGATATCGCAAAGTGTTTGAAGGCTTTGAGGTACATAATTTACTTGGTTATAATGCTTGATCCTTCAAAAGTCATCAAGTGAATGTTTATCTGGGGAGTCAGACACCTAGATTTGTTCAGTGTCCATATGAAGTAAGCTATAGAATTTTCTGCTTTTCAGGAGTTTATTTCCACATCTATGCATGACAGTAGTATGTGGGGTGGAGACTTGGTAAAAGATCCATCAGGTATTATGAAGCAGAAGGTTTTGTGACTGAGATGAAACAGATGTATTATTCCAGAGCTCTGATTGGACTTGTTCTCAGCCTGTCTTGTTCTATAACTTGTCTGTTACAGTAGAGAAGTTCTTCTGATGCTCTAAACTTTAAGATTAAAGTACCAGAGCACTCAAATTTGAATATTCTTACACTGCTGCCTTTAGATAATATTTGCCTGTACTTTTGAAATAGATGGAGAGATGCAGCCATCCTTGTTAACGTTGACACAGAAATGTACAAACTTACAATCATGTAGTTATGTATTATCTGAGGGTTATAAGTTTTTAATAATGTCTTAAAGGGCTAGGACTAGGCAGACCTGTGGCAGAATTAACTCAGAAGTGCACTGTGGAGTAATTGGAAATGTCGCTATTTCTGGTTGTCACTTCTGAAGCATGAAGGGATGTCTTAATGAATAACATCTTTTGGTACTTGCTGTTTGCCAAGAATCATGAGTTAGTTTTTCAGTAAGATGTGAAAACAAGGAACTGACACCTTAATGGGAACAGACTTAGAACACCCTAACATTGTACAAGGCACAGAGTCAGTGGATAATAATGGAATAGACATTCAGTAACTTGTACATAATTTGCTTTTTGGCGCTTTTTGGCATTAGGTTTCAGAACGGAATGGAAAAGTTCAGATCTGTGGTGGTGGAGGCATGTCAAGTGATTAAAAGAACATATTTTTGTTGTGTTAGTGGATAATGCACTTGGCTCTTTGAGGAGTTGAGTGGAGAACAGATGCAATACATTCATATGCAAATTGTCTTAAATTCTGTGATCAGAACATAGTTACGTGAGTCTTTACTACGCTTGAATGTGAAATGTTAGAATTTCTTTAAGATGTCAGAATAATGATGTGTGGGCCAATGATAAAAATATAATTTATCAACAGTGCTGACTGGAGTGTACTTAAGGGAGGATCTTGTATGGAGTTATTTAGTGTCTGATCCTATGTTGACTACAATAATGCAAAAGGCTTTAGTCAGAAATACCTGAGAGCTTTCTTAATTTTGTGTTGTTGTTTGTATGCTTTTAAGTGCCATGGTCAGACTTTTGAGATAAATTGCTCAAAAGTAGGTAACGGCTTGGCAGATCTCTAGGATTTGAGTCCCAACTGGATTCTGGTTAACAGAATTGCTGGAAGTGTTGATGTCATGTGGCTTCTACATTTACTTGCAGATAATCTTGCCTATCAAGACAGCTGTACTTCAGTGATTTAAACTGTATTTTGAGACATTTCATATTTCTATTAATTTTGAAAAGTTCATATTGAAAAGCTGTCTGCTTGTGATTATTAGGGACCCAGTTTATTGATGTAAGGAAAACATTGGAGAAACATTTTTGAAACTAGGAGGTATGTTGGCAATAGAAAAGGAAGAATGTTTATTCATACATAGTGATTTTTAGCAGGAGACTAAATTATTCTCTTAAAAAAATAAGGAATATCTAAAATGTGCTTAATGGAATCCTAAGTTATTCTTCAAAATGAACAACTCAAGTTTTTCACTTCACTTGTGTAGTTGAAATGCACTCTTCTAAGACAGTGATTTTAAGTGTGATAAAATAGTTATTATAGGATAATATTTGTAATTCTTGTGCTGTACCTCAGTAAGGTAAACTCCTTGAGGAAATGAATTTGCAGAATTCCCACAGGTTGGGTGTTTAAGAAGAGAGTGGATGTGGCACTGAGTGCCATCGTCTGGTTGACAGGATGGTGTTAGATCATAGGTTGTATTTGATCTCTGAGGTCTTTTCCAACCTGATTCTGTTGATTCTGTTTGGGTTTTTGCAGTTTTCCTTTGACTTGGCCCACCAACAGTACCTGTTAAGTGATACAGATTTCTCTCTCAGCTTTCAGCTTGAAAGCAAAATACTTCTATTGCTTACATGCTAAGTAAAAGTTTTTAGTCAAGAAACTTTGGTTAGTAAAATGTTGAGTCTTCTTTTTAAAGCTAGCCCTAAAATCTCTCACTTTGTAGCACTTTAGCTATTGTGCACACCCAAGTTAATTTCTGTGCAAGCAACAACTAATGCTTTAATTTTTTTGCTAGGGGGCAGAAGCCATGGTTCTGGAAAGTGTTATGTTTGCCATTCTTGCAGAGAGAGCACTTGGCCCAAAGCTGTATGGAATCTTTCCACAAGGACGACTGGAGGAATTCATTCCCGTAAGTCCTGCTCGTAATTAGTCAGTGGGCCTCTGGTAGCTGTTTTAATTAGTCATGACAAGGATGACTCTGGACTGCCCAGAAAAGCAGGGATGTGGGAATAGAATACTTGACAGCTTGTTGTAATTGCTGGCTGTAATTTGATAGTGGGTGTTGGAGAGCCCCGTTACAGCTCTTGCCAGGGAGAGATATCTAAAAACTCTTCAGCTCTAGCAGAGGCTGTTAGATACCAAACATGGCTTGGGAAGTTATGGAGTAACACTTCCCTCTAACAGCAACAAGAGCAGATGCTTTTGATGTTCTTAAATATTTATACTCATTCTGCTTTGAAGATATTCTTGGTGTGAGATGTGATACTCCCCAGGTCTTGATCTAGGTGAGAATTGATTAAATCATAAGTAAGCTAGGCTGCCTAACTCAGCTTTTCCCAAGACAGAAATTTGTAACTTCACCTGGAAGGAAAAAACCTTGAGTACTATGCTAATATTTATCGCTGTACTACATAGTCTAATGCTAGTATTTATAGTTAATCACACTTTTGTAATTAATCAATTAACTTTAAGAATACTGTATTTTATTACAGAGCAGGAAACTGAGCACTGAAGAACTAAGCTTACCTGACATATCTGCTGAAATAGCTGAGAAGATGGCTAGATTTCATGGCATGAAAATGCCATTTAATAAAGAACCTAAGTGGCTTTTTGGGACAATGGAGAAGTAAGTTATGCAATACTTTATGGGAGGAAAAGGCGACCTGTTGTAATTTTGATAAGCGGATCATTCTTCCTAAATTCCTGAGAACACAAGCTCTTACTGTACCCTGTTGCATGAAGTAACATAGTACGGGAAGAATAATATACTTAGTGTCACAAATGCTGTATTATCTCTATATTTTTAACAGGTATCTAAATCAAGTGCTGAGGATTAAATTTACCAGAGAATCCAAAACCAGAAAACTGAACAAACTTCTGAGTTACAATCTCCCCCAGGAAATGAAAAATCTAAGGTTGGCTTATTTTGTATACTACTGTCTTCCAATTTGCACAGTTTCTGTATGGATTTTTGTATACTTGTTCAAACACATTAAACAGTATAACACCCTATATTCATTTTACTTTACAAGATGGGGATTGGATTTGATTCTCTAACCAACCTGAGTCTCCTAACTAAAAACTGATGCAGTAAATTTGCTGATCAGTGAAGTTCATTGTTCTGATGTTTGGCTACTAATTGAGACAATAGGGTCTTGCTGGGAAGGAATAGTACTTCAAAGTCTTACAGCAAAATTCATCTGTACTGGAATTGGAACTGAACATAGTGATTTGTTGCTTACAAGGTCCTATATTGCTGTTTTCTAGAGCTATGCTTGAAGCTACTTCATCACCAGTTGTATTTTGCCACAATGACTGTCAAGAAGGTAAGCTGCAAATATTTCAGTCTTGTTCAGTGACATAATGTTGAGCTTTTTGTGGTAACTTGTTTCCTGAGAGGTAGCCAGGTTGAGGAGATACTGCCCTGGAGCAGCAGTCTGTGCTCCCTGGTGTGCTACAGTAGCAAAGTCAAGTGTATTTGCTTTGGCTTGAGACTTCTTAGAGAACTCTGGTATGGTAACTGGGTTAAGCCAAACATGTCGTGCTCTGTTAGTACAGGTCAGTTGATGATGGGAGGCTTGGGTGTTTTCTGTTTAGACCATGCCTTTCTTTGCTGTCTGCTATATACAGGATATATTTTAGTCAGCTTAAAAGAAAGATACTGAAAAAAGTACAGTGAGTGGTGAAAATGGAGACTGGGGTAGTTCAACGCAGCAGTTTTCAATTTGTACTGGTAAGAAACATTAGGAAAACCTTATCCACCTCTTTTTAATGCTCTCTGGGAGTCATAGAAGGAATAGCAGTTTTCCTGAGCCAGTTACTGAAAAAGATGAAGAGGAGGCAGGGCTGAAGGTGTTGCATATGCTGTGTTTGTGCTCCCTGTCACCTGTACAGTGGGTAAGCTGGGCTGAGCTGGAAGGATGCTCTACTGGAACCGTATGCAGGGTTATTTTGTTCTCAGGAGTTCCAGCCTTGTTAATGAAGGCTGAGGAATTGGCCTGGGAGAGGACTGTCCTGGAGAAGAAGCATATAGGACAGGCAGCACAAGGGAAAAAGGCCACTGTTCTGAGGTGTGAAGAGCTAGCTCACTAGTGGGGGAGTTCGAGGTCTCATTGGTGATGTGGCAAGGTGCAGTACTTGAGAAGACAGAATGTAATAGTGTTGAAGCAAGCTGCGGAGCCTGAAGTTCTGGGAGGTTGGGAGATGGTGATGGTACAAAATACTGTGCTTATTCTATTGGTGCAAGGGTATGGCATGGAGACCAGTCATATCTGTGGATAGGGTCAAACTATTGCAGGCATCAGTGTTACTCTGAATTTGTTTACTAACTGGCACTTGACAAAGGAAGACTTTGTGTCTTTCAGATGAATTAGAGTGACTACATGAATTGAAAGACAGATAATGCAATATCCTGAGCTTTCTATAGATACTGGTTGTGCCACATATTAAAACACCAGAGTGGTCAGACTGTGGCTGAAAAGCAATTCCTGTCCCAGGTACTGTGTGATTAGTGACAGTGTTACACAGGTATAACAGTTACTGCAAAATCTACAGATTGCAAACTGCTGAAGGAAACAATGCAACAGGGGCTGCTAAGGCTAACAGTGCCACCTGAGCAGCTGCAAGCTAAATACTGGAAAAACAGGGCACTTGAGAGAGCAAATCTACCTCTGCCTGTACAGACAAAAACTTTCTTCATTCAGCTTTACAAGATTTATCACATATATCTCAAGTTCCAGTGAGTTAGTGAATAGCCAGTACAACTTGCCTTTTTCTGTTGTTGTGGTTTAACTAAACCCAGCTGGCAACCCAGCCCCACAGCGCCATTTGCTTGTTCTGTACAGCAGGATGGGGTAGTACATTGGAAGGCCAAAACTGAGAACTCATGGACTGAGATAAAGGCAGTTTAATTAAAGCAAAAGCCATGCCAACAAGCAAAGCAAAACAAGGAATTCCTTTGCTATTCCCTATGGGCAGGCAGGTGTTCAGCCATCTCTAAGTGGGCAAGGTCCCATCATGTGTAATGGTGACTTGAGAAGACAAATGCCATCACTCCAACCCCTTCTTCCTTCTCACTTTATGTACTGAACATGATGCCATATGATGTAGAATATCCCTTTGAACAACTGGAGTCAGTGTTCCTGGCTGTATCCTCTCAACTCCTTGTGCATCCCCAAGCCCCATTTTGGGGTGGAGTGTGAAGCAGAAAAGATTTCAGCTCTGCATAGGCGCTGCTCAGCAATAATGAAAACATCCCTGTGTTATCAGTGCTGTTCCTGGGAAAATCTAAACATAGCCCCATGTCAGGTACTGCAAAGAAAATTAACTAGTGAGCCAAACACAGCCCACCTGTAATTCTTCTGTCCAGATACAAGGGATAACTGAGATTAGCTAAACAATGTCTCTTAAGAGATACAGTATTGTTTTTCCCTAATTTTCCTGGAACCTTATTGAACATGAAGTATTATCTTAAAATTTTCAGGTAACATCTTGCTTCTGGAAGGCAGAGAGAATTCAGAAAACCAAAAGCTGATGCTCATCGACTTTGAATACAGCAGCTACAATTACAGGTAAAGCACTTTATTTTCTATTCATTTCTATTCTTTATTTTCTATTTATTTTCTGTTGTATTGCTTTCTACATTCTACAGGGAGAGAGACCAAGTGATGCACTACTGATTCTGTCCGTTGCAGTGAATTGTGTTCTGCTCTGTCAGTGGTAGTCAGCAAATGCAACTAGTCAGAACTGCTCTGGTCCTGATGATGTTGAATATAGGCATGTGGAGACAAAGCTGTTGGAGCTCTTTGGTTGCCCATACTAAAGGGCTTGCCTTCTTGCCTGCATATAGAAATTTCTTTCTAGTGGGAACCTGAGGTAGATTGTGTGTGTGTATGCATGTAGAGCAGCTTTGTTTTTGTGGGGTTTTTTTTATCCTTTATAATGGCTTTCTCATCTGTGCAGATGAGAGTAACCCCAGGGTTTTTTTACTACATGGTTACACAACATGCTTTTTATTCTTCCCTCAGTCATCTAGTTAACTGTGTTTAAGGATGATCTTAGTGATCTAAATGACTTCACACACTAAACATTACCATAGCTGGAACATAATGAAACACTGAATAGTTTTCATTCTTAACTTCTTAACTTTCTTTACTAAATTATTTTAATAACTTGCAAAAAGTTGTATTCTAGTCATCAATTCTCTCTCTCCTTCAGCAAAACTCTGCAGTAAGATCTGAGTTAGCCTTGTGCTTTTAAACTTGATTTTAGTTTTGCTTAGGCAAAAACAGATTGCCAATTTGCAAATATTGATGTACTTGGTCTTTTTCTGTTTCAGAGGATTTGACATTGGAAATCACTTCTGTGAATGGATGTATGATTACTCATGTGAGAAGTACCCATTCTTCAAAGCTAGTGTTCTTAAATATCCTTCAAAGCAACAACAGGTAGAA
Organism: Serilophus lunatus; assembly: GCA_013399895.1. NCBI lineage: Eukaryota > Metazoa > Chordata > Aves > Passeriformes > Eurylaimidae > Serilophus > Serilophus lunatus. The sequence continues at coordinate 247,801 of VXBA01001576.1, forward strand.
ACAAAACAAAAATAATAAAATGCCAATGTCTGCAGTCTTCAAATCTTAAGTCTTTTTTTGGACTTGTATTCCAAAACCTTTCCTCCATGTCTTCCTTAAATGTACCACTTCATGTAGTCCTGGCTGCCTTTGCTTTAATATCATACTAACTTCATAGCTATTCAGGATAGAATATTTACTATGTGGCGTGTAGTAATCCACCACAAAGAGTGCAGTAGCTGTAGACTGCAACTGTAAAATGAGTTTGCAGTAGCAAATGTTACCTGTCCTAATATTGTGGCTCTTTTTAAACCAAAGTTCCAAGCAATTATTAGAACCACCATTAATATTAAAGCAAACTCCAGTGCTGTTCATGTTTGGAAAAAAAAAATTACCAGAAGGTCTGCCTAGGTCTGAAAGAAGTAAATGTGCCCTGAGATGAAAATTTGTAACTCTGTTGTTTACTTGCCTTCTAGCTTCATTTTATCTCTAGCTACCTGTCTGCATTCCATGATGGCTTTGAAAATTTGAGCAATGAAGAGAAGTCCAAACTAGAAGAACTAATGTTGGTAGAAGTTAACAGGTAACTTGTCTTATACACCTGTATCTCAAGATACAGGTCCACTGTGAAACCTGTACCTCACTGGGTAGAGAAAATTGAGCCAAGAGAATTTAAGCTATTTATGTGTTAAAGAACAATCTGTCCAATGTAATGTCTAGATGTCATATACAGTAATAGTGAAGTAAGAAAAATACTGCTCCATGGAGAATCCAATGGAGTTATTTTTATAATGTCGTACTTGAAGAAAAGGTGTGGACATTCCCACATGAGGGAATACTGTTCTAAGGGAACACTGAAATAAGATGTTGTGACTTAGCTGGGTATCTCAATAAAGACAGCCCTGTAATTTCAGGTTTGCCCTTGCATCGCACTTCTTCTGGGGTCTGTGGTCTATTATACAAGCAAAGATCTCATCCATTGAGTTTGGTTACCTGGTAAGTTGTTTAATGGTCGTTTCACACAACTAAAACTGAATAATATAAACCTGTGGTACATCATCAGAAGATAAATGGAGTGGCCTCTCCTGATAACTAATTTCTAAGGGGAGTAAAGCTTTTAAAAATCAATTTGCTACTAGTTTTTGCCTTCCTTAAGAATGTAAAAAGCTTCTAAGATAGTAACAGTGGGAAGAATTTTGGAAGTTTTAGTGTAGAGAGTCTATAACCTTATGTGTCAGGCCTTGCTGCTTGGGATGCTGCCTTGCAGTGATGCATTGTTCTGCAACAAGACATCCTGTGCAAGAGAGGGTAACATGCAGTGAGCGTGGATTTTGAAACTGAGTACTCAAAGTGTATATGTAACACACTGATGTTCAGTGTGCAACAATATCAATGCCAGGTAGCTGCTTGTACTTGAGAAGTGGTTCAGTCTGACTCTTGATCTGTGTTCATTGTCCTGTAAAATGATATGACTGTCAGGTACATGGAATATCTTGCGGGAAGTGTTGCAGAGCCAGCCTTGTCAGTGAAGTCCTGACCTTTTCAGTACCTGGTTTTTCTGACATTTTGGCAGCAGTTAATTGTGTTAGAGCTGAAATAAGATTGGAGGAAATTTTAAGAGGCCAGAAGGCCTCCGGAGAGATTATCTCCAGAGTGGAGCAAATTAATACATTGAAATGAAGGATTAGGAAAGTAAGGTAGTTAATACCTTCATTATTATTCTCCTTCCCAAATAAGAGAACTCAGCTCTTCACTGTGAGTAATGGATGTCCCTTATTTCTCCAGGAATATGCATTATCCAGATTTGATGCCTACTTTGATCAGAAGAGGAAGCTGAAGGTGTGAATGTAGGAGAAATGGCCTGTTGGTTACTGTATGAAGAGGGCAGCTGGACAGAACTTTCACTGTGCTTAGGCTACTGTATCTCTAACGAAGGTGTCACTGAATTCCAGTTCCTGGGAATGCAGGTGTACAGTACTGAAGACTATAAAAATGACTTGTTTACAGTTTCGTAAATACTTGGAACGAGATTGGGAGGCAAAAGTAAAATACAACAGTGCAATATCTTTAAATCTTTTCCATCTAGAAGCTATTTTATATTATGGGAGAAGCTTACAATTAAGTGTCAATACCACATGGATCAGAGCAAACTTACTGTGAGTACGTTTTATGGGGCGTGTTGGCGTTATGGTTTGTGTTGTAAGCAGAACAGTTGTGAAAGATGATTCATTCTCTTAATGAGAAGGAAAAGTGAAGGAAACAACTGCTAAACTGTGAAGTAGGCTTAAAAACTTACTGTGATATTAGGTTCAACATGTCCCATGAACACTATCTTCAAAGCTGCTGATATGTTACACCACTTTAACCAGAAGCAACTAAACACATTGAAGCATTGTGCTTTAAAGTGTTACTGACACATACATGAATGTTTCTCTTAAGCTGGTGTGCCTGGGAAGTGAATTACAAATGAGCTTTGAACTGGACATTCTGAAGGAGTTTGCCTTGAACTGTTCATTCCATGTCCTTCAAGAACATGCTTTAGCCCCAGCCTGGTTGTCTCTTATAATGCTGTGTCCTGCACAGGAAGTTCTGTGGACTGGCAGCACTGGGAAGAGTGCCTTGAATTGTTCTAGTGGCTCCCCAGATAACTGGATTGGTATTGACAATACTGGTAATTAAAGCCTGTCTCTCGTGTTGCCACAGTATATGGCTGTAAGAAACAGCCAAAGACTGTGGAAAACACTTCAGGAGATTGACGTTCTGCCCATTCAGCGTTTATGTGGCTTGGGAGGTGCTTTTCTTGCACCTTCAGTTCTCATTGTGTTCCAGCAATCCAATAAAGTGGAGCATCTTGTGGGGAACAATAACATGTATATTGAAACTTGAGTATAATCTATGTACATGTCATCTAAAATTTCTTTAGATTTTTGGAGCTTGTTTATTTTGAATGTTACTTGTTTGTGCTTTCTAACACACTGTATTATAAAGAAACTAAGTCTACCCTTTTTGACTTGTATAGCAAATACTGTTTTAAGCAGCTGAAAAATGTGCAACATTTCATGTACTGTATAGCATAACTTGTAAAAGCTGTCATTCTCTTGTATAGAGAATCATTTTCCATATGTTCAATTATTAATACTTTATAATAAATATAAAGCACTTAAAAACATTGTTGTTCACATTCTTAAGTCTGCAGGATAAAATAGATGCTATTTCTGGCCTTAATCTGTTTTGCAGCTACTTCCTTGCAAAGGCAGACTGGGAACAGGCTCAGTGCTGTGGAATATGTCTTCTACTTAAACTTGTCTTCACCGTTTGTTGTATAACTGAACACTAATAGACAGAAAGGTGTTTATAGCAAGTGATGTAAAGCAGACGGAACATCAGTTTATAAGTCTGTAGCTTTACAGGTGGGGAGAAGTTTTAGGTTGAAGCAATTTAATGTATCTGCCCCATTAATTACCTTCCAAATGAAGGTAAAAGTTACCAGCACATTGAATTTTACTATAAATACTTCATCTAGTGTGCCAGTGTGCATAGCCAGGTTACTGGAGGGGAAGCAGAGTTCTTAGAGTTGAGATGCCTCTTGTTAAACAAATTTAGAGAGGAAATTAAAGTTCCCTGGCAAGATGCTTCAGGTAGGTCCCAGAACTGCAACTGTAGGGCAGCATTACTATTGAGATTTCTGTGGGGGTAACGAAAGAGCCTGAAGGAAAGCAAAGCATGCTCCAGCTTATGCCTTTTGTAATGTAAATTCATTTTAAGGAGGGTGAGATTCCCCCAGATGTTGTGTGATGCACTTAGTGGGAACATAGGTAACTCAAAAATAATGAGCAGAAAGCAATGCTCAGTTTCTCTGTGGTATATTTTTTAACTAAATTTGCTTATTAAAGGCAAGTTTTATTTTGGTTTCCTTGGAGAACTTGCAGTAGACAAACAAAAGTTGGAGGGCAACCTTCTGCTACTCATAGTCACTGAATGTTAAAGCTGATTTACAAACTGATGAAGCAGCTATTTAAGAGTATTGGCACTTTCAAGGGTTTTGTAAAGCCATATTCATAAGATTTGGGGTAAATGTAGTAAGTATTTCTTAGTTCTTTGGCCATAAGCATTTTGATATTAACATGATTTTTTTCTGTGAATGCACTTTCAAAGCCACTGCTTGATCCAGTTGACTTGTAAATACAACTTGTGCTTGAGCTCTTTATTGAAACTGCTGGGTGTTATTTCCAATTTCCACATTGTGAATTCTTGTCTGGTGAAAATCACCTGGTGAAAACGTGGCTTTTGGTGTAAGAGCTAAAAGGACAAACCCACAAAAAAAACCCAGTCTGAGGTGATACAGTGGGTAATTGGTATAGCTTAGAGTGTTATCACTACACTGCTATGGCTGTTTATGTAAGAAAAATCTGAATGCTTGGACTAAGTGTCCCACTCTAGCTCATTAAGGATCTTACTGTGTAAAATTCATCCTGCACAGTCTTAAGGCTGTATCAGTTGTATTATCTTTAATTAAAAGGAAATGGGTATTTCTGGACTAAATTGGATGCAATCAATTAGTAAATTAAACATCTTTGATAATGGTGATGCCACTAAAAAGAATGGCTCTATTTTTGGATTTACTGTTCTCTAGAGAACTGATTAGGGAGGAAATTTATTTCCAATCTTACCTTCAGGGAAGGAACACACTCTGCAAGGAGAAACAATGGCAGCTTTTGCTCTCCATGTGCTGTGATGCTGTCTTTCCACCAAATGCACAAGTATTTGCCATAGTGGGAAGAAGCTGAGCTTTAGCACTATTTCAACCAGAACTGCTGTGTTTTCACTGCTAGGCTTCTTCAATTACAGGTCAGAAGAATCCCTGTTCACTAATGGGAAAATTTCACCATAGCTGTTGGGCAATCCTTGCAGTGACTTTGAGGTGTGCCAGTGGTTTAAAAATCTAAGTTTACAAATCAGCTCCCTTCCTCTATCTTTTTCAGAATCTGCTTATGTCAATAAGAATCTGCTTTTTCCTCCATATTAACTTGGCTGCGGTCACACTACAGTTCAAATGGAATGAGCTGAGTTTCACTCCTTCAGGTTGATATAATTATTTATCCTGGGTGATTATGGCTGTGGATGCTCTTCAAGGGCACTGGGACTTGCAGCCATGTTGTCCAGGGACCTAATTTATCATGCAGTTTTATTAGACATGATCCATAATCATGGGAAGGAAGGAACAAACCTAGCTTAATTCTGCAAGAGTGCAGCTGCCACCTTGAGTCCTGCATGTAGTTTTGGACACCACAATATACAAAAGACATTAAGTTATTAGAGAGTGTCCAAAGTAGGGCTGTGAGGATGGTGAAGGAAGAGAAACCTTATGAGGAACAGCTGATGTCACTTGGTTTGTTCAGCCTGGAGGAGACTGAGCAGAGACCTCATTGCAGTGACAGCTTCTTTGTGAGGGGGAGCAGAGGGGCAGGCACTGATCTCTGCTCTTGTTTACTCGAGGAAACAACGTGAAGCTGAGTCAGGGGAGGCTAAGGCTGGATACCAGGAAAGTGTCCACCCAGAGAGCGGCTGGGCACTGGAACAGGCTCCCCAGGGAAGTGGTCACAGCACCAAGCCGGACAAAGTTCAAGAAGTGTTTGGACAGTGCTCTCAGGCACAGGGTGTGATTTTTCAGAGTGTCCTGTACAGGGCCAGGAGTTGAACTCGATGACCCTGATGGGTCCCTTCCAACTCAGTATGTTCTATGATTCTATGAAGTGTCTGTAGGACTGGGAACTAAAGAATGCATCCTGTGATTTGCAGCAGAAAATGAGTAAGCAAGTAAATTCATTCCCAGAACAAAGAAAGGTGACTGCTCTTAGCCCAAGTGCCAGCATCTCTGAGCCTGTGAATTCTGCTTTACAGCTGCAGTACTGTGGGTTCCTGAAATTCAGCTGACAAATTATGCTGTGTTAAATCACACTGAAACTGCTGATGCGTCAAGATTCCAGTTTGTCTTCTCCACAGACCACATCAGCAAGTCATCACAGCTTTTCAGGGTTAGTAAAATCACAAGTCCAGCAGTTAACAGAACCTGCTGCTGCCTCTCCACTGCAGTTCAACTACCCCACTGCTCTAACAGCCAGTGCAGGGAGCTGCCAGCAGCTGCCAAGCAGCACAGCTCTGTGTTCTTTCAGTAGCTTACAGAAAAGCAGGTAAGGTGGAGGAAACACTGCTGTGCCTTAGGAAGACAATAAGGCTTTTAAGAATTCAAATCTTCCCTTAAGAGGTCCTTGAGGCAGTTTTGGGAGACTTCAACAGTCAGGCAGGACCATCTCTGATGGCAGCCTGGGTCTGCAAGAAGCAGCAAATAGAGCATTTCACTGGAGATAAATAAATGGCCATAATGGCTCTGGACTGAAATAAAATACAGCATACACTCACAGGTTCCTGACAGGAAGCAAAAATGAGCTCCTGTACTTGGTACCCAGGCAACAAAGCTGATCACTAGCAAACAGGCTACTTGCTTTCTCCTAATGCAGGATTCACTTTTTTATGGCTTTCATATTCAAAGTTTGCAGAGCTCCTATTGCCTCAGTGTTAAGTTCTATTGTATTATTATGTGCAAACAAAGCCCTGTGTGTGTGTATATACATATGCATATATATGTGATTTGTATTTACCAGTCTCATTAAACAGGAATTAGCCAAGAAAGTCTGAATGTCGTCTGTCCAGTCTGCCTTTCAGGAATACACTGAGCCCGGCCATAGCAGAAAGCATCCTGACCAGGAGCCAGTTTGAGACATGAAGTGGTATAGCACTGAAGTGCTTGTCTGAGGAATGGTGCTAGAAAAAGCAGGAGAGCAAGTTGAGGGGATGGGTTTTGTTACAGGTCATAGGCAGTCTCTGGCAGAGCCAGGAATATCACACAGCACTTGAATTCCAACCCACCATACTGGACTAAATACCTTAAAAGAAAGCCTTACAAATGCTGCCTCTATTGCCAGACCTAGGGGATGTTACTTTATTCAGTGTTCCCTTCTTGTGGAAATAAAATATGACTTGGGAATCAGCCATCCTTCCTAATTTTCAAAGCCCACAACTTTCAAGGTCCTGTAAATTCAGGGCTGGCATCTCCTATCTAAAGAGCTCTGACATTCTGTGAGGGCATTCATGAGAAGCTTCCATCTCCCACAAAGTCAGAAATAGAGAAGAGTCAAAAGAACAGAGTTGAAACACTATCAGCTGCCTATGTCCTGCCTTGAAACAGAGTTCTCCCTGCCTAACAGGACACTCAGACTCTGTTTGAGCAGAGAAAAAGCACTGCCTGCAATCATCTCAAACATTTGCTGACCTCTGCTCTGGTATTTGCCATCTGGAAACTCAGAGTTTCCTCTGAATGTGTTTTTTTCTCCCTACCACTGCATTTCCTCCTACAGCCTGTGAGGCAGCTGCTATGCTGTGTTTGCCTTGACTATGTGTACTGAAGGAAAGGGCATAGCAGTTTCTGTGTGAAAATGAGAAATCTTCCATGCTGAAAAATCCCATCAAGTCTAAGGTGTTTCTGCTGCATCTCACTGAAGCATGATACACTGGAAGTCAGCTGAGACTGTGGCCCTATGAAGCTATTGCAAAAGTAAATAAAGAGTATAAAGAATGGAAAGGAGGAAGCCTGCTGTAATTACCCCACAAGAAGAATATTAAATAATACAATCATTTCCTCAGGAAGAGATTATAAAGAATGGTGTGTGATGTCTCAGGTCCGAAGGACTTCAAAATTCACCTTAGAATGAAAGTCTAATTAGAAGGCTACAGCTGCAAAGACAAGTAGTTATTTCACAAATAGCTCAGTAGAGCTGTTTGGAAAAATACTGGTTTCTCTTTAGGAATAAAATCAATCAAGCTATTCATTTACATTGAATTATATTCTGGATGCAGGCTCAAGACTCAGACTGCAGTTATTTTGAAATTTTCTTTGGAGTGTTTTCATTCTAATCTGAAAGTAAGAACAACCTTGGGTAAAATTAATGCTTCTCCTAACAATTTCATTTATTTTTCTTTCTGACCTCTCCCAACTAGTTTTGATTTTTTAATATATTTATTCTAGGTATAAATATGTAGGCTTTTATAAAGTATTTATATAAATAGATATTTGTATACCTACAAAAGTACCGAGTAACTGACAGGTAAGGGTGTTTTCTGAGAAGCAGGTGAATCTCACGGTTATGATCTTTTCTACTGTTCAATTGAATCAAAAGACGACAAAATAAGTGCTATTATATCATACCTAAGCAGCAGTTTCCATGGCTGCATGCTCCAACTGTGGTACCTATGAAACCATGCTTTGTATCACAATTTGTGTTCTCGCTTCCCAAGAAAGTAAAACCACAAAAAGAGGAAGGGATGGAAAAGAAAGACAAAATTGGAGATGCTGTAAATAGCAGATGCAGAAATGCCCTTGTTGCACAAGTCACTGGTTCTCATTAGGCATCTCAGGACCTTGCTCTGCCATTGCCCCTCTGGGCCACTGTCGGTTAATGCTCAGTGCCAGAGCAAGGTGGCAACATGGCAGCATGGATCTTCTGTGGAAGGGGCTTCCCGATCTCCAACTCACGTTGCTTCTGCCTTTGCCTGGCTGCTTCATGGCTTGGAGCTTCCCAGGCTTTGAACTCTGCATTGTGCAGAGCTGGCAACAGAAGGGAGTGGTTTCAAATGAACCTGTGATGCTGAACTGGGGATGTCAAGCAAAGATCCTCCAGGCAGAGGTGCCCTGAGGAAGGGGACACCAGCGTCCTCACTGTCTTCAGACAGCCAAAGTAGGCTCTTTGCTTTCACTTGCAGTTAGATGTAGTAACACAGCACCCACAAGGAACTGACAAAATTATAGTCTCCCACTGAAATGGGTATAGTTGCAAAGAGTTTCTATCCTGTATCTCAGACTTCCTGGTAATGTGTCACTTTTATCTTCACCTATGGGAGAGACTTGAGCTTTTAGAATTCCACTGTGAATTAAGTCTCAGGACTTTTTCAGTTGGACTCACCTCCACTTCCAGCATGGGTTTGTATTAAGCAGCACACACATTTTAGCACCCCTTCCTTTGGCATAACAAGCAGGTTCACCTTACCTTGAGGACCTCACATTCTTCTGTGAAGCCTTGGACTCCTCATATTGAGTCTAAGTCATCTCTGAACAGTGAAATATGCCAGAAATCTTTTCAGGGATTTACCAGAGTCTGAAAGGTAATTACTTTGAGTTCCCACTGAATATTTTTATCTAGGAGTAACCTTAGTTCCAGTGTACTTGTGTGTCATGGAATACTTTGTTGCCTGCTGGGCGAGATAAGAAAATGAGACAAACACGAAGTTTGCAGAGGTCAAGGGAGACGCAGCTTTACTGGTGATGTCCGATGATCCAAAGTGAAAGAGAACAACAATCTCTTCCCTAAAATACTAAGCATACCCCTTAAGGCATCATTCCCCCCTTTAGAGACGTAGTCAGGAATTTTCCTCATTTAGTCTCTACCAGACTTATTAGGTTACAATTCTACTTATATTCAACTCTGTATCTTGAAGATGAACGGTATTTCTGACAGCAAATTGCACAGCAAACAACTAGACAGATACTAACTATGAGCAGGATTATTATGAACGATTGCTTAACCCAAGTCCAGTTTGGCAACCATGAAGTGAGTGTCTCAAACACTTTTTTGAGGTCTAGTGGGCCTTCATTGAGGGCCACTTGATGCAGAATATGCACCTGTTTTTGCATCTCAGTCAGATCTTTGTTTCTTCTTCCACTTTGATCAATAAAGGAACAGCAACTTGTGTTTATGAGGGTACAAACCCCTCCTTGTGCAGCCAGAATGTAATCTAGAGCCATTCAGTTTTGCAGGACTACTCGAGACAGACCATGAACCTCCTCCTGCAAAGCCTGAACTGCATCAGCCATTGATATTTGTTCAATAATAGCCAAGATGTTAACAAGTGCTTTTTTCAATTCAATGACACCCAGAGAGGGAATTAGTGCTCTAATTATGCTATGGAAGGTCGTGGGGCACTCTGCCTAGGGATTATAAGCTCTCTTAGTTCTCCTTGTTTGGTCAATTATGGTTGTATTTGGGATAACAGCTCCGAGAGCATAAGCCCGGTTTTTTTATCAAGGGGCAGAACTTTCCACGCTTCCTCTTTGCATATCCAATACCATCCCTTACCTTGTGGTGGAAACAATTCTCCAGGGTGTCTGTGCAATTTTTATTATCATCTTTAAATCTAGCCTTACTTTGGACCCAGTTTTATGACAATAGGCAAGGGGAATAACTTTCCCTGTGGCACTGATAATCGCACAAGGAACAGTATATTCTCCCTTTTCATCATTTGGGATCAGACTACTTATGAGGGCAGGAGATGGATAGGCCTCTGTGATCTGTCTCCAGTCTCCAAATGGTGAGATATTTGGATAACCTGGAGGGCTTGTTGAATTGGGAATTTGTTCAAGGTTTGTTCCATTCATTAAGATACCAATTAGGGGCCAATTTTCATCCTCTGTTACTGTTGGTATTTGTGTACAGATCCAGCAGTTTCTGTTGTGTAGGATATTAGATACATTTTGGACCAGAGCTCCATGTAAATTTTGGTCCCAAACTCGCATCATGGTTGCTACCTGAACAAACAGCGAACACTTAAATATCAGTTTGAACCACATAATTCTTTTTCTGCATCAGTCTTTGTCTCATCAGCTGTCTCTGGTGCAGGGGCCTTCTGGACTCTGGAATAGTGTAACCAAGGTCCTTTGTCAGCAACTTTGACTGCAGTATGAGTTGTCAACAGGACTTTGAGTGGTCCTCTCCACTTGGCATGTAGAGGTTCCTGGTCCCACTATTTAATGCAGACTCAGTCTCTGGGCTGAAACAGATGGACAGCAGTATCCAGTCCCAGGGGTTTGGATGACACAATGAACTTCTGCAGCTTCTGCAAAGTGAAACTCAAAGCAATTGAATAATTTGCAAATCAATTTTCCCTCTCATATGAATTTTCCCTGGGATATGTGGGGTTTGGTATAGTCTCCCATACAGAATTTCATAGGGACTTAGATTGTCCCTCCGCCTTAGCTGGATGCGGATTCTCATCAGGGCTATAGGCAAAGCCTTAACCCATGCCAGTGATGTCTTCTGACAAATTTTGCTTATCTGTGTTTCAGAGCCCTATTTTGCCACTTGCCTGGGGTCTGTATGGTGTATGCAAGTTCCAAGAAATCCCCAATGCTTGGCTAACTTCTTTCACTACTGCTGCAACAAAGCGTGGCCCCCTATCTGCCGAGACCCCCAAAGGAACCCCAAATCTTGGAACTATGTGATTGAGCAAAACTTTCACCACTTCCCTTGCTATGTTAGTGCAATAGGGGTAAGTTTCAGGCCATTCACTAAAAGTATCAACCCATACCAGCATATATTTCTATCCTTCTTTTCATGGTAACTCTGCAAAGTCTATCTGCCAACAATCTCCTTTGTTACCCCTAGCACCGCCCTTTTGCTCATGTCCAGATTATTTTGGCAACAGATTTCACATTTGTTGACAATGTTCTGGACTGTCTCAGTCATTTTTAGACTTACTACTGTTTTCTTCAAATGTTTCAACAGGTTTTCTGATCCCCAATGGGTGCCCTCGTGTTCTCTCTGTGCTATCTGTCACAGGACTGGGGGTGTGACTACAACTTGCCCTGACAGGGTAGTTGCCCACCCACTCTTTCTGATCTCTGCTTTGAGTGATTTGATTAGTTGGCGTTCTCCTTCACTGTATTTTTCGGTGTACCCTGACAGATTGATCTTTTTCTGTGGTGTCACTGCCAGGATATCTTTTGTCACAGCTTCTTTTGCTGCATTGTCTGCAAAATGGATCCCTAACTCAGGAAAGGTTTCAATGGTTTTCCCTTTCGGATGGGCTTTGCAATGCATGATAGACACCTTCGCAGGTTCTCAGGTACTCTGCAGCAATGCCGAGATCTGTTTAGCATGCTTGATTCCATTGCCCTGAGCTGCCAGCAGACCCTGTTCCTTCCAGATGGCTCCATGGGCATGCATGACCCTAAATGCATACTTGGAATCTATTCATATGTTCACCTTTAGTCCTTTGCTCAGCTCCAGGGCTCTTGTTAGAGCAATCAGCTCGGCTTTCTGTGAGGATACATTTGATGGCAACTGTTTGGCTTCTGTTACCTTATCTGTTGTAACTGCATATCCTGTCATTCGCTTGCTGTCTTGCATGAAGCTACTCCTATCTGTGTACAGTTCCCAATATGCATCCTCCAAAGGAACATCCTTTAGGTTGGGCCTGCTGGAATACACCTCCTTGATGGTCTGCAAACAATCATGCTCAGGCATGTCATCAACCAGTGCCGAAGACAAAAACACTGCAGGGTTAATGACTGATGCTGTTTTCAGGGTAATCCCATCCTGTTCCAACAACACAGCTTAATACTGGAATATTCTGCTGGAGGGTAACCAGTGTGTTCCTTTCTGCTCTAGAACAGTTCCAACTGCATGTGGCACATAGATAACAATGTGCTGTCCTAAAGTGAATTTTCATGCTTCCTGGATCATTATGACAGTTGATGCCACAGCCTTCAGGTACCCAGGCCATCCTTGACTTACTTTGTCTAGTTGTTTCGGAAACTGAGCTATGGCCTGCCGCAGGTTTCCAAGGACTGTGACAGTGCTTGCAGGGGAATATTTTGGCATTCATAGGAGGACAGTTCAAAGGGTTTGGTCAGGTCTGGCAGATCCACTGCTGGTGCCAACATCAGGGAGATTTTCAGCTGTTTGAATGCTGCCCTAGTGTCACCTGTCCATTTTATAACTCCCTCTTCAGCTGCCTTTAGGGCTGCATACAGAGGCTTCACCTGTAGTCAGACAACCACAAACGGCACCACCCAACCATTCCCAAGAAAGGTTGCATCTTCCTCACAGCGTGAGGCTCTGGAAGATGGCAGATAGCTTCCTTTCGCTCTGTGCTGAGGCGCTGGTGTCCAGAAGATCTTGAAGATCTCGAATCTCAAATAACTTACTGTTTCTTTTGCAATTTGGAATTTTCTCCCTCAAGATCTTATACCCACTTTGCCCCAAGAAATTCAGCAGACTTACAGTAAGCTGGATGCGTTGGTCTTGGTCCTCAGCAGCAATCAGGACCACTCCACCAGGTTGCTGCCTCCTCCAGATCTCAATCTCCTTCACGAGCTGGTTTCCGAATAGGGTTGGACTGTTCTTGAAACCTTGGGGTAAGACTCTACAGGTTAGTTGAGTCTTCCTCCCTGTCTCAGGATTATTCCATTCAATTGCAAATATTTCTTGGGTTTCTTCGCGCACTGAGATGCAGAAGAAAGCATCTTTAAGATCAAGTACAGTGAACCACATAGATCGTCTGTGAGGGTATTCAGAACAACTGGCAACTACTGGGTGAATGCCTTCTGTTATCTTATTGATAGCCCTTAACTTCTGTACTAGCTGATAACTTTTTCCATCAGCCTTTTTGATTGAAAGTATAGGAGTATTATACCTGGAATTACATTCCACTAATAACTCATACTCCAGGAACTTCTCAATTATGGGTACTAATCCCTGGCGATTTTCTAGCTTTAGAGGGTATTGTTTCTCTTACCGGGGTTGCTCCTGCTTTGAGTCTGATCCTTACCAGTTATGCTCATTTAGACCTTCCCGAACAGCTGCTGTACCACACTATGGGGTCAACAGCGTCCTCAATCTCTGCAGGGATGTCCCCTTGTTTCTCCTGTATGAAAAGAGCAGCTGCCTCGATATATTTAGTTTCAGGAATTATGACTTTTATCTCCCCCCCTTACAGAATTTGATTTCCGCTTCTGGTTTTTTTAACAAGTCCCTGCCCAACAAAGCCTTTGGAGAGTTTGGCATATAGAGGAATTGACGAATTACCCAATGTTTGCCCAATTTGAATTTCAGAGGTTGAAAGAAAGGCCTCGTTTTGACCACCCCTGTTGCACTGACCACCCTCACAGTATCTTCATTTCACTCCCCCTCTAAAGTGTTCAATACTGAAAATGTCGTGTCCATGTCTACCAAGAATTGGACTTTGTTGCTCCCCAGCTCGGCTTTAACCAGATGCTCTGCTGGGGTTCGAGCCTCTGGTCAGCCTCAGTCATCATCTGCTTCTTCTTTGTCCACGGCTAGGTGGGGGGTCACTTTGCTTTTCAGGAGTGGGCAGTCTCGTTTCCAGTGCCCCTCCTTCTTGTAGAAGGCACAGTGGGTTGAAGACTGGGTCTCCTTGTCAGGGGATTCCTTTCCCTCCCCTTTTGTGGTTTTCTCACTGCATTGGGGCTTGTATTTGGGACTCCTAGGTTCTTTCCTTATGTCTTTCGTTTCCTTCTGATCCCTGTTTCTATACACTTTCCACGCTACATCTAAGAACTTGCCTATGTCTGTTCTTTCTTCTATTTTCTGCAACTTTCGCCTTATGTCATCTGTGGACTGGCCTGCAAACATATAGATCAGCTGTATTTTCCCTGCTTGTGATTCTAGGTCTATGTTCGTATACTTAGCAACAGCATCTTGCAGCCTGTTGTAAAAATCCGATGGTGATTCTTCGGGGGTTTGTTTTACTTCATATATTTTCGACCAGTTCATCACTTTTGGTATTGTGCTCCGAAGCCCATACACCACCCAATCCTGATACTGTCTCAGTCTTTCTAGGTGCTTTGGGATATTGGGGTCCCACGCTGGGTCTTGCAGAGGAAAATAGTCATCTACAGTCCCTGGAAGTTGATTTGGTATTAGGCTCGCTGCAACTGCTTTTCTTGCAGCTCTTTGAACCATTTCCTTTTCTGCCCTGTTAAGAAGTGTGTCCAACATTGCATTGAGGTCGGCCCAGTCTGGATTCTGGGCCTTTATTAGCAGTCGAACATAGTCCGCAAATTTGTCTGGATCGTCTCTATATTCTCCAAGTGAGGCTTTCCACTGCTGCATCTCACTCTTTTGGAAAGGCACCTGGATTAATACCGGCCCTGCATTCCCCATGGCTTCCCTCAGGGGAGCCTGGGTGACTAGGTGGGCCTCTTCCTGTCTCATCTGAGCTCTCGTTCGCACAGCCACAGCGCTATATTCTTCCGAGGCCTTGAGAATTATTTTGCTCTCTTTTGGTTTTAATGCCACCCGTCTTTCCCTCTTTCTGCTCTCCCTCAGAGCAACAGCCTCATCCCAACTTTCACAGCTACCAGAACTCGTTTTTTCCTCACTTGACATACTAGATTCTATGTCGTCAGAAATCCTTTCTTGCTCTCGAGAAGGGGCATGCGAGATATGCTTCTCCCCTCCCAACCTTCGGCCTCCGCCGGCTCTCCTCCTCACCGCACCAGCAGCAGCAGTAGCAGCAGCAGCTGTCATGACTGCCGCTGGCCCTCCCGACCCGGGAAGGGGCTGCTCCCCCTGCAACACCCCTGCGGGGTTCGCAGACGCAGCCGCAGCTCCGGCCGCAGCCGCCGGATTTGACAGCGCCGATACAGCGTGAGCGGGACAACCAACACATGGTTGTGTTGTCATTAGGCTGAGCAGGGGAGATACGCAGCAGCATGAAGTAGAAGCAGCGCACGCTCCTACTGAGCTGGACTGGACATGCTGCACGTGCTGCAAACACACTGGGCAGGCGCTGCACACAGACACCTGAACAGGTCGTGCATGAGCGGCACGGACCCCACTCCCCGCCACCCCGCATCCCGCCGCCGTCAGCGCCGACCCGGGAGGGGAGGTGGCGGCGCGGACGTGCTGCCCCGCCGCCGCCGTCGGGCCGGGCGCGGCGGCTTCTGCCCGTGCCGCAGCCGGTACGCACATAGGCAAAGCGGGCGCCGCGGCGCGTCCTCTCCCTGAGCCGGGACGGGGGGTCCGCGCCGCCGCCTCCTCCGAGCCAGGCACGGCGGGTGTCACCCTCGCCGCCGCCTCCTCCGAGCCAGGCACGGCGGGTGTCACCCTCGCCGCCGCCTCCTCCGAGCCAGGCACGGCGGGTGCTGCCCGCGCCGCAGCCTGCACGCCGCCAGGCGAAGGAAGCTCCGCGGCGCGTCCCCTCCCCAAACCAGAGGTAGAAGCCCGTGCCGCCGCTGCCGAAGCACACGGAGCTTGTGCGGGGCCCGCAGGTGATGTAGGGCTTGGGCCTGGTGCCCTGGGGGCGCACGGAGCCCCTTTCAGGGGCGGGGTCCCGGTTTCGGGCACCGGCCATTCCAAAGGATTCGCTGATTCTCCCCCCTCCGCCAGGATAGGTGGACCGACTTCCCCAACAGAGGCTGGAATATCTACCAGCGCGCCAGGGCGGGCCGGCTCCCCCATCCCGCCCCCACCTGCAATCCTCATAGCAGCGAAGGCGGACTTAGGGGGGTCCCCCTCCATGACGACACCGAGGGGAGGTTCCCTTCCTCCCCTTACCGGAGTCAGGGCTGTGAGGGTGGGGTCAGCCCTGCTTGTCTGCGCTGAGACCACCGGCTCCCAGGAGGAGTATCCACCCCACCGTATACCAGGAGGCATCCCCACCGGATACCAGGAGGAGGGCCGGCTAGCCACTCCCCCAGGGGGGAGGTAGGCGTTGCATCCCACCACCACGGACGCAAACACGCCCCCACCAGCCCGCAGCCAGTGACCCCCCCATCCCATATGGTAGGCGGGGCCTCTAGCACTCGGTATGAGAGGGACCGCCCATCCTCCGGCTATTCCAGGGGCGTTAAAATCGTATCCTCCCTCTAGCCTGGGATAGAAAAGCGGCCGGTAGTGTGTGCCGGGGAGATAGCCCTCCCACCATGGCCCAGGGAAACCAGCTGCCGCCTCCCTCCGTTCCAGAGAAGGCGGAGGCGGGCGCCAGCTGCCGGGCAGCGGGACGGGTTCCCCTCTCCCCATAAGGCAGGGCCAGCTGGCCCCGCCCCAGGAGCTCCGCCTGGAGCGGGGAGACCGACGGTAGGGACAGGGCCCCCCTCTAAGGGAGTGGGCGCCGCCCTCCCACTCGAGGGAGAAGCGGCTTCCCCCGCTCAGGGTCGGGGAAGAGCCGGTGTGACCTCCCACAGCTGCTGGGGCGGGAGATTGTGCCAAATTAGCGTTTCCCCTTAAATTCGGGGCAATTAACAAACTCATATCTTCCTCGAGCATCGCTTCAGCGCTTGGGGAATCCTTCCCTTCGGGTTTCTTTTCGCTTTTATCTAAGACCATAATTGCATTCTCCCTCTGAACTCCAATTTCCTTTCTTAAGGTGAGCTTGGTCAGCAATACAGAGAATAGGGTCAGATGTCGTATCTCCTCCCACTTCGCTTCCTGCTGCGGGGAAATTTGAAGTCGCCGCACAACTTCTAACTTCGTGGAGCCAAACGGTGGCCACACCTCCGAGCCTGGTCTCTTTGGCCACACCTCCACGCTTAAATTGGTTAATTTAGATTTCTTTAGGTCCGATTTTGCAGGCAGCAGCTTACGCCGGTGCTGCAAAATCAGGGCCAAAGGAGAATTCTTGGGGAGCTCTACCGTTTTCGACCATCCATGGCCCATGGCAGCATCCCCCACTCCCCCCCCTGCTCTCCCCAGGGAAGAAGCAGTGCCCTAAAGATCACCTTTTACCTGTAAAGGCTGTCTCCAACTTCTCAGAGAGGTCCATGGATTCCTGAGAACTTGGTCCAGGGGTGAATCCAGGTTCTTTGTGTCTCTTCTGGCGGTGCCAATCTGTTGCCTGCTGGGCGAGATAAGAAAATGAGAGAAAAACGCAGTTTGCAGAGGTCAAGGGAGATGCAGCTTTACTGGTGATGTCCGATGATCCAAAGTGAAAGAGAATAACAATCTCTTCATATTTATAACTTTCTTAGTGCCCACCCATCATATAATCCAACTAAAGTCCACCTTACTATTATGTCCCTTAAGCATCCAACAGAACTGTCCCTTGTTACCTATTCCCACCCCAGGCCTGCCCCTGGTAGGCCTGGAAGCCTAATTCTATGTTTTGACTTACTGCCCCTCTTATCTACACAGAAGAATGCAAACATTTCTCAAACACGGGCCCTTCTTGGCCTTTAATATTCCAAGCTATCCAGCTTCCTAACTAAAGTGAATTCCCTAAAATATTAAGCATACCCCTTAAGGCATGACTTCAGTGGTAGAACAGTGTAAACCTGGCATCATGCATCCATTGAACAACCCTTGTTTTGGAAAACTGCTGGCATTGCATCACTGTATAGTTTCTGGCAAAACTGAGTGCTCTGTGAGTACAAGCTTGCTGATCTCTGAGAAGTGTAATGTGTCAATGTGTTTGGCTCAAGATACACAGATAAAGTTGAAAAGGCACTGGGCAGGAGATGTAGGAAAAAGCCTATCGCCAGTGGGTCAATCTAGAGATGATCCTGTGCATCTTGATATGCTTCCAGCTGAAGCAGCAGTAGATGATGATGCTTAAAGAAGCTGTAACTGGTACTCAGTGGAACCTGACCTAAGAAAGCAGGACTCAGGATCTAGCAGAGCCCAGCATTCCTACTTGGTTTATCCCCTTATTGGAACTGGAGTTCAGTGGGTCAATGCTTATTTACACATTTTTGTCCCAGGGATTGCAACATAACTTTGCCTATCCCGATCCTGATTCTGATCCTTCTTCAGAGGAAGCTTTGGGCTTAAGCTCTGCCTACAGTTCATAATTGCTTTCAGGTTACCAGGAGTGAATTCAGTGGTTTCCCCTGCATCCTCCCTGAAGAATGAAGGGCTGAGCCACAGGAGTAGGCAGTTCGCATAACAGCCCCCCTTGTGTGAGATTTCTAATCCCACCACAGAAGATGAGGATGTCACTCAGAAGAGGAAAGGTTATTTTAATAGTGCTTTCTCCTCAAGCCCTACCTAAATTACAGATTTCTTGGCTTAACCTCCCACAAATACAGAGCAGAAGACCATATGCTGATCACTGCCCTTGTCCTCGATGCATCCATATTTTTATTACATGAGGGTTTCTATGCAGGCACCGACAAGTTACAGAAAAGCTGTTCAGCCCTATCTCTTTTTTTTCTAGGAGAAAGTTATTTGGATGCTGCATCAAGATGTAAGGAAAGGACTGCACAAGCTCTCAAACAGATGACAACAGAGAACATTTTTCGCCCACCAACTTGAATCTGTTCTTCATTCAGCTCCCATGTGCCTGGTGATGGCTGCAGACATTTTTTTTTCTTTTTCTTGGAAGGGTGCCAGTTTTTCCCTTCTGCTGCTGGAAATCCCGGGAACTTTCAGTTAATGGCACCAGTTTGTTTGCAGAGCTGGCTTAATGTGTCCTGTGTACACAAATACGTAGACATTAAAAATCCCCACTGTCTTTCCAGGCCATTTGTTACCTGGATGACCTTCTCAGCAACTGACCTTGGCTCCAGTATTTGAAAGCAAATATTCTGTTTGTGGTGGTGTATGACTGACTGAAGTCTGAGTGTTTGTGTGGCACCTGATAAAGATGCTCGGCTGCCAGTGGGAGATGATCAGCCCCTGGGGCACTGTCCTTGCAAGGCAAACCCTCAGCATGACTTCTGTGCTTCCAGCTGTAACTGATTCCCCTGTCCTCAGCCTTTAAGAAAACCAAAGCCAGCTCTTTCATGGTCGTATCTTGGTTTTGTTTGTTTAACACAGTGTAACTGTCCGGCAATTGCACAAGGCCATCTGAACATTTGAATTCATAACAAAATAATCAACCAACCAACAAACAAATTAGATTGGAGATGCCTTGATTAAAAATTTCACGAGTTTTTGTAAGCCCAGTTGCTCATTTTGGGGTTGACCTGAACTCTCCTTCTTGCATGTAAAATTGTAGTGAGGGCAGATCTGAAAAACACCTGTTCTTGAGAACTGCTCATCAATCTCTGGATGCTTTTGAGTAAAATGGGATCATAAGAGGAATCCATGTGAGAAATCTCTTTTTAGGATGTAAAGAGACCAAACTAAAGACTTCATGGGATGTATAGTTAGTTCAGTCCGTCCTTGCTGCAGAGCAGTAGCTGGCAAGGAGAAAACCTTCAGATGATGGAAGTAATACATCATGGGGTGTGAGTCACCCCTGCTCACCACTCTCCCAAACATTCTTGGGGCTGCGATGTCTCCTGACAGCCTTTAACAATACCTCTGTCTAAACCCCTGCTCTCTAAACTGCAGGGAAATCACATATTTTATGGTTAATGATTAAGATGTTCTTCTGGAAGTCGTGACTTTGCTTGCAGGCACTGCTTTGTTCATTAACACAGGTTTAAAATTGGATGTCAAGGACATTCCCCAGAAGGCATGTGTTTAGTGTGGCTTTGACCCAAAGTCTCTATTTCTCTCAGGGGAGGAACTGTTTCACTTCCATTGAATGAGGGTACTTGCTCAAATTCCAAGAGTGCATCACTTAGGAAAATGGCTCAGTACAAGGCAGGGCTATGGAAGAGACTGGGATGGTGGGAGGGACATCTCCAAAATTACATCCCTGGACACACCTGAGTACCCATGCAGAAAGCCTCTTTAAAAAGAGCATAAAACAACCTGGAAACTGGGATGATAGGGCCTAATCTAAGTAAGCAAAGAGAAACTATTACTTAAATTGGGCAACAATATGGGGCACCAGCAGCATAGTTATTTCTAAAAATGTCTATTTCTAAACCCTGAGTACACACAGAGCATGCTACAGTCTGTACCAGCTGAATTCATTCCAGGACTTTTCTTGTCAGTACTTTTTAATGCTCAGTGAAATGTGAGCATTTCCAACTGCTAGTTTTAGTTAACTAAAAGGAAAAAAATAGTGTTAGAATGCTGCCCTTCAAAATAAAACTCCAAGAAACACTTGCAGGCTTCTTTTGAGTGACAGTAGAGAAATTCAAAATGCAGTCAGATGCCCAAACATGCCATTCTGGTGGGGCTTGAGTTTTTCGGGGTATAGTCAGGCTTCAGTGAAATTGGGTGCCTTTAAGACTTGGTCTTCAACTGCTGGAGCACCAAAGCCACACAGCAGATTTAATTATTTCTCTCACTCTTGCCCAGCTGTCTGGATGCCAAACCTTCCCTGTAGGACTAGGGCTGGCTCCAGGAGAGGGCAACAGAAGGGCAACAATTCCCAAAGCTCGTTGGGCCATGGACTGAGTGAACCACTGTCTTTATCTCTTTTCAAATAACAAAGTCAAGTGTGTGCTTTGCCGGACCCGTGGCAAGTGAAGCAGTGCTCTCCCTGCAGTCTTATTTGGTTCGCTGTAACATTTTCTCCTTTTGCTTACACTGCTTCTTCCTCTCCCCACCTCAGCCCCCACATATGTATCTTGTTTCCAGTGTAGTTGTTCCTGCTACATCGTTTCTCCTCATCATGGCCACAGCAAGATATTGCTTGAGTCAGAAGCTGAGCGGTTTATGCATTTGGTTCAGGAATTCCTCCTCTCTGTCCAGAAGATATGTTGCGTTTGTTGTCTGACCTCCACCGTGCTCCCTGCAGCCAGAAAGTGCCAAGCAGAGGTGTCTGGAGAGGTGCCAGCATTCAGGGTGCTGGGCTTCCCCGGCAACAGCCAGAAGGAAAAGGAAGCTGCTGGGTGCCAGAGCGAGATCCTTGCATCTGCTGGGACAGAAAACAAGGCTCAGTTCACAGGGCGATTCTTGTGAGGCACCAGCAGATTCTCAGCAGAGAAAAACCAAGCCTCAGCTCTCATCAGCTGTCACACTGCCAGGTGTGCAGGGACATGGGGATACAGAAAAAGCAAGGTGGGCCAAATCCATTGCCTTTGGTCCCCACACCAAATTCTAGAGGCACAAGTAACTCAGACTTCTCTTTCTCCAAAGGATGCAATTGTCTTTTATCCCCCCCTTCACTGTCTCAGCCTCATGTTTGTGGTTTGGTTTGTTTTGTATTTAATAAAACTTCTTTTTAAACCCAAGATTGCAAACATTATGCTACTACCAGGTAGAAACTTTCATCTTCTCATTTCTGCCACAGCCATAGGGTAGTCAGATGATTTCCTAATAGGTTCCTTGGTGAGAAACGAGGCTATCAGAGTTCAGCTGCAGTCCCATGTGGAGTAAAGCCTCTCTGTGACTAATGAGCAATACCAGGGCTCTGCAGGTTTAAATTCTCTTCCCTCCTTTATAACAGACTTTCTATGTGAGTTCAGTCATTGTGCCCCTATCTCTTGGATGAAATAATATTCACCTCCTAGCTAGTTTGTTGGAAGAGTTAAATCAGTCATGAAGCCTCTTAGTTTCAGTGGTGAAAGCCTTGGAAAAGGAGCTAAGTGGTGTGTGGGAAGCAGATGCTTATCTAGAGCCAAGCAGACCTTGGAGGCTCGCACATTAGGCTGATGCTGCTGTTCTGTTCTCCAGGGGAACATGCTGCTCTTCTTTTGAATGGTTGTTGTCTTGGTGATGCTGCTGTGGGCCCTGTGAGAGCTGACATAATGACACACAGGCAACACCTGGTTCCCTTCCTACTCTCTGCAATTTGTTTATTTAAACACATACATGCATTCTCTTTATGTGAGGTAAATACAAGAGGAGGAAAGGAAGCACAATTTCTAACTGCTGGCTGTTGGTACAACCTCCTGCTTTGCTTGCTGAATGGGAGACGTGGACTGCCACCACCTGATGGAACTGAATGAGGCTCATATGCCAGTGGTGTGTCATCAGATGAGAAAACAGTCATGGAGCTGTCCCAAACCCACACTACTTCTGTCCTTCCAATCAGAGAAGAATCCTAAAATACACAGAAGAAGTCCTAGAGTGATCACTCTCTCAGGATCTCAGGACTCTAGGATATCCCCATGTGAGGGGTGTATGAGGGTATGCAGTTGGCCGTGGCAGGCACAGCCAGGGGTGCTTTCTGACTCCTTGTTTTGGACCTCCCATTGGATGTCATAGTTTAGTCTTGTTCAGGTACTCCAGTTTGGGTAGGAGGTGTTGCCCAGAATCAGGTCCTCTTTGTCGAAGGCAAAGTTTGGGCAAGATGCATGGGATTTCTGAAGGAGTGGTGCTCCACTGGTACTGCTGGGCAGGGTTGGTAGGGATAGCAGCTTCTGTCCAAGGTCATCAGGAGTACTCCTGGTGAGGGATTGTTCTTATCAGGATTGCTTTGGCCGTGTCGGATTAGGAACAATCACATGCTTTACTAGCAGCAGCCACCAGCATGCAGGAGTAGGGGGGAAGGATGGGGACTGGTGGGTGGGCTGTTTCACCTCACCAGCAAACAATCATCATGACAATGATGCTCATCCACAAGGACTAGAATCACCCTAGATTTGATTTTTCAAGTCAACAGCAAGGAAGAAACACCATCCAGATCTGGCTTAGCCCTCAGAGTGTTTGAACTGCTCCTGTTGCCTGAAGGGCAAGATAAGAAAATTAAGACAAACAAGCAGTGAAAGGAGAGCACAGCTTTTCCGGTGAAGTCCAGCAATCTAAAGAGAAAAATTATAACAATCTCTCCATTTTTATAACCTTCAAAGTGCACTCCTCCCATACTATCCAACTAAAGTCCATCTCACTGCTATGTCTCTTAAACATTCAACAGGATGGTTCTTGTTTGGTCTCTTGTTAGCTGTTCTTTCCCAGGCCTGCCTTTGGGAGGCCTGGAAGCCTAAGTTTATGTTTTGTCTTCTACCCCACTTATCTATACAGAAGAATGCAAACAGATGGAACACAGGCTGTTCTTGGCCCTTAATAATCCAAGTTATCCAGCTACCTAGCTAAAGTGAATTCCCCAAAATATTAAGCATATCCCTTAAGGCATCGCAACACCTGCCAGAGAGGGTAGTGGAGTCCAAAGGCAGGCAAGCAGGAAAAGTCTCAGCATTTTTGACTCCTTCTCATGACAGCCCATTGCAAATTGGCACTTTGAAAGATCCCCACTCCCCACCCCAGCAGCTGCCACTGTCCCCAAGGACACAGCTGCACAGGCCAGGAGGAGGGGACCCCAGGAAGGCCAGCTGGGGAGCACAGGCAGGGACCACTGCGCCCAGCCCAGCTGCTGCATGCAGGGAGGGGGGACTTGCATTCAGTGGAGATTTTGGGTGGCTTCTTTTTTACCCGAAGGGCCCACATGGGACATGAGGATCACAGTTGGGAATGACTTTAGGGTCTGGGTGGGAGGGCTGCCAAAGGTCCAGCAGCATGGGGAGCATGGAAATGGCAGGGAAGATGTTGGGGCCTGATGCACAGTGCATGCTCTGGGGAAGCTCCCTTTTGTCTCTTTCTTTCAACTGAGGAGACATGTCTGGAAAGCACTGTATAATGATTGAGCTGGCAGGGAAGGAGGGAGGCAGGTGTCTGCTCCCTCCCTTGCTGCAGAAAGCAGGTGCTTAGAGAGGAGGAGGGAGGGAAGGGTGGACATGGGACGTTTGCCAGGCACCAAAGCAGCTGGGAGCTCCTGGGGAGGAGACACATGGCACGTTTGGGCAGATTAACAAGATGAGCTGATCAAAGGCTGCTCAACCCTGCACGCATGTGCCCAGGCTGGCTGCCAGCTCCTCTGAAAAGATTTTCCTGGCCAGCAGCTGAAGGAAGGTGGTGTTCAATGGGACAAATTCATGACCATCTTCATTTCTACCAGCCAAACCTTGGTTAAAGATTCTCCTGTCTGGGACCAAGTCGTGGATGCCAGAGCTCTCAAAGTGTTCAGTGGCATGGCCTGACTGCCTTCAGAGTCCTTCCTACCAGCTGAATGGCAGCATAGCACTGGAAACTGTGGCTTAGGGGACCTGAAACTAAGTGCTGGATTGGCTGGACTCCAAGATTTGTCTCCAGAGACAAACCTCAGATCTTCCACAGTCTAGGGCTGATTGAACCATTAGCACTAGTAGTCCAGTCTCTAATAGCATGTGGCCAGTCACTGCAGGTGGTCAAATATTTGAATCCTTAGTAACAAACAGTTCCGTCATTTTAAAGATGAAAAACACCAAAAAGCCAAAAAGGCATATTTGGAGAAAAGAGAAAGAAAAGGTAGACACCAGAATTTTTGTGTAATCCAGGACACAGGACTACACAAACATGAATTAAAGAAGGTGCCTTCAGGCCTGTTTATAACAGAAAAGCAAAGTGTGTGACATTGGCGTCCCTCAGGTACTACAGGAACTACACACAGTGAGGAGGGCTATATCCTGACTCCCAT
This sequence comes from Serilophus lunatus, assembly GCA_013399895.1. NCBI lineage: Eukaryota > Metazoa > Chordata > Aves > Passeriformes > Eurylaimidae > Serilophus > Serilophus lunatus. The sequence goes on from VXBA01001576.1 coordinate 272,866, forward strand.
CTATCCCTCTCACTCTATCATGCAACGAGTGAGCTGCAGGTCCTGCCTCTAACCATGTGCTTGTTGTGACGAATTCCTCTGGGCTCAAGGAGAGAAATTCCTCTTCTTCAGCCCCTCCATCCCAACCATGTGTAGGGGAGAGTTTGTCTTCATTGCAGTGCATGAGGGCTGTGGGGAGAAAACCCAGTGATGGTGGGGCTGCTGCTGGTCCCAGTCTGGACTGGCACTGGGCCCTCGGGGCCAGATCCTGGCTCCAGCAAAGCAGCTGTGCATTAAGCTCATGCAAATCTGCTGGCACCTGCATGAGAACCTGGCACTACAAATACAGGAGATGAGCTTGGAAAAGCACACAGAAACCCTGGAAAACACAAGGAATAATTCCAGGTAATAAAGACCTGTTGCTGAAGTCACCCAGTGCAAGTGCAAGAGCCTTCTTGCTTCTATTCTCTGTTGTTTTCGGGCTGTTCCTAGTCACTCTGTTTTCTGGAACTCTCCACTGGATCACCAAACCTTTTTTGCTACATCAGTATGGCATTCTGCTTTACAATCCCAAGAACACCATCACCTGTAGTTACTGCGGGTAGGCAGGAGAAGCTGTGTGAGGACTTGACCCTGCAGCTCAGTGTCAGAGCTATCCCAGGCATCCCCAAACCAGCCGAACATGGCCAACAACCAGGACAGGCAATTGTACAGGAATGAACCTCCAATTCATATTAACAGCTCCAAACCCAAAGTTGCCGGGGGCTAATTATACAAGCTTTGAGACTTTGAGGAGTAAAATTATCTTAAGAGTTTAACTGCATAAACACACTGACTCATTATAGAGAGTGGAATGTCTCCTGAGCAATGTGTTAACCTGTAAGCCAGAAGCTGACTTCACTTGTTTGCCTTGAGATGGGAAAATATGCATGAGAAAAAATGGAGATTTGATAGTACTTTGATCCAGTGATATTTTTCTGGTAGTATTTGCAGAGCTATTTTCCCACCTGTCTGTACTTCTGCACATATCTATTTAAATATTTTTATAGATACATAATAATATATATTTATATAGAAATACTATATATTTATTTATTTATAAGCCACCTTCTTCTCCCTCAACTTAGCATCATTTGATTGCATCTGGTGTCAGTCCTGTTGTCCATGTGTGCTCATAAAAAGGCAGCGCAGCAATTGTCCTGATTGACTTCAACTGAAATTCAGTGTATGGGTTTGGGAGAGGAAAATTCTTTGCTGTAGATGAGTAAGTGGTTGTAAGTGTAGAAGACCCTTTCTGCAAGATTATTTTGAGGTGTTTTAGGGCTCATTCTGCTTAGGAAGTCTCTCCTACTTAAAAGAAGGACCTTTCCCAGAAACAGTTAAATGTCTTCCTGCCACTGCATCCCAGAGAAGCTTTCCCTGCTATGAGAAGAAAAGATTCTTGCAGACATGTTTGAAGGCCTCCACACAGCAGGAGGGGCAGGAGAACAGAGAACAGAGGTGTGTCTTTTTGCCAAAGCCCAGTGTTTGTAACACTGTTAATTTTAATGTTCTTGGTGTTCTCACATTCAGAAATAAATTTTCCTAAATCCTTCCACTCCTGGCATTTTTAGGGGATACCTGCACTATCTTTCTTCACAGTGGCACATCACCAAGGAGGCAAGGAAAAATTCTGCCCCAGGTGTCTTGGCAGTCAGAGTGACAGGCATCAAGGAATGCCACTACTGCTGTGTTTGGACAGCTTTGGAGATTGAAGCTTTGGAAGAGCTGAAGGTGCTCATGAATGAAAGAAAGGAGACCTCAAAGACAACCAAAATATGCTTGGCTTCTGCAGGGAGGACAGTGGATGACAAAAACAGTGATTCATTTCTGTTATCTCCTTGCAACTCTGCAATCCTGCTTGCCTAGACAGCTTCCACCACACAGCATTATACTGTCCATCTCCTTCAAGCACCCCGAGTTTTCACCTATTTCCATTGCCATGATTGGGCTTTGCACCTCAGATAGCTGAATTTTGGCCTCTGTGAGACACCTCATCCCAACTTGCACATTTTTGCCAGCCTACAATGCACCACAACCTTTTTCTGGTCTTCCTCCTCCAAGGTTCCTCCTTTCTGTCTTCTCAGAACCAGGGAGCCACACCTATGTTGCAACTCATGACAATTTGCAGGGTAAACAAACACAAAAGGGGCAGAATTTTTAAGCAGTGTGACTAAAAAATTTAAGACAAATAAAAACTGGAGCTCCAAACCAAAACCTGCCTGTAGGCAAGTCAGAGGATGGTTTTTATATGAGAGAATTTCCCAGTTTGAAAGCCTAAGAAATCAGTCACAAGACAGGCTGGGAGTATAGAAAATGATAAATGGGTCTCTCTTACCACATCATGACAGTGAAAAAGGTGACAGAAAATTTTAAGCTGTGAAAATCTATTTTTCTTTAATTTAGTTTCCCCTACAACATGAAATGAACGTGTCTCAGAAATTCTTAAAGGCAAAAATACATCAAGATTCAGAGAAAGACTAAACAGATATGGACAGCAAGAATATCTAGACTCATTAGAATTAATGACAGTAGAAATGTCAGCAGGTAGGTTAAACTTCCTGCTTCAGGATGCAGAAAAGTTTTGAGACATTCAATCCAGCTGGAATGGGGAGAAGAAGGGTGAGGAGGCAGATCCAGCTTCATCCTGCCTTGAGGATCCATCATAGGTTCCTGCAGCAGAAGAATGATGTGAGACAGGCAGATGTCTGTCTCACACTGGTGTTCCCTGCGTTTGGACGTGGAGACTGAGCAGAGCGGCACAGCCATGGTCACCTTAGTGCTGCCTGGCTCTCACCCCACCCTGCCAATGCAGCAGCAAAACTCCTGGGTGCTGGGAGCAGTTATCTTTCCCTGGAGAGATGTATCCTTTCCCATACGTCAAGAGAAGTTGCCTCTGCACAGAGGTCAGAGATGAGACATCACCTTCCTGCCTGCAGTGTGGGGAGAGGTGAATATGTTCAGTTTGAGGATGGCTGTACTGCCAATGAAAGCCTCTGGCGGGTATCTCAGAGCAGAGGTAGGTGATACTTTCCCATTATCAACCTGTCTTGTGCAAGAACAGTAGTGCTCACACCAAGGCTGTTTCACTCCAATAACCCCAAGACCTCTGTTTGCACTTGTTCTGTAACAAATTTGGAAGTCCTGATAAGCCAAGCCTGAAAGGCTACTAGGAAAAAAATGGTGATGGCTTTCTGAGGTGCTGGAGAGGAGCTCGATACAAATTCAAGCTCCCAGCTATATTTCTTGTTTGAGCTTATACAACTCAATTAACCTTTTAGGTTTGCTCCCTGCCATAGCTAGATGGAAGGACAGGAGTGCTGGAATCCCCTTACAAGGAGATGTACAAGGGCATGTCCTCCACCAGCTGCCCACACTTGTTCATAGCACTTGGGATTGTCACTGCAGGTGCTCACTCACACATGGCTTCAGTCACCTTTGTGTCACTCTTCCACAGCTGTTTCTCCAGCATGTGGGTCTCCAATATGCAGCCATTTCCCAAGTCTGGGGTCTAAGCTCCACAGCTTTCTACTTGCTACGAACTTAGTGGTCAAATCAAATGTGCTTTGAAATAAGTGAAAGTAAATGCTTGTCAAGGAACGTGAGACCTGTAGCAACATGTAGGAATCACCATTCAAGTTCAGACCTACAAAACAACTAAGTCCAACAATGCCCTTAGAAGCAGCAATTGCTGGCTGCTCCTGCGAGGAGAAAAACGTGCCAGAGACCAGTAAAGGATTATGTGGCCCTGGGAAAGCCATATATCACTGTATAGTTACACCTCTAGCTAACACCTTGAGACCTGTGAGATTGTACCATCTCTGCAGTACTGGTTTGTCTTTAGCTTCCTGCTAGTGGAACCCCAGATTTCTGGGTGACTCACTTCCCTCTGACTCCAGCTGAGCTCCTGGACACCACGGTGTAATGTGGAAAGGGGTTCAGAGTACATCCCATGTGGAAATGTGCTGGGATTCACAGTACTGCAACAGGATGCAGCATAGAAACTGCCATGCATTTGCCTCAGGCTGCGGTTTCTAAGCTGCATCCTGTGGCAAGGGACAGTAGAACATAGAGCACTGGGAAAAAGATTTCAGGGAAATCAAATACTCCCCACCCACTCCCATCAATCATGCAGAGCCCAAAAATAAAATGTCCTAGAAATTAATAGGGCATCTGAGAATCTAGAATTTTAGGGATTCCGGGCTTTCTGACCCTCGTGGCTGCTGAGGGTAATTCACACTCTTTGTCTTATTTGTGTTGCAAAGGGCCAGCCTCTCAGCTGGCTATATCCTGAAAAGGTTTGGTGATGGTCCCACTGTGTTCCTCAGAGGTGTAAGAGAAGGAGACATCTCCAGAAGCCATTACCTATTTCTTCTCTGGTCAAGGCACCCTTTTTCATGGCCACCAACTTAGCAGCACACCTGTTAATAGGAAGACGCCAGGCCCCCAAACCAGTTAAAAGCCGCTCACACCACTCTGTGGTAGTGAAAGGAGTATTTCAGTGTGTTGGGCAGGAACCCTGAATTGCTGCTCATGCTGCTGAAGCCCTTGGAGGAGGATGGCTTTTCCAGCTCAGTTCATAACACCTTCGCCTAAGGAAAACCAGGACAAGAGGAAAATAGAGGTATGGGTCTTTTATAGTCTGGTAATGTTGAACTTCTCTCCTGTTCCTACAATAGTAGCAAGAGAAGAAGATGTGTTTAGAACCTGATGCCTTTGCTGTGGGGCCAGTGGAGCTCATGAGGGCTTTTGTGCTAAAGCCAGCACCTCTGCCAGTTTGGCTCCTTGGCATAGCAAGAATATGTAGTCCTGGTTCAGACTGTGGGAAGAAACAGGGGAAAGAGCCTGGCCTCACTCAAAAGCTGCATGTTAACTCAGGTTGGATAGTGAGTAAAATGCACAGCACACCCGAGAGCTGAGCTGAGCTGCAATACAGAATACACTGTTTCCCTCACCCCCAGCTATGCAGGACAGGCTCTTTCAGACTTTAATCCCCCTCTTGCCATGCTTTTCCTTCTGGCACTGGCTCGTAAGCAGAGATGAGCAGCTGCAACCCTCTAATAACCAGTTTGCATTTAGCAGCTGCTGGTGGTATTTTAGTGCTGTCTTCTCTCTCCTGTTGCTGAGCTGACTCTCCCCTCGCTGCAGAGCTGCCTGCCTTCCCCAGTGACCCCTGGCCAGCTGCAGGAAAGTTAGCAGGAACTTGAGGACTTAATTTTACTGGAAACCACATTCAGTAACAGAGACAGGCTGGAGGTGGAGAAGAAACTGGATCTCATCAGTCTTAGGGGAAGGAGAAAGGAAGGTAAAGTTGTGCAATTGTTTCTTTTTCAGTAAAAAAATGAAGGGACCAATAAAGGACAAGCAAGTAGAAGACAAACTTCTAATCAGGCGAGAGGAGAGTTTTTGCAAGAGTTTCCCCAGGAACTGCTCTGCAGTGTTTTCACTTCCCTCAGGCTCGTACTTCACAGGTTCTGCAGCTCTCCTGAGGAAACACAAGGAAACAAAAAACAAGGTCACTATCACACATTGTGTGATACCTCTCTGCTGTGTTTTGCTTGCAACCTTAAGAGCTGGAGCATCCCAGCAGCTCTGTGTGAGAGGTCAAAATCTGAGCTTTCCATTCAGAACTTACCCAGCACTTAGCTAATTTAATACTGCTGAGAGGCTGAGGGGCAATGGAGGAAGGGAAATGTGTGCACAGGTGCTGTGAGTGAGCTGCAGTACCTATAAAAGCACAGCAGTGGGGCCAGCTGCTGACCTGATGTATCAGTACTTTTCCCTCCACTTCTGTGGTGTGTGTCTGTGACTGTCTAGTCCTGCTACAGAAATAGGCATGAGGGGACATGTGGTCCTGGTGCACACATGTGAAGAGCTTGTGTTTAAGTGAAAGAGCGTATTTTATATTACATAGATGTAAGTGAAAATACAATATTTTATATAGAATATATTGTATTGTGTTGTGTTTTGTTCAATTCCATTCGAGGTTATTCTATTCTAGTTTGCTACTCCCTCAGACAGAGAGTCTCTCTCTGCATATATTTGTGCTACATGTTTTTGAGTCTCTTTTTTTTTCTACCAGATTGTCAGTCAGTCCATCACTTGATACTGGGTAGCTTCTGAAAATGATGATATTTGGAGATGATGATGAGGGCCTTGGAGTGCGATTCTTATTTGATAGCTTGTGAAAGTCTTTAGAGAGGCCAGAGTCTGAAAACTCATGGGAACAGTGTCTCTGAAAAGCAGAACATTTGGATAGGGTACCCCAAAAATTAGTACGGTGGAGAAAGAAGTTCCTGTTTTACACTTATATTTGCTTTAGTTTATGCACAGGTATGTTCTGGGTTAGTCCAGCTTGGAAAGATACCAGTTCAATGGGAATTGTTTCTTCTCCCAACACCCGAGGCATGGGTATGAAGCCAGTAGGTCTCCTGGTCTCATTCAGCCCCTATTCCTGCAGGGACATTGTCACCAGCAAGACCTCGTTAGTGGGACCTGCCCAGAGTCCAGTGTTAACATTGCCATCATGCAGGTGCTGGAACTTACCACCTGCTGTGAGTGCCATATGGTTTAGACTTTCTGGGACAGCCTTGTGACCTGCTTACTATAAAAATGACTCTTGGAACACTCTGGCAAGCTGTGCTCAGATGGCTCTTGGGCCTGATGCCTCTGAACAAGAGACGTGGGGTGAGACATGGTCACAGCTTGTGACCTTGCACAGCTGAGAAGGGAAAAGGAGTAAGAAGCAGGTGGGAAGAGACAATTTATTTTGTTTCATTTTATTTGAGATCCACGGTTGTTCTCTCAGCCTCTCTGCAGTTGTGTGACCTGAAGTATCACATGTCTGCCTTGGGGAAGGGAAATAGTAATTAAGCCGAGGGTACCATCTCATCAGTGAGGGCAATAGCATATTTCTGCCGGTGCAGAGTGGGCTCCCATCAGGATGGGGAGACAATTTGTAAACCAAGGACACCTTGGCATTACCAACCAACTGAAAGCCTCCTATGATAACATCCCGAAGGCAGAGTAGTCTTGCCAGCTCCCTTGTAAGGGCATGAGTGAGAAAGGGAGGAACAAGAGACCCATGCACTGGCTGGCTTGATCTAGAAAAGCCTCTAAATATTGTTAACCATCACTGAGTGGGCAGTGGACTCTCTCATTTTCAAACAAACTCATTAACCCACTGCCATTCATCCAAGAGAAGTTACTTTTAAGAACCTGCATTTGAATGCTGAGGACATCATTACACTTCCCTGCAAAACTAAGAGAATCCCCTTCACAGTTCCTCCCAAGTGCCTAACTCAACACTGGGCACTTAAACAAAAACCTTACCTTCAGAAATGGTGTAAAAGCAGGTCAGCATACACATGCCATGCTGCCATTGATATGGTATGAGATCAGTTTCCTATGCTAGAAAAACAAGATATCACTCTGCTCAGCCAGACAGGAGCCAATATTGCTGAAGCAGGCTCAGAGCAGGGCGTACGTGGGAAGGAACAAGGTGGAGAGGCTGCTGCTTCATTAACTCCTGTGGAAAAAAACAAAACAAACAAACAAAACACCAAACAAACTGTACAGGACTGATGTTTCAGGTGCCTGCTTGGAAAAATCCAGCTGTCAGGGTCACAGTGAGAGCTGCCTTACATGGAGCTCTCTTGCAGCTCCCAGAAGAGGCACAGCAGGTGCTGGGCAGGACACAAAGGAGAAAGGCTGAGCTTCTAGATGCTTGAGGAGAGCAACTATAACCCCTTGTGGCTCTTGATGAAACCGATCCATATTAAAACATTAAGTTCTACCAACTCTGCAAGCCCTCTATGGGAACAGGATAAATGAGCAGGCAAAGAATATGTGCTTTTCATCTGCTTTTGCTATGCAGTTGTTTTAACTATTCTTTCTCTATCCAAAGCAATAGGATCTTCTTTTTCTTTTTTTTTTTTTTTTTTCTCTTTTAACAAGTATGTCCTGTGGCTGCTGGAGCTGAGATTGTAGCATCTGGATGCCAGCAGTGAAAAGGAAATGTTTGCACACACTGCTGGATCTAGATCCATAGTCTCAGCTGTGCTAGTGCCGCCCCATACCCTGGTACCCAGGGCTACCAGGCATAATACCCAGGAGCCTAAAGAGGCTTTAAACACTTAGAGACAAAAAGAGACAAAAGCAGGAATGGTTCTCTCAGAAAATGGTGTTAAGTTACATGGAGATTACAGGGCCAAGAACTGTGGAGGGAGGTCAGAAAGGATGTAGAACACCATCCTCCAGTGCTTTCCTTCTCCCTCATCTGGTTGGTTTTCACTCCTTATCTCACATAGGCTTCGATGAATTTCTCTAAGAAGCCTCGGATCAGTCCCATTCTGCCTCTCCAGCCTCAAAAGCTCTTGACTATCAAGCTCTTGCTATCAAGTCATCCAAATCCAGCCAGATTTCTTCCCCAGGGAATTCATTAGCTGACTCTAACCCACCTTCTTAGGAACACAGCTATCTTTGATCCTGCTGTAGTTAGCAGACATGGCTGCATGCCATGTAGCATGTCTAATTTATATTTGCTTTGAGTCCTGTGGCACAGGGAGGGGAACAGATCCCCTTCGAGCCTACTGAGAAGAAAGCAGCAGCTCCCCACTGCAGTCAGGGATGAACAAAATAGTCTGATTTCCCTCTTTGTGGGGAACGCCACAGAGGAAACTCTTAGGTGCTTTATATTCCAATTATCTCCAAGTGCAGCAGCCTCATGGCTGGGTTTGCAGTTATGGCACACGAGAGATGAGCTGATGCATCTAACCCAGCTACGAGAAGCTCAATTAGCTAAGCTGCACCTAGAAGTCATAGAGGCAGGCAGTGTTTCCCAGACAACTCCAATATAGCCTGCAGAGTACTTCTGTACCCAGAAAGAGAGGTGTTTTAATCATCAGCAAAGCATAATTAGGGTCTGAACTAAGCACCTCAGTGAAGTGTGAAGCAAGGCAAAAGCAATAGGGCATAAAGAAGTTGGGGTGGGAAGTGCTGGTGGTGCAGGATACACTGATCTGTGCACTGCCCCGATGCCACACTGTGGTTTCTAGGATGTGATAATTACCAGTGAGGTAGGAAACAATGAGCAGCACTGCAGGATTTGAATGTGTTGTTTGAAGGGTACCTGTGCAAAAGACAGCTGTGCTGGTACCTTATTTCCCTCTGTGGATATTGTGGGCTGCTGTGTGCCAGCCTGATAGCAGCACTTTTTCTGAGTGTCTGGAACATCTTCGAGGGCTTAAGGAACTGCCAACAATTCACCTCTCCTACTGCACACCTGCCTCTAATTGCAAACCAGATCAGCTCTGACAGAATATTTGCCAATTCAAGTTTCCATCCCCCCCAGCTACACGGTCCTGCATCCCATGTGCCACCGATTTGCCCTCTAGCTTAGAAAGGCTTATCATCTGTGCAGCACAGTGTCTTCCTCCTATTGGAAGCCATGTTTCCTCTCATGGTGGATGCAGCTGGCTTTAGCTGAGAGAGGCAAGATTTACCTCACTTATTCATCAAGCTGTCAATTTGTAAGTCCTTCCCAACCTGGGAGTGGACTTGACTGGGTGTGAGTACCAGATGAGTGGGAGAAGTGAGGAAGGAGGGGTCTTGTAATGCTGTGCCCCAGGAGGAAAAACGCAAGATGTCCATGCTCAGCTGTGAGCAGAGGAACGGGTAAAGTAGATCAAAACTCCTTACCTTACGAGGAGAGGACTTTGCCCCTTAGTGGGGTTTGATTTTTTGTTTGTTTCTTTCTTTCTTTGTAGGGTGGGGTTTTTTGGTTTTGTTCCCACTTGTTTTCCCTGTTAGTAAAAGAGATTAAATGAAAAGGAGGTGCTGGGGAGGATGGGATGACTGAAAAAATCAGCACACACAAAGGAGAAGATATGTTTGAAGTGGTAATTGAAAATCATAATTTTCTGTGCAAAAGGGGAATTCAGGCAAGAAGTAACTTCCTTTCAGAAAGCTTAGTAGAGGTTTGGGAGTGACTCAGACGGCAAGTGCTATTTCCAAAGTGGGGAGTTGTGTGTGGTTAACTCTTCAAACACAGCTGGCTTGATTTCCCCTTTCAGATTCAACTGGAGCACTGAAATTGTTGTTAGCATCTTAGCATCACTATTACTTGAAGCAGGTGCTTGGGGCCTTGATGTGCTGGAGCTCCTTCCCAAAAAGCCCAGGCAGCAAGAGAGCAGTCAAGGATGCCAGGGCAGCTGTGATTTGATCATCTTCCAAAGCAAATAGGATGTTTGCTTGGGGTATAAATTGTTTGTAAGGACAGCAATATTTGCTTAACTGCTCTGGCAACTGCTAACTGGAACACTGTGACCTCTCTGTTTGAGATCGCATGCTGCAATGAGTGAAAAATTAAATTTTTTTTTAGAATCTTAGACTACTAGCAGAAACCTGAAGTTTTATCACACTCTAAACTGCTCTTGTTACTGAGATCTAAAATACAGATCAGTTCTCTCTGGATTTAAGATCTCTGGGGCATGTTTTTTAAGGTTCTATTATTTGAACTGAAAGTCATACTTGTTTCTTAATCTATTTCAGCTGTATCATTTTGTCTTTAAGCTTCATTACACTAGGTGAAACTCAGCCCTTGCTAGTAGAAAGTGAGTACTTACAAACCACTGTACCATGGGGATCTGACCATTTGCCCTGAGAACCAGAATGTGACTGCAATGTCCCAGGAGCTGAGTGCTGCAGTTGTGATCTTTTATGAGCAAGGCTTTGCCTGCCAGCCTTCTGTCTAGTCCACGAGAAAGGTTTGTGACTCAATCACTGACTACTCTTTTTGGCTTAAAATGGTGGCAACCCACGTGCCTAAAATGCAAAAGCAAATTTCTCTTTCAACTCTGCCAAGTTCACTGTTGTGACAAGGAAAGTGAGTTGGACCAATAGATGGATAAAAGCAAACGAGTTTTTAGGAATAGAAATGCTTGCTTGTTTATGAGTACAAGTGTCTCTAGCTACAGTAGCTTGCTCCTGGGATCCCAGGATTTATACCTGCTTTTTAGAGCCAAGCACAAGACTTCACATTGGCCTAAGGAACAGCACATATTCTGAGTGCACAGGTTCCTCCACATCCTGGGAGGATCTGCAGAGCTCTGCCAGGCTAGCCTGGCCTGAGATGCTCCAAGCTCACGAAGTGGTAAAATATGGCTCCTGTGGTTTCTCTTGCTGAAGCTGGCAGCTGGACACACAGCGCATTCTCCTGAGACCTTTCCAAATTCTGTGTTCTTGGAGGAAATGCAAAACCACTCTGAGACCCAAGGCACGTGTGGGCTTTATCCTCAGGTGGGAGCACACTGTCAGAGGCTGAACAGCTGCAGAGGGGCCATGGTGGCAGACCCTTCCCAGTGCTCTTCTGGCTGCAGTGGAGGAAGAGGAGGCATTTTCCAGGCATTGCAGCAGAGGCCAGTGTGAGGGCAGAGTGCCCCCCTTGGGCAGCCAGCACAGGGGATGCTGCGTGGAGTGTGTCCTGCTGAATCACAGGTGCCAAACGTGGGCAAGTTAAGCCCAGGTTTGGCTTTGAGTGACACAGTCCTCAGCCCATCCTGTACGTTAGATAGGGCCAAGAGAGGATCTGCCTGCAAACCGTCACACCTTCAACCTGCCAGATCACAAACTGCTACAGGAGCAGCCTAGGATCAACTCTGCTTTCATCTAAGCCACCCTTTCTACCAACCATAACAGGTATTCTCAGAAATCCACTTCTAATATTTGCTGTGTCTTTTTGGAGGGCTCTTTACACCCAACCAGATGATTAATTTTTCTGGCTTCCCCTACATGTCTCTTTCACCTCTGCAACTCTGTCTTCTCCCCAACCTTGAAATGAATCTGGGCATCTCTGTGCATGACAAGCCCAGAAGAGACTATGAATTGAAAAGCCTATTTATGAGGCCCTCAGAATGGGTAAGGTATTATTGAAGGAGAAGACCAAAGCATAAAGGAGTGTTATTTTAGCATTTTGGGCAGTGTCGAGAGATGTACCTCAAGGAAAAAAACAGGCAGATGTGAAGGACAGGACTTGAAGACACAATTTAGCTAGTTCTCAGGCACTATTTGAGGTTTGTGAAGGTTACTGCAGAAACTATGCATAGGTCAAGTATTTTAGGTCAAAGAAAAGGCAGTTATAGCTTCTACAGGACAAATATATGAGCATCAGAAGCAAAAGCCACAAGATACTCAGGCACGTGTTGTGATTCTTGGAGTATCCTGTGCAGGGCCAGGAGTTGGACTCGATCATCCTGATGGGTCCCTTCCAGCTCAGCATATTCTCTGTGAACTTGCAGGACTTGCAAGTGAATGAAACACCAAGTGACCACCCTAGGAAGAGATTTTTGGGGAATGGGATTTTTACAGCGTTCTTCCTGCAAGGCCACCCCAGGGTGATGCCAGATTCACTCTCCACATTTTTAAAGCCACGGCCATTCTTTTACATCTTAAGTGCGTAACAGACGTATTTTCCCTTGGAACGGAGTTTAAAACTCTGACTGGGCATGAAAACCCAGTCAGTGTCCCCTGAAACCTGGAATGTCTTTTAGGCTTGTCGTATACCTAAGGCCTTGACTAAGATCTTCTGACATGTTTTAGCTAGAGACTTACCAAAAACAAAGAAGTAAAACAAAGTGTTAGTAGTATTGCAATTCAGAAGTGATTAGATTCATCTTAAAGGAGAAATATACAGATTTATTTTTATAAGTAGAAAAATTAAGTATAAAGTTCCTGTAGGACCACTCTTCGCCAGAGCAAACACATCAATCATTAATCATTTCCCGCACTTGCAGGAATGCACACAGCATCTTTTGTTTGTAGGAAAATCACTTTTCAAAAGACATCCATTCTGACATTACACAGCTGAACAGCTGCTCATTTATTTTTTTCTCCTGTGCCTTGGCCACCACCGCTTTTCCAAGAACTCTTTTAGAGAAAGAGGGGTGAGCTCCATTTTAGACTAAAAAATATTTAGGTTTTTTGAGAGCCTTCCCCATAGACCTATCAAAAGCACCACCCAGTAACAATACAGAGAGTAGTTCTCTTGCCTTGGGAAAGGAGCTCTCTTTAAAGCCCAACTCATTCATTAGAAGGGATTATAGGATTAAAGAGCTCCTAAAGGCTAGAGTCCCACTTCTGTAAGACAGTAATTGTTTATTTCAAAGACAGTGATGCTGCAGCTTTCATGAGCCTCAGAATTAGTACATCCAGAGATGCACAGAAGGTCGATTAGCTCCCCAGACACCCACTCAGGGAATCAAAAAATGGGTTTGGTACAAGAAAATTCTCTATTAAGTTAATTAGTTTTGCGTATGAAAAGTTCAGATTAAGATGTTTTTGATGTTGCTTTGCAGGCAGTCACCACTCATGAAATGATCTTCACTTCAGGCTTGGAGTCTTCCAAAGCTCTCAGTTCATCATCCACTTCAGAACTCCACAAAATGTCATACAAACTACACCAAAACAAAAATGCAAACAAAGTTTAGTGAGCATCTTCCTGCTAAATGCACAAATGGTCAGTATAAGAAGATCATGTATCAGGAAGGGCCTCATCCGGGTTCGAGAGTCTGTCCCAACAGCCAAAAACATGCTTTACAACCCTGGGCCCTATTATTCCCTCAGCAGCACCACCTTATTCTTGGGCCATACGGACCAAAAATCAAAGCATTGTGGTCATGTCAATTGGACATGCAGATGGCATTTGAATCCCCTCTGGCCACCAGTTGCCCTCAGGTGCAATTTCCAGAGAGCTGGTGCTTGTTGCCTCCCTCCTTGTAGCCTCCCAGTTCCCTGAGTTTCACCACTTGCCCAGGGGATCACAAGCAGGGCCACAAACACTTCTCACATTAACTGCTGCACATTGCAGCTGGGATTCCTCAAGGCTTCACAGATCTTCCTGATGCCTTCGTCTTCCAGAGGATTGTAGCTCAGGTCCAGCTCAGTAAGGCACTGCTTGGTGGTCATGATGGTGGCGAGGGTGGCACAGCAGGCTGCTGTGAGATCACAGTTACCCAGCCTGCAGGGAAAGGAGGGAGAGGTCAGTGCAGTGAGCTGTGGCTGCAGGGGACCACCAGCCCATGCTCAGGCAGCAGACATGGATATCCCCAGCACGGACCAGAGAACCCTGTTAAGCTGACACCTGAGGTATCAGCAGGGCCCATGGTCTCTGCACAGTGACAGCTGCCCTTACGGTCACTGTTGAACACCTGAAAGTCCTCCCTAAAGCTTAACAATGTGTGGCTACAGAGATAGAAGGAACCCGTAGAAGATATTCCCAACTTCAACATCACACATCATCTTCTCTCTGGTTTAAACTGATCATAAATCATCTCTAAACATTATTACTATTACTTGAGACTTGCAACGAACTCTCTAGAAAGGGCAACTAAGACCTCCCAGTTGAGGACCAAGCAGCTTTAATTTGTCAGCAAACATATTCTTCTGAGAGAGATTTCTTCTCTTCCTGATGTCTCCCACGACTCATCTGCTCAACTCACTCACTGTGAGAGTCGGGCATTGGAGCACAGCTCCCACTTCTGTCAAACAGCATGGAGAAAACAAGCATGGAGCCCTGAGCATCACACAGTCCAGAGCTCAGTGCCCACCTGAGAAGGGGCAGGCAGATGGAGAAGGTGAGTCCCACCACAGTGGCAGAGGTGATGCTCCAGCTGGCCTCCTGCTCCTATCAACAAAGCTGAACCAGCACTTGTGCTGGCACACTATGATTGGCAGGCAAAGAATAAACACTTGGACCAGCAGTTCTTCCATCTGAGTGTCTCACCTGAGAGAGAGCTTGCAGGTGAGTTTGGAGAAGGGCACCTAAGCTCTACAGTACACAGCTCCCCGAACAAAGCAAGATCAATCCAGCCTCCCCATGCTTTGTCCCAGGTACGCTGCACTGAGAACTTCCAGTTCTGCACCTGGGGCAGCACCTGTGGCTATGAATGTACTGTCACACAGGTGTCAGCCTGTACTTTCAAGAAACCATGAGTGACAGGATACATGTTTGTGGCTTCAGTTGATTTGCTCCTGGACAGCTTGTGGTATGAATTATTTTGTATAAACAAAACAAAAAAATACCATACTAACACTTACTGCTATCTTCCTCTCTCTGCACATTCTTGGAAGGGTAACACAGCAAGAGAGAAGACAATTTCTGAGGATGCACCTTACCATAGGGACTGGATGTTGCAGTTGGGGTGCAGCAGCCCTTCACACAGGAGTTCAACACCTGCATCTCCCAACTTGTTCTCACCCATGTGCAGTACTTTCAAGTGTTTGTTCAAGCTGAGAGCAGAGCTGACAGCCTTGCAGCAAGCCGTTGTGAGCCCGCATTCCCTAATCCTGGAAGGCAAAATGACATGAGTTCCAGGTGGGAGATCTAGAGAGCATCAGGCACTGTTCACTTCTTTATAGTTGCTTAACAGGAACCCAGAAAGTGGACACAGAGGAACCAGAGCTTTCCCACAGTCACTATACTTCTCTCAAGCCTCATCTACTCCGTCTTTTTCTAAGCAGCACCTCTCCCACTCTTTATATGTGATATATCTGCCTTGGAGCATTCACCTAAGAAAGGCATCTGCCCATAAAGCACAGGAACAACCAAGGACGAAGCATGCTGCTCTAACAGCCACTCTTGGCTCCACCATGCACTCCTGGGGCACCTCACTGACTTTCAAGCCATTAGGACAGGGGAAGAACCCAGCCAGAAGTAGGAGGTGGATTAGTAATGCAGGAAAGTTCAAGTGTTGCTTGTTTGATTTCTAAGTGAAAGAACAAATTTCATCTCCTGGCCACCAGAACATCCCAGCCTAAAAGGTAACACAATCAACAGGAGAGAATCCTGAGAACTGTTTGTGTCAGAAGAGCTTTCTTTTGGCTTATCAGTGAGAAAGATTAGATCCAGTGAGATACCTTATATATATATATACACACCAGTGAGAACCTGAGATAGCTGATTACATCACTCATTTTACTATTACATGAGGCCTTTCAAACTTCAGAAGTCTCTTAGCTGCTATTTCTTGCATAATAAAATATGTTAGAAGTTCTACAAGTTATGTTTGGTCTCCTATTGCTTACAACAAGACTATGGGACAGATCTTCAAAGTGTCTATGAGTTTAGAAATGCAAATTCCTTTTAAGTCTGTAAGTCTATAAAAACCCTTTTTAACTCTATAAATCCTTTCAGTAACAACTGGCACAAGTTGCTTACAGAACCGCTGCAACTGAAGGTCACTCTGGTGGGCACTATTTCACTTATACCTCTCTTCAGTGAGGCCTCCAAAGAAGGCAGTGGATATGTGAAACTTGACAGCAGCTCACCATAGCTCCTGAAGTTTAGATTTGGGATCCTTGAGCGCCTGACACAGCATTTCCATCCCCGAGTCTCTCAGGTTATTGTCTATCAGACTGATCTCTGTGAGGGTCTCTTTTGTACTGATTAGTCTGGAGAGATCTTTACAGCTAGCACTTGTGAGGTCACAGTCCCATAACCTGCAAGGAAGAAAAAAATACTTTCTCTCAACAATGACTTAGATTACAAAACGGAGTCCTAGTTCAGTATTCTGAATTTCTGGTTACATTGTCTCATTTTCTTCTATCCTTTAGCATCATACCCTTTACATGCATCATACCACACAGCTTTCTCCTTACTTTCCAATTGTTGCAGCACAAACACTTTTTTTAATCAAAAAAACCCAAACAAACATGCAATTCTAGTAGATAGGTAACTCAACGGGAAGCCAAGACAATGCCATCACAAACTTCCACTCACACACTTCCCAGAATCTGATCCAGGTGATTTAAGCGTGACCCTGCTTCCTGCACAACCAGCAGCACAACCTCGACAGCTCATAAGGGATTTAAGAAACCTCTACCCATTCTTACCACAGCTTCTGGATTTTGCAGTTAGGATTCATCAGTCCTTGGCACAGCAGAGCCAGACCAGAGTCCCCGATCTTGTTATCCCCCACAGAGAGATCCATCAGTGATGACTTGTTACTCAGAACAGCACTAATATCCCAACAGCTATCGCTGGTTATGCCACAGTTCTCCAGGCTGCGTGAGAAAGCACAGTAGGAGTTGCTACTCCAGATCCACTGTGTTAGACACACTCCAAAACCCCCAGTTCAAACTGAGAAAGGTCTATATGCCGTTTCCTTGCTGCAAACCAGTGCAGCTCATCTGGGCATTGCTAGACCCTGCAAGGCTCAGAGATGATACAGATGTGCTAGACAGGCTCTGGGTGAGGCAACACACTGCTCCTGCATTTCATGAGGCTGCAGGACACTCTAACCTACCCATTCATATCCATTGAAGCAAGGATCATTCTTGACAAACTCCCTCTTTATATTGACTATCCACTTAAGAGGAACTATTGCCAGTATTACAGAGTCCCTGATCAGCCAACCCCTGCTGATCCAGAGAGCCAAGACAAAATTAACTATGCTTCTCTCCTAAAGCCCTTCAAGGGCTTTACCCTACATATGAGGCCAAATCCAGCACCACTGTTTTGTAGCAAAAAAGGGTTCTGAAAAAGTATATTCAGCTGGTTAGTAATTCAAGACTAAGAACCAGAGCCACTGAGAGTGATTATTCCTCTGCTCTGAAACACTGGAGAGCAGTTTGCCCTTGTAAATGCTGGTTTAACCTGGGGTACCAAAACACCAAAACTGAAAGCCCCAGACATTTGTGTGCAGTTTCCAGTTACATAAATCTGAGCCAGCAAAAAATCTGGCCTAAGTTTCAAGCATTCCTGACAAAAATTTTTTCATCTTATAGATGGCATGACTAGCAGCAGAACCAGTTGCAGTCAGAGATGACTAGATCTTCCTTACTGTAGTAACTCTAGGTTGCAGCTTGCCTCCACCAGTCCCCGGCAGAGCTGCTTTACAGCTGTATCTCCCAGTGTGTTATTGCTCAAGCTGAGTTCCTTCAGGGTGGGTTTGCTTTTCAGAGCAGCATTGAGAGCTTCCACAATATCAGGTGTGAGTTCACAATACTCCAGCCTGCATGACAAAAAGAAATCCAGGCTAAAAACAACCGTCTTTACTATGTCTCACTATTTGCAAGGTTCAGCTGTGGGCAAAGTGTGTGTTAGCCAGGGCAGAAAACACTCCAACATGAGTTGAGACCAGTTGATGAATAAAAACAGAGATAACCATTAGAGCTTTTAACAGCATCTCTCTGCTCATTTCAGAACGCGTTAATTCTTACACTAGATCCCAGGGGATCCTAGCAAGACTAATTACCCACCCAATTTTTATGCTAGCCCTCCATTAAACCACTGCACAGGCTACCTGGGAGCACATGGCTGAGCTCTGTGCTGCAGCACTATCCCACAGTCTCACCACCGGGCCTTCCCAGGAGGAGCTGGGGGCTGCAAATAGAACTGGGTCCTGCTCAAAACAAAGACCAAGTGCAGCAGAATCTGATCTTCCCTGGGCATCTAAGAGATCCTTCATTTACAGCCTCCTGTCAGGAGGCCTACAGGAACAGCTACCCAACTCTTACCAATGCACAAGACCCACCAGCATGAATAAGCATGACAAAATTTCAGGTAAAACAAGAAGAAATCCACATCTGGCAACAAAACTCCTGCTGGTCTCAAGGGAAAGATAAGCATGACCTGTCTGATGACCAAAAAAGCCCAGGGACTACTTACTGCAGCTTCTGCAGCTTACAGCTGGGGTTCATCATCCCTTGACACAGAACCTTCACTCCAGCAGTTCCCAGTTTGTTATCACCTACGTGCAGCTCTGTCAGGGATGGCTGTGCACTGAGGACAGAGCGCAGGGTCTCACAGCTCGCACTCGTCAGATTGCAGTTTTGCAGCCTGAAGGAGAGAGGCAATCAGAGTGAGAGAAATGCACCCCCAGAAATACAGAGGCTCTTCTCGGAGAGGTGTATCTGGCAAGGTTTGAGCCTGCAAAGGACACCATGCTAACAGTGCACGATCTCCTTGGCCTGTCAAAATATTCTCCCAGTTACTATTATATCTGTACAATGCTTCCTTCAGTGTAATTGTTCATACAGCATCCCCAGCAGAATAAGAATCCACCCTACATGAAGTGGCACAACTGCTCTGCCAGAAGTGTTTTAATTATCATGAGGCTGATCCCAGAGAGAAAGTAGTGGCATCATGATTTTTTGTCCCCCCTAGAAATGTGACCTAGAATAGCCAAAAGTTAAAGTGTCATCTTACTTAGTTAAAATCCTTGGATATAATTTAGAAGTTTATTAGTGTACTCCAAGAACGATCTATGAAGTTGATCCTTCAGCACTCAGGCTTGAAGAGGTAGCCTAGGAACTGTGCTAGTGTTGCTACGGGTTGTTCATAGTTATTGGACAAGACTTTGTGGCAATGGAGAGGTGTTGTGCATTGAGATACCAAGTTTGACTCAAGTTTGGTTGCTTTTTTATTTCCTAAGACACCTTACCAGAACTCCAAATATAGACAATTATATTTCTACAGAACTGAAAAAGCCTAATCCAGGCTGTCACTTGAGCATCTGGAGAAAAATTAATTCAGTCTTCCCCTCATGAGCTGGAGAATTCCAGTACCCTGCAGAAGAGATGCTGGACAGAAAAGTCATCTCTTTGAGGGCTAATGAGGAGTAGAGGCAGCAGCCACTGGCTCTGACTAAAGCTCCTGTACCAGGGCTGCTGATGGAAGCTCAGTAATGTTATAATGCTATAATGTGGCAGGATGCCTCTATAAAATATGTTGTCCTGAACCAAGCTGGCTCTGCCCAGCTGGGAAGGTAAGGCTTGAGACTGAGCCAGTCCAGCAGAATGCAGAAAGACTGACAGTGCTTGAAACTCCTAGGCTCACGAGAATACTCTTTTGCTTGGCTCCCAGAGAAAGGAGAAAGCAAATCGAACCCTTCATTGAACACTGTGCTTACTACTGGCAGAAAAGCACTCTGAAAAATGCATTTGTGACAATGTCAGGTCCGAGCTAATGGCAGACTGGTTATCTGTGGTTATCCTTTTGTTTAAGCTGGCCTAAACAGATAGTTCAGCTGCCTAGGCTAGGCTGGGGGAAGATTTAGTACCTCTTCTGCAGAAAGTCTCCAGAAAGCCTTTGTGTGACTGGGAGAACCCTACCTGTCCTTCCCTCTGAGCTGGAAAACAAAGGAAGAGTGACTGATCATCTCGATTCTTCCGATAAATATACCACTTACATAAAAACTGTTGGGGTTTTCCAGCCATCTGACCTAGGCAATTGCTGAAATGCATGATGGCTCTTACTACTACTACATACTAATTTGCCTCACAACTTCACCTGTAGGTGCCTGCAAGCAGGTCTAGTGCTGCATCCTCCCCATGCACTGCACTATGATCTGAGAAACACTTTGTCAGGCCTTGGCCTTGGCAAACAGCAGCTGGGCTAAGCTCCTCTTGTGCTTATAAAAAACACTGTCTGTTCCCAGGAACTAATGCTATCTAATGAGCTCCTGTTTTATTAATGAATGGCCTTGGAAACTTTTTTTTCTTGTCTGAATAACAACCCAAGCGAAATAACATTTTCTTTATTGAAGTTTCAAAGAAATTTACTGACCAGGATGAAAAATTATTATGTCTAAAGCCCACTCTCTTGCAACCCTATAAACAGTGGTCTAAAGTGAGACGCTTTGATTTCTGGACCACAGTGGGCTGTGATCAGATTGGGGCCTCTCAGAGACAGCCAAACTCTCAAGTTTGCTATACTCAGATGACCACCAAACAGTAACAGCAGACCCTGGGCTGACACCTCCACTCCTCGAGGCTTAACCCTTGATCCATTGAGAAGGTGGAAAGGTATCTAATGTGAATACTTCACTAAATTAAGATGGGAATTTTTCCCAGGTACATACTTCTTTAGGTCTGTGTGCATGCGGATGTAAATAAGCTATAGCAAGTATACTATGAGTGTTGCTGTCCTAGATTTTTAAGTACTTTAGATTTGTAAGTTAGACCTGTGAGTTACTG
Organism: Serilophus lunatus; assembly: GCA_013399895.1. Lineage (NCBI taxonomy): Eukaryota > Metazoa > Chordata > Aves > Passeriformes > Eurylaimidae > Serilophus > Serilophus lunatus. The sequence continues at coordinate 293,857 of VXBA01001576.1, forward strand.
TTGTGCTTCTAGAAAATTCTATATGAATCCTTTGTTAAATTGTTTAATTTAAAATATCATTAAAATTCTGTTAAGTTCAAGTGCTGTTAAAACCTTTAGCTTAATCTGGTTAGCAAGGGGTCTACTCTGAACTTTGTGACTCGGTAGGAGGGTCTTTATTCCTTTTTATCCTTACCCTCTCCGACCCTTACCCCTCCTCCCATCCCAGACTCCGTGTAGATAATATTGGGGTTGACAGTGGTTTTAGATTGATTGATTTTAGATTTTTGTTTGCCTTTTCTCTGTGCATTTTAACCACCTAGGAAGTAGTACAGTGAACCTTGCCAATGAACTCTGTCATGCCTTCACTTTTATATAAAACCTGCTTTTGCCAATACCTTTGCCAGTGATTCTTTAAGAGACCTTTAAACTCTCATTCACAACAGCATGTTAGAGCAAGACAAAACGGGGCCTTACCATAACTTCTGTAGGCTACAGGTTGGCATCAGCAGCCCTTTACACAGGTATTCAACACCTGCATCTCCCAGTTCATTGTTGTTCAGCTTCAGCTCTGTGAGGGACGGATTTGTATTGATGACGGAAGAGAGATCCTCACAGTTACTGCTGGAGAGATTGCAGTCATCCAGCCTGAAAGACAGGAAGAGAAGGAGCATTTTAGTCTCTGGAGTTCTCTGTTCTCCCTGGCTGGAACATTCCCCGTGAAAGCAAAGTGAGCAACTTATTCCTCTGCAGTTCCCTGGATGCCTCTGTAAGTATGTGTGTGACCTGCTGTGCGTTGCATGGCCCAAAACAAGATGTGGTCTCTGCAGGGGTGCAGTACAGGATGGGCTGGGTGGCAGATCCCCAAGCCTTACACCTCTCCTCTGTGCTGCACAGAAGAGGGCACAAATCATCCCTCTTCAGCTAGAGGATGTACCTTCATTTAAATAATAATAGTGTCAAACTGCCTGCCATCTGAAGCCGCATCTAACCAGAGGCAGCTTAGAGGCTGTCAGTCTGGTTCTGCACTGAGAACGGCCAAGCTGGATCTTCAGCCAGTCCCAGAGACACCCATCAGCAGTTTGGTCTCCTGTAGGTGAGTCATGCTGGTTTTCACTACCTCCCACCAGTGTGAATCTCAGCAACCAAACAGCGAGTTTGCAGCAGGGCAGCAGCTTCTCCCATCGGACATCAACATTTTTCTAGTTGTTGCTAAATTGATGTGGGTTAATTGAATTGAAAGGAGAACCAAGGAATGGATCAGGAACCCAGGACAGGCAGGGAGGTGTGCAGGGAGACAGAAAAGACATGAGGCAAAAGGAAGGTGTCATGAATAACCCTGCAGCCTGAGGCACAGCCACAGCCAAAACTGCTAAAAGTTTCCTGGTCACTTCTCCTTACACAACAGTGTGAAAACTAGGTTTCTCCTTCCCCCTCTGGCATCCTCCAAGGCATTGCAGCCCGTCCTCTTCATCCCAAGCAGGATGATGCAAGCCTGTGAGGTGAGGTCCCAACCAGCAGAGGCGAAAGATTGCAGGAGCAACTCTTCAGGGGCCTGTCCTATACCTTACACCCCAGGAGGTGGTTCCCTCACACTCTTTCCTGGTACTTTAGAAGGTCAAGTGAAGAATTAAAATGGCATGTGGTTTGTGTGTGCCTATTAAACAAAAATTATTTGACAGCATCTCAACTGCAGCCCAAAGAGTGCAACCTCGTGAGCACAGGGAGATGTCTTCCCTCACTTGAGGGAGAAAAGCAGAACAACCAAAATGACGGTCAAACATTTAGATAATCACATTACCTAGCTGAGCTCTTTGGCACACCGCAGAACCAGGGCAACACTGCTTCATACCAAAGGATGTTTATCTGTAGTTGAAAACCTTTAAACTAATTTAAATTAATTCTCTGGATAAAAATAAACAGAATCATTCCTGCACAATTTTTAAGTCCGATGTCAAACAATTCTGAAGGTGAAAAGGAGAGGAAAGAAATGTAACAGTTCTAACTCAGAAGAGAGGATACACAACTAATTACTACCTGATAGATTTGCAGGATTTCATTGTGGTCAGAAGTTCAGCCCATCTAGAGGGACTCATCTCCTCACACTGGATGTCAAGCTCCATTTTGACAGTTAAGACCTGAAAATGAAAACAAATCAAAACAACTTTTTTTTCTAAATGACTGAGAAGCAACAACATTCTTCGAACCCCACAGCTCTCAGCCATGAGTAACACCAGTATAGGCCAGTAGAGTTGGAATGTTTTTTTCTGGGGCTTGGCAAGGCCATCCTCCACAAGGACAAAAGCACAGCAATCCTGGGGAGACATGGCAACAGCCTGTTATCTGAAGGCTGCTTGTGTGAGACTAAGATCCTCCCCTTCCCTCTCCAAGGGAGCTTAACCAGCATGAGCTTTTTGGAGGCACTGGTGTTACTCACTATCATACTGTTGAGCCACACAGACACCAATTTCTACCAGCGTGGTGCACCCCCACCAATTGTGGAACCCCGAGCTATAATTAAAACTGGTCTATTTTTGAAAGAATTAGGTTGAATGAGAAAAAAAGCATGAGAACTGCCTGGGTTCAAATTAAAAATCCTGCTGGCCATGTGTCTGTATGTGAGAAGTGGAACCTAGGTGGACGGGAGAAGCACTATTCCATGACTTGATTCTAAGGTTTTGAAAGGTCACTCTGGTCGGGCAAGTGCAAGTATAGGGCAGCTGGAAAGCAGGAATTTTTCTGCTCTGCAGTCAAGCTGCATTTCTGAACTGATGTAAACACAACTCCTTGCAGAGCAACTCCAGATAAATGTGCACAAAAACATGTCAAGGCCAGCAGCTGAGCTCTAGGCTCAGTCTGAGAGGGATGGGATTAGAAGCAGCACTGCAGTAGGTGACAAAATGCAAACAAAATGCTGCCTTGGTCTCCTGGTCAGGCCAACATGACTCAGACCATAGGACATTTCGAAAAGAAATAATCCCCTGAGCTATCTCATCGGAATGTGAACTGCAGTTAATCACCGCCTTCCCTCATCCCGGGCACCTCCTATTGCCTTAACACGCGGATATCCCAAACTCGCTTTTCCCAGTGGCGAACTGGGTATCAGAGCTCACGTCAGGTCTCGTCCGCAACAAACCCCTCACCCATGCGGGGAGGAGACGCGTGCGAGCGCGGGGCGGCGCTCGGGAAACACGGCGGGACCAGGGACACAACACACGGCGCCAGCGGGATCACGAGCTCACGGACTTGCTCGGCCTCTGCCCTTCCCAACGCGAGCGCTGCCGGGAATCCCGGCCCACGGGCTCCGTGGGAGGCACCTCCGCCCCACGTGTCACGGCGCGATGCGAACCGCAGCGCCCTCCGCCAGCGGCGACACGCGAGGGGACACTCACAGCCCCCCCGCGGCACCCTCACCCCAGGTCGACAAAGAGCTCTCCCCCAGACCTCCTGGAGCTCTGCCACCTTCCTGCGAGACGAGGGCAGATGCCGTTTCGGGATCCAGAGCCCCGGCCCTGCCCCGCGGGCACACCCGCCATCGCTGCTGCCCCAGCCCGCTCCCTCCGCTGCGGGCACCCCTTGCTCACAGCCCCCCCGCCAGCTATCGCACCGCAGGCGGCGCTCAGCTTCTCCAGCCTGCCTTCCTTCCTTCCTTCTTTCCTGCCTTCCCTCCCTCCGCCCCAGCCCCCCCGGTCCGGCTCCGAGCAGCTCCTACCGCCGCGCCGCCACCGCGCAGCTGCCACCGGCTCCGGCCCGGCTCCGCCTCGTAGCGTGGCGGGGAGGGGCAGGATTTGTCCCTCCTCCCCTTTTTTCCCCTTTTTCGCCCTTTTCCTTTTTCTCTCCGTTTTTCTTACGCTCTTTTCCTTCCACTTCTCCCCCTCTCCCTTTTTTCCTGCCCTGACACTTACCGCCCTTTCCCTTCCCTTTCCCCTTCCTTGTCTTGGCCTTTCTTCATTTTTTTCAGGACTTCTCCCTCCCTCCCTCTCCCCCAATTTTCCTCCCATGTTTTCTCCTTTCCCTTCTTTTCCCTCTTTTCTTCCCCTCTCCACTCTGCTTTATGGTTCCTTCTCATCTTCTTCCTTCCCTCTTTTTTCCTGTTTTCCTCACTTCCTTCTTTTTCTTTTTTTCTTCTCACCTTCCACTTCTCTTTCCTGTGCTTCCTTCCTTCCTTCCTTCTGTACTCTCCCCACTCCTCTCGATTCTCCCTTCTTTTGCCCTTGCCTTTTTTCTCCTTTTCCACTCTTCTGTCCTTTTTTCTGCTATCCTTCCTCTTTTTCATCTTCTCACCGATTTACCTTTTTCTCCTTTTCCTTTTACTCCAATCCCCTGTTGCCCCTTTTTCCCATCTACCCCAATCTTCCCCTTAGCTCCCAAGCAGGAGCACTGGGATACGCAGGAAACAAGACAGGAGAACAGGAGCAGGAAAAATCCCTAGAATGAGGGAATGCACAAAGGATGGGAGTAGCCAACGTAAAATGAGGTGGTGTCCCAACTGGCTGGGAGGGCAACCTCTGCCCCATGCTGGGACCTGGAGCACAATGGGGATGCATCACGCAGGGTAGAGGCACCGCGGCAGAGTCTTGGCCAGAGGAAATAGGACCCCCACCTTGGACTTTCCCGAGGAGACTGAAAACAGGAACTGTTTCAACTGGGAACAACAAAAATACCCATTCCTCAGTGGTCTCTCTGATTTTCAGCTTCCCAGATAGCTGTGCAGGGGGACCCAGCTTGGAGGGTCTGGGGCGTCCCCGCTCTCCGTCCCTGACACCGGTCCTATCCATGACGCATCTTTTCTCGCGTCCGTCTCCCTCATTAGCGCAACACGTTGACGAACAGACGAGCTGCACCTCGCTGGCACAAAGGCCTCTCTCTAAGCTGTTTGGAACGAAGCCGTGACAGCAATGGAGGATGGGCGACTCAGACTTCTGCCGCTGCCATGACTGTCCCTCGCTGGATTTTGTCCCGGCCCCAGTGACCAGCGGCTCTCCCACGCATCCGTCCCGCGGCGGGGCGAGGGCGCCAGCGGTTGGTCAGGGCTGGAAGGCATTCATCACCCCTCGGCTCGCTTCCTCCTCCGGCTGCCGGCTACTCCCTATCTCCCTATTGTTTCCCAGTACTTTAAACCCAGTCAAAGCTCATTCAGATTTTCACGAGACAGAGAAAGGAAAGGTTTTGAAGTGCCAAGAAGCTGTAGGCAACATACTGACTTGCCTCCCTTCCCCCCCAAATCTCAGCATCTTCCCCAATTTTTTCTTCTTAGAAACACCCCGTTCCCATACTCCTGGCTCACGCAACAGTTCAACTAAGCACAACCAGTTGTTCCCTACAAAGAAAGGCTTCAAAATGGTTACAAGCCGCCCCATGAGAAGCAGAAGGAAAAGTTTAGGGAGTTTCAGAGCCTGATTTCGCCGCTAATACGTACCTTGCTGTTCTCGGCGCTGTGCAGGGAGCAAGGAGGGCAGGGCTGGCGCCTTCCTGCTGCCGTTACCACGCAACCTCTGCTGTCGTACACATGGTGCCTGCTAGAGGGAGGAAAGCAGTTTTGGGCTGTGACGGATTTTTTCCTCCCGTGGCAGCTCTTCAGGGGCTCCTGGAGCAAGCACTCTGTACACGATTGTGTCTGGCTTAGTGACGATGCAAACATCGCACAAAGCCTGATGAGGACAGAGGTGGCTTTAACTTTTTATACTGGATAATGTAGCCACTCGCCGCGGTTTAGCCCAGAGCAAGGGAGTGGTTGCCAGTGAAAGATCCATCTGAAAACGAGGCCTCCACACTCGTAAAGTGTGGGTGGAGATGCTGGAGTTTGCATTTCTCCATTCCCTAGGCAAGCCCTGCCTCTCCTGGTCGAGGAGGGATGTTGAGCACATTGCTGCCTACCTGTCGCCTCACCTGGAGGTTATCCATCCCACCTCCCAGCAAGGGCTAGGGCACAGACAGGCCTCTGCTTCTGCGCAAGCTGGATGCTCGCACTGCCTTGAAGGGTCCCTTGGGAACAGCCCTGGTCATGCCGCCCTAAAATTGCCTCTCAGCAGCAAGCACGAACCCCACTCCTTCACCTTTTCCTCCCTAATTTCCACTGGCTCTTCCCCTCCCCAAGGAATACCCTGCCATCACTCAGGCTGCTTCACACACTAATTGCAGATTGAAGCAACCTGCTTTATTCCCCCATCCTCTGTGGGGTGAAGATTAATTAATATTTCATTAGCCTGTGGATGGGCCAGAGGCAGAAGATCAGCTCAGTTTTTCCCTCTCACAGCTTCTGATGCCGATAGAGATGATGGTGGTGCAGCCTGAGAAGCAAAGCCTTTGTGGAGAGCACTAGAGGTTCCCCCACCCCTCACCTCCAGTTACCTTTACTATCCTTATGGAGACCACCAGAAGAGCTCAAAGAGCTAAAACCCACCTTAGTGCCCAGAAGAGAGTTGAATGCCAGAGAGTGCACTTCTTCCTCATTTCTTCCTGGGAAAAGCACAGTCGTCCACACAAACAGTTTGCTTGAGCGGTCCTTGTGCTTCTGGGTCTGACCTGAAACCTACTGAACCACAGGCACAAGCTGGGGGATGGCATGAGCTTCTGGCTTCAGCGCTTTCCAGGATGCTCCCTGGCAGGTGGATAGCTGAGATGCTGTGGCTAGTGAAGGATGTCTCTGCCCTTTTGTGTCGGCATGATGCTCTCAGGGAGACCACTAGTGCTAGAAAGAATGAATGGTGCCAAGAGGTTGTACTATTCCCTGGCCCACCAGGTAATTTGAAGTCAGATACTTGTCATTCAGCTGAACAGTAAAGGTGTCATTTCCTGTACAGCCACTGCTGGCATCTCTATACTCTTGATTGCTGCTCCACTGAACATGCCAAGAATCTCTAAAGAACAAAGTCCAGTGTTTGTTAGAGGTTTCAGAGAGGTTGTGTCACGTGGACCTTCTGTAGACCTCCTATCCTGGACAAAGCGCCTGATACACATTGGTCTGTGCTGGTGGAATGTTAGATTTACCAGCCAATAGCCATGCCAAAATGTTATCAGCTTCTATCTCCCTTTGGCTGTCCTCACTGTGAGGACAACAAAAGGCATCTAGGGGCAAATCTATTGCCCTTTCCCCAGCAAGAAGGACCAGGCTGTCCTACTCACCAAGATACACAAAGGTCCAGAGGAAATGATGCAAAATGGGGCTGACAAAGCCAGTAGCAAACGCCAGTGAGAAATGGGAGTGTGTTGCTGCAGAAACAGTGGAAGACTCCTGAAGACTCCTGGCACAGAAGTTATGTCCATTTGATTATTTGTACAGATTCAAGTCTGATTCCTTGAGGAGTCTGATGGTGACATCTGCCCTGTGTTCCCTTCTTTACCACCATTTCTCCATGCTCATTTTGAGTTTGCTCTAATTTATCTCTTCTTTTTTTAGGCCCTCCCCTTCCTTTGGTCTTTGTAGCAGTGTGGTAGAGAACAGTGATGCCCATCTTGCCCCTGCTGCTTTTGGACACAGGTGGTGCAGACCCATGAAGTGTTGTTCTCATGCTCTGGGATCTAAGGAAGTTGAGATGTGTCCCTGCATTTAAGATTATTTTAAAATTAAATTTACACACATAACCCTAGAACAAACTTATAAAAGGATAGTTAAATTAAGGCTATTAGTGTAAGCTGAAACCTTTGCCTTTTCCCCTTCTAGCAGTTTCCTATTCCATTCTCTCTGCTCTCACAATGCCTCTGTGCATATACTTAACTGTAATTAAAGATGAAGAAATTTTTAGAGCAGTGACAGATCTTTTGCTAACTTGACTATGCCATCCTTTACCAGCAAATCCATAACATAAATTCGGCCACGGTGACCAAAACAATGAATTATAAGCATGTGCCCAGTTCCATTTGTTGCACTGAGAGACTTGTTTTAACTCCTGCTTGACCCATTGCTGGAAGATACTTGCTCCTCGACCTTGTATGTGAACTTGAAGTAGGGTTTTGTAGAGTGAGGAAATGTAAAACTTAGGTCGTCCCCGAAGAGACGGTATAGGCTGATTAAGCACTGGGGAGCAAAGCATCTGTGGAACCAGAAAACCTGACACTGTGGCTTAACTGATGTCTCAGGAGCCAAAAGAAAAAAAAGAAAAGGAGGAGGTCAGTAAACCGATGCTGGTAGCAATCGGCTGGGAGCTCTGAGGTGGCCAAGCAAGATTTGGGTTCCTCAGCAAATACAGGCAAATGCTCATCCTGACTTGCATGCGTGCATACACACATATGGATGTTCCGTACTGTGGCAGCTCATTGTGGATTCCCACAAAAAAACCATTAGGGAGGAAATTTTTGCTGTTCTGATGTGGTTGCCTTGTTCTTGTAAAAGAAAAGCTGGTCTCTCCGTTTCATGCTGGTTTTGTTTTTGGGAGGGAGTGGAGAGCATTATAATGAAATAATGCTGTGAGTATATGTGTAATATTTTTTCCCTCTGGATACAGTTTTTCACCGTGGATCCAGTGAAAATGGAGGCCCAAGAAAATGGAGCTTTACAGATTTGTTCATCAACCACCGCACTGCATTGGCCTGCAGAAAGAGTAGTCAGAGGAGTTTTTCTCACATTCGCGCTTTTCTGCGTCTTCTGCCTCAGGCCATGGCAGTCGTTGCCTGCCAGTCTGCAGGGGGCGATGCAGCATCAGTTTGACCAGACCCGAGGTGCGCTGGTTTTCCATCACCCTGAGGTTGCCCATGGTCTCCAAGATGTTGAGAGTTGAGAAGAGGCCAAAGCTTGAGGGGAAAATGAGAGGACGAGATCATAGACACAAATGTATTTCACAACACAGTCTCTTCATGCCAGCTGTGTAGCAGCTGATGAAATAGGAGACTGTGATAGATTTTGCTTTCCTGTTAAATCCCGCTGCATAAGAAGACTCAGATCATTTGTTGAAACTTTGAAGAGCACTGTAGTGACAGCTGGTTATTTCATGAGTTTATATGGAGCTCAGAAGCCTGAATTTAAACAGGCTTTAAATGGTAAGAATAAAATCTGCAAGCTAAAGAAACCTCAACAACCATACACTCATCTATTTTTCAGACTTCAGTTTGCATGTTACCTTTGCCATTTTGTGGAAAGGAAAGGTAGATGTCCTCTGTCAGTGGAGACATCTCTCTCTAGTCTCCATGAGACTACCCATGAAAAGTCATGGTTATTTGTGTCAAAAAATCACTTTGAATCATAGAGTTGTTAAGGTTAGAAAAGACCTTTAAGATCATTATGTTCAACCATTAATCCAGCACCACTATGTTCATCACCAAACCATGTAATGAAGGGCCACATCCACATGCCTTTTGAACACTTCCAGGAATGGTGATTTCAACACTTTGTGTTTCAATGCCTGACCACCCTTTCAGTGAAAATAATTTTCCTAATATCCGGTCAAAACCTCCTCTGGCAGAACTTGAGGCCACCTCTGCTCATCCTGCCTCTTGTTACCTGGGACAAGAGACCTCACCTCACCTCACTACAACCAGGTTATTGGTGATAAGGTCTCCCTTGTGCATTCTTTTCTTGAGGCTAAATGACTCCATTTCCCTCAGTTGCTCCCCATAAGACTTACGATCTAAAACATTGCATCCTTCCTTCAATCCCGTTCTTCTTTGGACTATTGGGAATTAATTGTTAATTAATTCACTGCAAATGTCTGGGAGTAGAATGTTCTGCAGTTTCCTCATGTGTAGGCTGTGGCCTGTGAGCAGCTTGAAAGCTGAATTCTTTGTCACTGACATTTGCTGGAAAGGTAATTTCCTCATGCATGTAATCCAAGAAAGTGTGCAGAATTGTTTTCCACCTTTGGTCTCCAGTTTAGCTTGTGTCTGGGATGGAAATGCCAACTGAGTGTAATCCTGTGGGGTTGTGTATTTTCATGATACATCTTTGGTTTCTCTTTTTCTTTAAAGCCTTTGGTTTTTCCTTGTGGTTTGTTGTAGGAGAATAGGAGCAGAATGTGAAGAAATTGAGTGTTTTCCCAAACTTTGCCCCTGGATAAATTCACTGGGCAAAACTTTGATTTTTTTTTTTTTACTAAATGGCACCCACATCAATGACTTCTTGAGGTGTTTTTATTCCTCCTCAAATTTTCTAAAGACAGAGGAGTGTTTTGGCTCTACCAGAGGCTCCCAAGAGGTGGGATCTCTGAGGCTCTCCTGCTCCTGAATGGGATGAGCAGGTGATGGGTGGGGGGAGCCACTGGAGGCAGTGGGTAGTTGCTCACTGGTGCTGGCCTTGTTCAGTGTCAAACAAGAAAGCAAAAGGCCTCCTCGTAGTGCTGGGAATACACAGCCAGTGCTCCGCTTGCCTCGAGCATGGGACAGGCAAATGTGTCTATGTAGCCACAGGAGGAGCGGCTGAGGGCGCCTGGGCTGTTCTCGGCCTGGAGGAGACTGAGGGGAGACCTCACAGCTTCCTTGTGAGGGGGAGAGGGAGGGCAGACGCTGATCTCTGCTCTGTGGTGACCAGTGACAGGACCCGAGGGAACGGCCTGAGGTTGTGTCAGGGGAGGTTTGGGTCGGATATTGGAAAAAGGTTCTTCCCCCAGAGGGTGGCTGGGCACTGGAACAGCCTCCCCAGGGCAGTGGTCACAGCACGAAGGCTGACAGCTCACAAGGAGTTCGCACCGCACCCCCAGGCCCATGGCGCGATTCTTGGGGTGTTCTCTGCAGGGATAAGAGCTGGACTTGATGATCCTTGTGGTTCCCTCCTCACTCAGGGTATTCCGTGTGTCTTTCATCTTTAGTGAGCGTCAAGGAAGCAAATAACAACAAAACAAATTTTGAAAAAGCAAAACCCGTAACTCGCTCGTGTATGTGTTGTAAAGAAAGGGGAGGGTTGCGACCCCACAGCGGAGGGGAGGAAAGAAAGAAAATACTTGGAGAATGCGGGCATCGATCCCGCTACCTCTCGCATGCTAAGCGAGCGCTCTACCATTTGAGCTAATTCCCCGCCCTGCCCTCGGCCTCTCCCCGCGCCCACATATTCTCTTCTCGCGAGACGCCCTGCGCCGCCGGCCGTTACACGTCCCAGCCGGGCCTCCCGCTGCGCCTGCGCAGGAGCGCGGCTGCCGAGCCGGGCGGGCCGGGCTGGGCGCCGTGCGCGCGCCGGGGCAGGAGGATGCGCCCGCGGTGAGAGCCGGGCGGGAATGGGAGCGGGAGTGGGAGTGGGAGCGGGAANCCAGGGGGCTGGCGCGGTCCCGGGGGCTGCATTGAGGTCAAAACAGAACGAAACGAGCAAACAAACAAACAAGCGCACGAAATATTGCGCCCCCCAAGCTGATGGAGGAGCTGCCCGGGTGACCTCGGTGGGTGCCCGGCGCGGTGTTTGCGGGCACAGAGCCCGCAGGCAGCCCTGCTGCTCTCCGGGGGCCCGGCGGGGCGCAGGGGTGGCCGGGGTGCCGAGGTACCTGCTGCCCTGGATGTGGCCGCGAGGGCGGGAGGTGCGCGCTGGGTCCTCCCGGGTGCCCGGGGCGGTTGGAGCCGCGGTGCCGGGATGAGCCAACCTGCTGGATCCTCCCCCCCGCCCGGCCCTGCGGCGCCTCCTTGGGCAGCGACACCCACAAAAGGGGGTATCTACCGCCGGGGAGAATCGAGAGGTCTTTTCCGTCAGGAAATGGTTCCGTTCGCGCTTGTGCTCCAGCTAAAATAGAGTTAAAGGCAACATCTCCGCGCTGGAAAAGGAAGGAGGTGCTTGCTCTGGAGCAGGGATCTTCGGGCGCGCCTGTCGAAATGGCAGATGAGGGAGGGCATGTGTTGGAGCCTTCTGGGGAGCTGCAGGGACTAGATGGGATTTTGGTGGGAAAAGGGGATGCTGTCAGTCAGCGTGTGCGTGGCAAAGCAGGTGAGAGCATCGGGACCTTTGCTGTGCCCGTGCCATGCTGAGGAAGATGAGGCTATTGATGGCCTGGCTGTTTTAAATTAAAGCTGTGTTCAGCAGCAGTGATATCCAGGACATAGGTAAAAATGTGTCATTTTAGTAAATAGCTTGCCTTGTTCTTCGTCACTTTTCTTCCCCTCTGATGCTGTTGAACAAGAAAAGGCAAAACCAAACAATATTGGTGGCCAATGCAAGGTGCTTTCTGAACAAAGTAACCTTGTTGTGTAACGTCTGGGATGGCTGCTTAACACCTTGCGTTTGGAAAGCAGCGCAGGGCTGGGCTGGGCTGGGCTGGCAGGGCTGCAGGCAGCGTTTCCTGTCGCCAAGTTACTACAATCCACTGAGCAGCAGGGAGTTTGGTGAGAGCGGTGAGACCTGCTGTGGCTTTTGCTCCGTCGAGTTCCTGGGTGCTTTACACTGTTTGCTTTCCTGCAGTACTTCTGTGCTTCTACCTTGGCTGTGTTCCTGTCATTGGTCCGTTGGATTCAAAACCATTCTCTGCTCAATTTTACACCCTTCCTAAGGGATTTGTCTTAGTTCTGCCCCTGATATACATGTTATTTTTTTTCCTGGATACATTTGTTGAGTAAGCCTCCTCCAGACTGTGAATTTCTGATTAAATACTCCAATATCTGGACAGCTTTGCAGCTGAAACAGATGTAAAACATTATTTATTTATTTTCCTTGACAGCTTCTGGTCTATAAGTGGGCTCTGTTTCATGCAGAATTTGCCTAATAGTGTCTCTGAATGGTGTTTTACTAAACTATTTGTAATTTTAAATTTATTCCTCCTTTGTTGTTTGCAATGTACCAATGTGTTGCATCTTACTTTAAAGGGCCTGTGAAGCATGACCTCAGCTCATCAGAAACTGTCCCGCCTTTCATTTATGGTTTTCACGGTTGTGAGCTTCTTTCTTGCTTTTTTTTTTCAGCAGAGAGAAGATTGGCCAACAGACATGTTCTGAAAGACGTGTTTATCTTTTAAAAAGATACCCAACAGCGACCAAACAAGCAGGCAGCCCCACCCATCCAGCAGTGTGATTTCTTATCTTGGAGCTTGACTCATAATTCTAATGGCTCAGTACCTTTGTTATTTCTTTAGAAAAGAAAGTAGTTTTTGTAGCTAGGCTGTTCCTCTGGGTGCCAGGCTCAAGAGCATTGCACTTGTGTAATTTTGGTTTTTTCCTGATGTCCTCCTGTCTCTTTTACATCTCTCTGAGCTGCAGGGCCCCATAATCTTACCCGTAGTCTTTTTTTTTATTTTTATTTTCTGATATTCTGAAAATAGGGAGATGCTTGAGAGTAACTTCTGCTGGCAAATCTCACCTCGGATGTAAGCAATAGTGTTTCACCAGCTCAGCTTTGCAAAACATTGAGTTGACTGTGGAACTGAAAAATATGTTTCGGGCTGCATTTTGCATAGGTGCTCTCAGATGTGAGGTTTCACCGCCTGGGTGTTACATGTGTTTTTCCTGTCACGGGGCAGCCTGTCTCTGAATGGTTTGTGTTGCTGAGAGCAACTGGCAGAGCAAATGCAGGGGCGGGGGGGAGGAGAGAACTGTCTGCAGCCTTGCTTGGTCAACCCCAGCCACAGTCCTCCATCATTTGCACCTTCTGCGGTTTAATAATGGTGTTGTACGGCAGCTTTTCTCACAGCAAAAACTCTTTTTTTCCTTTTCTTTAGAATTAAAATCACACCAAAGAGTGTGTTTTAATATGGACTTTGAAACTGAAAGCTTGTCAGTCCTTCACAGTCAAGTCATGCTGGGGTAATTTCTATGCTTTCCTCTCCTGCATTTGAATTACAGGAGAGAGTAGTTCAGCTCCCACAGCTCAAGCTGTTGTAAGGGCATGTCTATACTCTGCAAATGAGCTTTCCCCTTGCACTTCCCTTTCTGTCTTCCATTTGCTTTGGCAGTGCTGTGCTCCTGGGTCTCCATATCTGGGGCAAACATTGTTCAAGTTCTGGTGAATCTCTGTTTTCTCCCGGTGCTCCTTCCGTGCCGAGATTAGAGAAGTCCCCTTGTAGGTGACTGAAAAACCCCCGTGTAAAGAAGCCTACAGCTGCTCTGTGCATAGAGCAGCCCCCAGAGGTGCCGAAGCTGCGGACCTCGGTTGCTGCATGCCCTTGGCTTTTGGCAGCCTGTGATGCTCCCAGTTGTCCATTTTATAGAGAGGTGTGGGGGTGCTTTGAGGAGCTAGTTCATGCCATGCTGCGGATTGCTCAGTGTGGCAGTGCAGTAGCTGCTGTGCAATGGAAGGCGGTTTTCCAGAATGTGCAGGATAATCTCCTGTGCTGAGGTTGGCAGTCTCGGCTGGTTTGCTACCAAACTAAGTAGCAGCGGGTATTTCTGAAACAAGTGTTCAGACCGGAGTGCGAGCTCTGCTTTTCGAGTTGGATGGCTGCTCTCCGTGGCTGTGGGATTACTTTGACACCCTCAGTGTGAGGTATTTGTAGAAGGACTGGTGTAGCTTGGCGTCCCGAAGTGCCCGCCCGAGTGCCAGCCGCGCTTGCCGGCCCTGCATCCCGCCGGGATGCTCCCGCGCGTGCCAGCTCCCTCCGCGCTGCACAAGAGCTAAATCGGGGTTAGAAGAAAGCTGGCAAGAAGCCTGCGTGTTCCTGGAAAGATATTGATTGCTCTGGACAGTTCGGGGTTGTTTCGTTTGTTTCCCTGGCTCTCGTCACGGGGACGGGCTCGTTAGGGCGGCAGCTCGCTGGAGGATGGAGAAACGGTGCCGGCTTTGCGGGCTGAGGCTGGAGCGGAGCCATCCCAGCCCGCCTCGCTCAAGTGTTAAGTCTGAAGCAGCCTGCCTGGTAATTCCATTAATGGGAACCTAGTGCCAGAGAGATAAATGTAATTCCAGGGTAAAGCCAATGCTCGTGCTCAAACCGAGAGGATTTGCTGGTTCTCCCGGGTGCGCTGCTGTGAGCAATGCACTACAGTATTACCAACAGATGATGATTCAAGTCTACATGTCAGTGTAAAGATTGGGCAGTGATAAAAAAATTTGCTGCTAAATCTTCATGTGAAGAAATCCTTAGCTCCACAGCCTAGCTGTCTTTGTGCAGTAGGTTTTACCGGGAGTAAAAGTTTCCTGCTTAACTCCTGACATGCTGCATGGCACCAAGCTAAGGAGCCAGCCGGTCCCAGGAGACAGCTTGCATGGGCTCCAGCCAGAACAAGCTCTCTGTGTATAATCACTGCAGAGCAGAAATTATATAGCCTGTCCTGTCATATCGGAAGCTTGCAAGCACCTCAGAGCCAGCCACCACGATTGCAAGTAGCACAAGCTCCTCCACATTTTTGAATGTGGTCCACACTTGCATTCAGAGGTTACTGTCCTGGCCAGCTCTTGTCTCAGTTTGATGTCTTTCTGATTTGCAGACTACATCTTCCTGTTTGTACTTGTATAATACCCTCATGGCACCATCATCAAGTCTTGTGGTGAAAAGGAATGGTTAATTGGGATATTTTTAGTGCTCCTTGTGGCTTGGAAGTCAGACAGGAGAGCCAGCACCATTCAGCTTTACACAGTGGAGCTTCCTGAGCTGCAGGCAGCTGCCAAACAGTTGTGTCCGGCAGGGTGGGAGCTCACGGCACCAGTGAGCCCCAGTGCTCTGGTACCCCAAAATTCTAGCAAAACAAGGTACTCGTCCCCATCTTTTGGAGCTCAGTGCATGATTTTTCTTATGGGAAACTACTCGTCATCAGTCCAAAGTGGAGGGGGAAAAGGATCCATGAAGAGGAAGCAGGTGCTAGGAATGCTCAGCCCCTCGTGTACTCTGATCACTCCAGCTTTCCCAAGTATCAGTACAATTCTGATCTCCTTAGGACTTGGGTTCCTGGTGATATCCTGACAGCAGAATTAAAGCCAGTTTACTCAAAAGGCTTGTTTGTTGGTGCATTCAGCAGCTTGCTAATAAGCTGCTGTAAGAGGTGTGAGGGAGAGTTGTTTGTTGAGCAAAGCAAGGTGCATGCTTTGGTGACCTAGTTGCAGCCGGCACAGCCACCCTAAGTCCCCAACCTGCTCATGCATCCCTTACTTCTCTTTGTAAGAGCTCTGCAGATGTGCCTGCCTTCTTCATGCACATGCTTTGAGCCAGTTCACTCACCAGAAATCAGCGGGATCAAGATGACCTTGTCTTGAGCTTTTAACTCTCCTGCCTCTCCTTACCTTCAATGAGGATAATGTGTGCAAGGGCCACAACTGCTCACCACCACAGTGGCAGGATGTTGGTGGAGATGCAGATACCAGTCTGAGTTAGTGCAATTGCTTTTTTCCTTTATTTTTTTAATTTTCTCCTGCTTGCATTGTAGCTGACTACTCAAATATTAGTTTAGTAGCATGGTTTTCTCATCACAGGTTAAAATTTTTGGGTGTCTCCTTTCCTGCTTTTATAGCTCTGACATCTGATTTGAGCTTGAGTGGAGCAAAGTTGCACAGATAGTGAATTGTGCACCATCAAGTATTTCAAAACAGAGGAGATGAAGGAGCAGGTGTGAAAGTGACCTGCATATTTAGAAATTCAGTTTCTTTAAAAATTTTGTTTCTGTAGTGTCTTGTTTTTGCAGTATCTCTCTTCCCTCTCCTCTCAGTTCCATGAGTCAAAACTGATCATGAGAGCACTGATATATGAACTAGAGGGGACTTACCAGGGGGGTTTGTAATGTGTTTGTTTCCTCTGGTGGCAATAAAGGGGGTCAGAAATGTTACTTGTGCTATGGCTGGTGCTTACAATGCTAACCAGATGAAGTTACTGAAATTATTTTAAAGCCTCACTATTTTCTTTGCTTCCTGACTTGCTGCATGAGTTTCACAGGGAAAACTGTATGTGACTTGCAGGGCATTGATTTGCTTGATGGCTGTTGTGGCTTAGGTGCACGGTTGAGTTACTTTGTTGCTGCCTTGGTACCGTAGGTTAGGTGTCCCAGCATTGTATTTCTTCTTTACCCCAAGTATTTTTGGGCTGCATCCCCGTCAATTTTCTTGTTGAGCTGACCGGGCTGAAAGAGGGAGTGGCCTGACCTCCAGTGGTCAGGCACCCGGGGAAAGGGCTGGTAGGACCATCCCTTGGCCTCCTGGAAATGTACTAGATGTATCAGGCTCTGTTTACTCAGCCTCTAGACATTATCCTTCTGCCTGCCTTGGTCTTACGGTATAAATCCCACAGCAGGCTCGACAGGTCATGAACTGAGGATGCTGAGCAATGCTTGAGATACCTTGAATAGCACAGCATTTGGTGAGTGCTGCCTCAGTGCTGGTGTCTGACAACACACCTGTTGGAAAGCCACAAGCAACTGAACTTGGTGTTAATTCATGCTGCAGTATCAGGGAGTCAGCGCCTGGGTCTTCTCTCAGTTTTTTGAG
The DNA here is from genome assembly GCA_013399895.1 of Serilophus lunatus. Classification (NCBI taxonomy): domain Eukaryota; kingdom Metazoa; phylum Chordata; class Aves; order Passeriformes; family Eurylaimidae; genus Serilophus; species Serilophus lunatus. The sequence continues at coordinate 311,075 of VXBA01001576.1, forward strand.
GCTGGAGTTGAGTGTCTGCTCGTCTTTGAGGTGTCTGAGGGGAGACCAGATGTCTGTGCTTTGATACCTCTGCATGGTGAGGAAATCTGACTGAAGTCTGCTCAGGGTCTCCCATGCTGCAAGAGAAAGGTGCCACGAGCTACAGCAGATGGAATTTGAAGTTGAATTGGGAGTGGGAAGGGAGCATGTATAACATATAGCTGAGAAAACCAATAAGCTCTGCAAGACTTTAACGATCGAAGGGGCTGAACTTGTTTCCAGATGGTATGTTTAAAATGTGATTAGTCACCTCCTAAAGTAGAGTGCTGTAATCCGGTTTCCGTGGAAAAAATTGCACCATACGTGTTTCAAGACAAGGGGTAGACTCAGCTCGGCAAGTGCGTGTGCTTTCAGGTTTCAGTCAGTAAATCCTTTCAGTTATTCTGGCCCTTTGCAGCCTCGTGAGAACTTGGGGACTTTTCTTTCTTGCAGCGTTGCCCTCCCCACGCTTTTAACATCCAAAGGTCTGGATGGAAATGGTCTTGCCCTCTTGTGTGCCAGCACTCAATCTCATAGCATGCAAAGGTTCAGCAGCAGGCAGAGTTTTTCCTCCAACATATACTGGAGAGAACAGTAGGGAGATGGAGTTGAGGGTGTCTCTTCCCCTCTTTGGCACCGGTGGACTCTTGTGTCTGAGGAAATGGTTTTACAGGTCCTTTGTACAGATTTACAGCAATCTCTTCCCTTTAATACTTTCTTGGCTTGGGCATGAATGCTGGCTGGATCTTCACTGACCTCTTCCTATGGCGTATCCAAGCAGTCCAGTCCTTTGCTGATCACCTCATGCAAGGTGCTGGATCTGGCATGGGAACAGCTGGATGGACAGAGAGGTCCATACCTGGAGAGGATGGGCAGGAAGGGTGATTGCCCTTCCAGCCCTTGGCCGGGATACACATCTCTGGTTTGTGGCTCAAACAATGCTGTTAGTCCGTATTCTCCGACTGCTGGTAGTGGCAGGCTGAAATGGAAAAATAGGGTTAGCCAGTATCCTGCTTGAGCTGAGAGAGAATGAATTTTATTTATTGCAAGAAATTGTATTAAGAAACGAGCCAAGAGGCTGTGCACCAGCGGCTGCTCCTGCTGCAGACATCCGCCTACAACGTTGAGTTGCAGAGCAATTCCTTCTGGTGCTGCAAGGCCAGTGGTGAAAGCAGAACTATGGCACAGGCCAGGAGACCTCTATGGAGATGAAGCCAAAGGGCTCGCTTGATTGCTTTGGCAGCTTGTCTTTAGTTAGAACCGGGTGTGGGCATTGCTTCCATCTGTTGTCAGTGGTAGCTTGTGTCTTGGTTGAGTGCAATGAGCTGCTTTTCACTGCACACTCTGCCCCAAGTCCCTGCTGCTGGGAGGTTACATACAGGCAGCTGGAAGGTCCACAGTGTGAACACTGGATGTGATGACTCTTGTGTCCTGCCTGGCATCAGCTCTGTGGTTACACGTAGCTGCAGTGACCTCTAAAACTCTGCTCGGTAAAGATTGGCCTGAATTGATCTGCTGTGGTTTGTGTGTTTGTTTTTTCAGCTAAAATAAAATTAATTTCTGCAGAAGTGAAAGCTTGAGCTTTGTAATAAAGTCCATTATTTGCTTAAGGATGCTTTGTGATGTTTTGGGGGGATGCGTGTGCTTTGCATGGTAACAGTTATTCAGAAAACTGGGAATGGGGTAGTTGGAGATGCACAGCTGGTTGATTGATTTTAATACCGCAGAAACTTATTTTGAGTTAAGCTTTGTGCTCTTTCTGGTAGGGGAAAAAAGGAACTGTGTTAAGTAGACAAGCAGCTCTGGGTATTTCTGTGAATGATGCTTAAAGGAGGTTTGAATGTGAGTTTTTGAACTGTGCTTGTCTGTTCGTGTCGAGAGCTGGCGGAGTTAGTGGTTTCGGTGGGAACACACAGCAGCAATCGAAGGCAAGGCTTGCTGGGGGCCCTGGGGCAGCTTCGTCAGGAGCCTGTGTGACTAATGCAGTGTAACTCAGAAAAACAAGAGAGGATTAGCTCTGCCTCCTCCGTCTCTCTAAAGAGCTGGTGATGGGGTGCTCTGTCGGACTGCTTCTGGAATGTTTGGATGGTACCTCTGGGCAAGCTGATGGATCAGCTCTCTCAGCGCAGCTTTGTGGCAACTACTTTTTAGGTGGGGGTTGTACTTTCTGCTGATTTTGGAGGTGAAGTGACTGGCTGGGATGTGAAGACTGGTGCTGGCAGCCCCTCTGATACCCTGAGCTGCACTTGAGTCTGTTGCAACCCTTCCATCCACACCTGTCTCAGAGGGGAAGCAGGATGGAGGTGGAGGAGGGTCAGGCTATGTGGTGCTGAGGACAAGCCAGCCTGTGGGGTCCATGTCGGGTTGTGTTGTGCTCCTCCCTCCACACTCTTGGCGGTGTTGAAGGAGGTCCCATCTCAGAATGAAGGGCTGGCTTAGAGTTTGAGACTGTGCTTCTCTTTTTCCATCCTTATTTTCCAGGGTTTCTCTGCAAGGAATTGGAAAATCCCTTCTATGGGCTGCCGTGACAGCCTTAGAAATATCCAGATGGATTTGAACTTTGGTGCTGCAAAGGGCTTTGCGTATTTATTTTCAGCTTCCTGCTGTCTGCTTTGCTTAAGAGCTTTTACTAGATCCTTTGCATTTGCTTGTCTTTGCTCCTTTTCTCCCGGAAACCATTTAAGAACATGCTTCAGCTATGACAAAATACCGCCCCCCCCCCCTCAAAAAAAAATCCCCAAACCTTTTGGAGGAATTTTGTTCTACCACTGTTTCGTGGTCAGCTGCGAGGCTTACATACCTGTGGTGTGTTGCTGTTTGGGTGCATCAGTTTGGAGACCTCAGACAGCAATTCACCAGGCTGTTTTGGATGGGTCTTTAGAAAAGTGAATGGCTGAGCAGTTCGGCAGTGAATGGAGTCGTTAAACTGATTTTAAGTGACTTACTCCTGTGCAAAGACAAAGATATGATGTGTTGAAGGTTTCCAGATGTACCGCTATGCCATCTTTCTGAGGTCATGCTTCCCATCGGCTTTAGCTGATCTCAGGCTGTTTTCCTGCCAGAAATCCTTCCCCTTTATTTTGTTTGTTCTGGGATGGCTTCCAGTTGGATCAAGCAAATGATGGCTGCTACCACAAGAGTAGAGTTGACTGGGATGTGTAGAAGGGGGAGGAGGGAAAAATCAGGGCTGTCTGTTTTGGCAGCAAAGGGTAGTTTTGGGTCAATTAATCTGATGAGCATGTGGGAGTGGATGTGGTTTGTGGAAGGGCAGCGCTGTAGCCTCTGGTAGAGCATCTCCTGGTTCTGTCCCGGTTTTCTTCCCTGTAAGAGAGTGGTAGGGATTGTCAAGTGTGTTAATATTTCTGAGAGGCTACAATGTTAGTAGAGTCTTTTGCAGAGCATTGCTGTCTGATGGCTTTGTGTACATGCTGAAAGCATGCTGGGAAGACTTTGAGCTGAGCTTTTAAATAAAACCTTCTGCTGAACATATCAAGGAGAATATAAGACTGAATATAAGGGAGAAGTTTTCTTCTTTGAGACTGGTGAGTCACTGGAACAGGTTGCCCTCTGAAGTTGTGGATGTACCATCTCTGGAAGTGTTCAAAGGGGCTTTGAACAACATGGTCTAGTGGAAGGTGTCCCTTCCCATGGCAGGGGGTTGGACTACACAATCTTTAAAAGTCCTTTTCCAACCCAAATCACTCTCTGTTTCTGTGATTTCTCTGCTGAAATACACTGTGGACCAGGGCCTGATGTGTTATCGCCTCTGTGGGAGGGACAAATTCTGCCATCTTGTTCTCCACTAGCCATAAGGCTGGGGGTATGTTTATCTTCTTGCCTGACTTGTTATAAACCTTTATCTGACCCATCTCAGGGTGAAAAGCCATTGTGTTAAGTGCGTGTTGCAAGTATGTTACTACCTTGACAATGACTTCTCAGAGCCTGGTGCCTGGGAGCTGGCATGGCTGCGGCAGAGCTCTCAGCGTGCTATAGCCATGTCAGGGAAGTTCATTGTATGTGCATGTGTTGAAGCGGGTTGTGCATCTTCCTCCTAGAAGCCATGCAGGCACTCAGCTTTAATGTTGGTTATGGGGGGCCAAAACTGTTTGTTTGAGCTTGAAATTGCTGAGAAGTTCATTGCAGGAGGAAGGGAGAAAATTAGCATAAGCCTCTTAAAGAAAACTCAATTATTCTCAAAGCTGGCAGAAAACACCCCATCCCCCTATGTGGGCTTCAGAATAGGGTCTCTTTTATGGTGAGTGTATCTGCTTGTGACAGGCGCATTGGTAAAGCTGCACAATCAGGCTTAGGGTATGGAAGGTCCTCCAAGGTCACATGCCTGCTCTTTTGGCCAGTGCCACCCTTCTTGTTTTCCTGCTTATGATGTGGTCGCTCCTGCTATGCAGAATCCTCCTATTTCCCTGCCCCATCATCTTTCTTGCACTCTTCACTCCTGATCTGGAGATGCTTTCTTCTCCCTTTGTAATCACCCAGTATCGCTCGGTCCTCTGCCCCCGTCATAGCTTTTTTACAGACTCTGGTGAAACTTCATTTGCTGCATTAGATGAAATTAAATGTCACTGAGTTTCTGCAGCACTACTTCAGTTTGCCAACAAGCAACTAACTAGTCGTCATGTCTTGATCAAGGACAGAGAGGCGTTGCTGAAGTGGTGACACTGAGAAGTGCATATTTTGGTGGACAAGTTGGAGATACGGGAAGGCAGCAGAGGAGCTTTGCTGTCATGAGTGTGTCAACCATACTCTGCATTGCCTGCAGCCTGGTTGTGACTCAGGAAGGGTCAGCTCTGGGGCACGTGACACTGCTGGGCACTTCAAGAAAGGAGTTTGGGAACTGAGGGAGAGGCTGGGTAGTCTGATTCCCTGGCACTCAGCTGTGTTTCCAGTATTTTTGTCTGTTGCAGAACAAAATGCTCTGTGTGAGAGCTGCAGTTGCTTTGAGAAGGCAGGCCACTTTCGTATGGCTTTGATTAAATCCATTGGCACTGAGGGAAGATACAGGCATCTCTTTTTGACTTGCTCAGCAGAAGTGGAAGGCAAGGAGTTTTGAACTTTGCTAGTGATGTTTCTGCAATGTTGTCTAAGTATGAATCCCATTGAGAAAGTTGTTAGAGGAAAAAGGAGCTGGAGGAGGAAGGGAGAAAAAGTTGTCTGTCTGCACAGCAGTCATGCTGATCTTCTCCGTGTGCTGAGCCCTGATGCAAGTGTGAGTCAATGCCAGTGCAGATGAAGTCCTACAAAGCTAAAGCGGTTCCCTTTAGATTTAAGCCATGTTAAGCTAAGGTATGAATTTCCTTGCTGAGGGAGGAAAGTTATCTTTCTGTGCTTTTATACATAAGCTGCCACTGAAGGTTATTGACCAGTTTGGATTTGTCATGTTATTTCTGTCTTTGTAGAGCTGCCAAACAGTGTTCATTTGCTGGCTTCAAAAGAACAACAGAAGACCCTCCTGGGGTCTTCTACACAATAGGAGTAAATAACTCCTGTGTTTTGGCTGGAGTGGTAATGTAAAGCAAGAGGGAGAGTGATTATAAATGGTGATGGAAAATTTGTGATTGAGGCTGGAGTCCAAGGTCTGTGCTGTGGTGGTGTGGCCTTCAGCATTGATTTCATCCTTGGAAATGCCTTCAGCCCTTCCATAATGGGAAAGGAGAAGGGGGAAAATGAAGGAGGGGGGCCAAAAATGGATTACAATTTTTCTCAGTTCTTTAAATACCAGCTGGCAATGACTGAGGTCTCTGAGTCACTCGCCAAGACTAGGGAAAGCAAGCAAGTCTCTTTTTCTCAGTCCAAGGTAAACCTATGTCCTGCATGAGTAAGTTTTCTCACAGTTCATAATGAGGTCCAGTTGGCAGGAAATACATGAGACATTGTCAGGCTGATTCTGTAGCTTCCCCTTGCCGGTTTGGTGCTTTGACTAGAGAAGTTGTCCCTCCCTGTTTCCTTACCTCCTTCAGCTTCCAAATCTCCTCTATGTTACAGTGTGTTTGAGAATGGTTGCTCATCCACCACGTTCCTTGCTATCCCTGAACATGAATGGGATGGAAAAAGTAAAATTATATTAGGCGTGGTGACCTTTGCTTCAGTTGTATCAACAGAAAAACATCTCCTTATGGCTGCTTAGAATTGCTTCCAGTAAAACATTTCTGATATCTCTTCTTTGGCATGCAGGAGACACTTCATATGGCTGAAGTGAGGTGTTTTTGCAGCCTGCAGAGGCAGCTTCTGTTGTGACTTTTGCTCAGTTGCTCCTAGATGTCTTTTGTGTGACTAAGATACAAAAGCTTCATATAGCAATCAGTGGGAAATATAAAAGTGTTTGTATTCTGAAGCCATAGCAATGAATCAATAATAATGTTGATGTTGAAAAAATGGAAGGAGCCTGGCCCTGACGTCATATGCAATTCACCTGATCTGCGAACCAGAAGAAGTGTCACAAGTGTGGTAGAGCAGACAGACCTTCAGCAGCACCTCAGGGAGAGCAGTAGGAGTGTTGAACTGGTGACCACTTCCGTCTCATTTACCAGCCTCTTTTGTGCCCCTCCACTTAGTCATTAACTTCAGTGCACTGGCTGTTGAGGAGGCTTTACTGGATGAACATCCTTGGTTTGGGATCCATCATCTTGCCTTTTATGTTGGCTTCCTTCTGTGGTTTTGGGGAAATCCCCTGACAGCCTCATGCCACGTATCTCCACTGTAGTGCCGCAGCTAGACAAGAGTATGTTCAGGGCAGGGATCTAACAGTCTTCCAATTCTCGTGAGATTGCTTTGGCATCCTTCCCTTTCACCAGCCAGCTCTTGTTAATGTCACTAATTACTATTCTCTCTGATGCCTACAGGATTTGCCAGTTCCTTTATGCCAATGGGAATTGTGTTCTGGCTCCTTGTCAGTGCTTTAAGAGAAGGCGATGTTCTGAACAGGTATGTTTGCCATGCTCCTGGTGAGGGGAAGAGGGGTCTGTATGAATCCAAGAGTGACATGTGTGCAGGGTTTGCCTTTTGGATGTGGAATGGACGCTGTGGTGGATACTGCTCTGCGGTGAATAGTTATTTCTTCCATCCAGACGTGTCATGAAAACACCCAGGCAGAAGATAAAGTTTGCATTTAGCCTTGCTGACAGCCCTCTAAGGAGAGCATTGGGAAACACAGTGTTGGTGCAGAGTAGCTCCTGGGACGCCATGCTCCTCACTAATGCAGGCACCACCTTTTCCTTCCTGGAGCACCAGCTGGGAAATCCTGGCTGAACTTGCGTCTGCACACGTGGCTGCTGTGCCCTCCTGCTTTGCTGGCCTTTGGTAGCTCCCCCACAGTGTGCGTCTGTCTGTGTCCAGGGCGGGGGTGAGAGGGAGCTGTGCTCGTGTTGGTATCCAACCATGAACAAGTCTGCTGTTGTTTTCTTAATGTATGGCAAGAACAGCCTGTAGCAGCTTATTCCTCCCTGGATAATTACTGCTCTGCTCTGGCAGCGATTGCTGTCAGAAGCAGTGGAGTAGTGCCTCTGCTGTGCTGCCCTGTGTATCCTTTTGCCGGAGTTATTTGATTAGTTGTTGCTTTAAGGCATCAGTGCTTAACTGAAAAATCTAATCTGCACTCTTAGAATGCCAGACAGTTACAAAGTGGATTGCCCGAGTTGGATGTAGTCTCTGAGATGCCAAACGTATTTCCAGCGGTGCCCCTCCCTGTGCTACTAGCAGGGCTACTTGCACCTCGATTTCAAATCCTGCATTACTTTGAGGAGCAGAAAATATACAGCTGGGTTTGCAGTCTATTTTTTTATTAAATGGAATTGCATTCCCAGCCCATCAGAGGTGTATGTGCAACGACTGGAATTGTAAAGGAATATTTTACCAGTTGTGGTTGCTCAGGGGAGGTCTGAAAAGCGGGTGTGGAGGCTGCTGTGGGAGCTTGATGGACAGGGAGGAATTAGCCCGGCACGATGGACAAGGAGGGATTGGCCTGGCACACTGAGCTCGAGTCTTCAGCTTGCCATAAGAGCTTACAGAGCAAAAGAATTCCTTCTGCAAATGTCCATCCCTAGACGTCATCTCAAAATATCATTGCCTTACATTCAGCTTGCTTGAATGGCCCATTTAATTGTATAAAGACATGGCCATAACTTGCTGCATAAAGCTTTCTTGATCCTTAAAAAGGTGAAATGGATTCCTTATGGAAAGCAACCTTTCTTGAAAACCTGGTTCATCTGGGACTGTCTGGGCGGTGCCACAGACATGCTGGAGGAGTATGGAGTAGGAGTCAGGGCGGAGCTGTTTCCATCTAATTCTCCTTTGTTTCCTGAGGTTTATCACAGCGTGGAAGAAGATGTGTCCTCAACTTCAGAGCTTAAAGCAGGCAGAGCTGGCTAGTACAGAACTGCCCGTGTTAACCTTCTCCTTGTGCTTTCCTTTTCTTCAATTGATTTTCTAGTGTAAAAGGCCTCTTCTTAAAGGGAGAACCATAATAAGAATGGAAACAGCAAAGGTAGGAGTGCCTCCATTTGGTAGCAAGCTGTTGCAGGTGCGTCTGAGTCGGAGGGAGCCAGCACTGAGTCAGTGCCCCACACTCCTGGTGACTCAGGTGGCAAAGGCCCAGGTCGTTTTCTTTCATGCCTGAATTGCCGCAAATTTCCTGTAACAAGGTTTCAACTCTTGTAGTGACCATATAGGGAGTGCAGTGCCATCCTCTTTCTGCCATATGGGTTATGAGCAGCTTGTTTCTCAGGGGATGCAGGCAAGTGGTGGTGGTGGCACTTTTCTTCCTGTCAAAACAGCTGGAAAGTTGATTTATCCCAGCACTCTCAACCCTACCTCTCTCCTCTTTTCCCCATTTTTTTGTTGAGACAAGTCACAGGAGTTGCAGCTGTCTGTTGAGCTTGATGAGATTCTTATGCAAATCTGGAGGCTGTGTTTTCCGGGCAGATCTGCTTGCATGTATTATTCCTACTTCATCATATGGGGAAGAGAGCTATTTTCTGAAACCTGTTTTATTTTTAGTCAAGGCTTTCCCTGTCTAACTGGCAAAAGTTCAGCGTTTGTAGCGCAATTTGTAGAAGTGATTTTGCCAAATGCTCGGACTGGGGGAAGGGAGAGGAAATGTCGTATTAGCCAGTGAAAAAGCTAAATGCTGACTTGAAAAATAGCTTAAGACACTGTTGTGAGACCATAAAGGTTGGGTAATGCAAGTTAAGAACAGCGTTGTCTTTTCTACAGTGGTTAATTCAGTCTGGGTTGCTCTTGTTTTTTCTTGTGATGGCTGCCACAGAGGTTAACCAACAATGGATTAAAACTACTGTTCAGGGACAGGTGGTTGATGTAGCCAACCTCTTGGCCTGACCCTGAGCAGTGAATTAGCAAAGTCACCTTAACTGCATCCATGGGAAGAGTTATACCCATGCGATGTGTTGCACTGCCCTGTTGCACCCGAGTTTGGGGCCACTGGAGGCTCACTGGGAGTTGAGCTTTTTGATGACATGGGAACTATCATCCCCATGTTTGAGTACCTTTGTCAGATACCCTGAAATGAATAGAGTGGCACATGGGATGGCCTAGGGCAGTGCTGCAGCTGTCTCCTCCTGTCCTGCCCAGCTGCTGCTCCAGGGACAAACTCTCTTCATATGCCTCATTGCTTTCACCAACTGCTCCTAACCATTCTGAGTCTTGCAGTGGATTCTCATGTAACAGCTACCCTTCAGAGATACAGAGATATTTGCTTCTTGTTCCTCCATCTCCCCTGACATTTCCATCGCTCCTTTTACAGAGGCATCTTTGTTATTGCTAGTTGTTAGTGCTGCGAGGAACAGACGTCTGAGAATGACACCAGAGAGAGAATGAGAGAATACCTTTGGCACTTACTCCTCTGAAACAAATGAGTGTTGATTTCACACATGGGCATGTAAATATTTGTTTGCTGCTGCAGGTTAATGCCTGCAGTTTGCTTTATCTTTCTTCTTTTTCTCCCTCCATAGCAGACAGTTGCACAGCAGCCTTGTCATGCTTCCATTGATAAAACAAGAAATAGTTCAGTTTCAATTTTCTTCTGAATGTTTGGAAAACAGAAGGAAAAGGGGAAGTAGCACTAGGAATTTAGGTGTATTCTGCATTCGGTTCAAGTGGGTATATGTTGCCTGCAGGTAATGGAGCTGTATCTTTGTGAACAAAGAACTGGGGGTTAAACAAAATTTTAATTGCTGTTTCAGTCTTTGGGGTAGAAGCATCATGAGACTATCTAGAGCAGTAACCTTCCCAGGGAAATTAATCTAATTTAAGCTGATAAAAGAATTTATACAATGGGGAAAGTCTCTGCCATTTCCTGCTGAGCTTCCTGAGAAGACTAGGAAAAAAATAAATGCCCAAGAACAACACTCCTCTCTCCATGGGGGAGGGGGCTTATATTTTCCTAAGACCTGTTAGTATCTTCCTGTTGAAAAACCACCTGTATCAGCTGGCAAATCAGGATTGTTTTAGTGACTCGATTTTCCCTAGTTCCTGGGGAATTCCTAGTTAGAAACCTATCTGCAAATCCTCTGTGCATGTGGGATGAAGAAGATCTCATGCCTCCCAGTGTTGCTGCAGTGGTTGGCCTCATGCTTGCCATACTACCTGGTAGCCTGTAGATATAGACACCTCATAAGTTTGAAGCTTTTCCTTAGAGAAAGTTGGTGGGTGGTTGGTTTTATGTTGTTGGGTTTTTTCCCTTTTTTTTTTTCCTTGCATTGCTAATTATTTCAGGGGAACTCCTATCTTATCAGTGCTTTCCCCAAAAGCAGTTCTTTCCCTCGCTGTCTCTTGCCCTCAGAGACTGGAAGAACACTGATGTGTTAGGAAAGCCAATCTCTGCTTTAAATGGCCTTAAGCATGTGAATATTCAGCTCGATTTCCTTTTACAGTGGCTTGCTAGAAAATGAACAGGAATCTCAGGGCATCCCTAGGTCAGCTTCTGACCCTCAAGTGAAAGCAAAGAGGGTTTCACTCCAGCGGGTGAGTGCTTGGGGGAGGAGGTGTCCACCTTGAGCTTTGAGTACTCTGGTAGGAAATTATTTTTTCTATCAGTGAATTCTTGCTGACACCATTGGACTGTGCTTAAAGTATGTGGGTTTATATTGTAATCTGCTGGCACAGACACTGTGAAAATAGCTGTCCTGGGTTGGACCAAAGATGGCATGTAAATTGCTAGTGTCCAAATGAATACCCTGTCTCCGGTGGTGTTAGAGGAGCTGGATGAAGACTGAGCAGCCTAATTCAATATTCTACCTGCTCTAGCTTGATGTTGCGCCTTGCAAACGTGCTTGGTTTTTGAGCCAGGGCTGTGCTTGACTGGCAGCCTCCAGCCCCAGGTACTCAGGCAGATGAGGAGCTGCCACATCTATGGCTGAATACTGAAACCCAGGACTGTATCTGAGGTTGCAGCAATGGGAATTCTGGCAGTCTCAGGGTTGCCTGGAGCAAAGAACAGAGCTGACTAATGCAGGGTTCAGATGGCCGTTTTTTGTTTAGCGCAGGTGAGCCACACACAGGTCTGATCCATGGGCATTCCACACCGTATGCTTACCCAGCCTGGGAAGTGCAGCAGTACCAGTCTCTCATTTGGTTTCACATGCAGAGATCTCATGCAGCCCTCGTTGGAGGGTCAGTGTTTGGTGACTGCCTAAATTGCTGCTTATCCCTGGAGGTGGTTCTGCTCTGCTTTGCTCTGTAATTACTTGCCATGCACTGTGTGCTTCCCAGCAGCTTTTGCTGCAGTTTTTAAGAGGGAAGGTAAGGAACAGTGAGCAGATGGATGTCCATGAGAGCTGCTGGTAGTGAGGAGGGGGAATGGTTTAAGCCCAGTACTTTCATGAAGCATCCTCTCTGGGCAGATCCCACTGTGACTCTTGATGAAGTTTCCCTTTTCTTGGCTGGCTCATTGGAAAACCCTTTTCACTCCAAGTTTTGTTTGGAAAGAGAAACGCCCACACAGATGGCTACTCTTCAGTTGCTAATATTTGTGTTGGGATTTTTTATGTTCCTTTTTGCATTACCATCAGGTGAATCCCAGGCTTGCCAAAAAAACATATCGCGGAATTAGAAAGAAACAAAACAATAAGGATATTCTACTTTTTCTCTCTAAGCTGGGAATGTAATGGGCTATCTCATATTTTATCAGTTCACAAGGGATTGTGTTGCTTTTCTTTTTTGGCTGAGTTTCCATGTAGTTCACTTGTTTGTTTTCTTCAGAGAAAAGATACAGCTTTCATTAAGCATGGTTTTGGCTATGTTTTGCTTCATGCTCAAGACTGAGTGGTGCCACTTTTTCCAGACAAGTGCCAGTGCTCTATTTGGCTCTATTTTGTAGTCCTACTGGTCTCACCTGATAAAGGTTAGGATTTTTTTCCTCCTAAGTAGCTCAGAATTGCTGGGTTGATAAATAATAAGTGGTTTAGGTCTTTGCGATATTGTAACAAAAGGGAAGGAGAACAATAGCATTGCTGGAAGACAAGGGTTTGGTGTGCTGGTGCTTTATGAAGCTGAAATTACAACCTCTTGCTTGGAGCCCTTGTTGGGATCCAGTATGCTGTGGGTGGTGCAGTCCATAGAACTGGAGTGGTCTTGGATTACTCCTGGCCTTTTAGCCATAGAGCAGCAGCAGAGTTAAGCCACAGCTGGCTGGTGTACAGCTGTGGTCAGACTGTGCTCTCTAAGTGCCCTGGCGAGGATGCTGAAGGCTTCCACACTGGGCTGCCAGAGTGCAGGAAGATGAGGCTGAGAAAGAGGGTGAAAATGGCAACCTGAAGTGGCAAAGACTTCTGAGTTTTCTAGAGTTATGGCTTGCTGTCCATTTCTTTGTCTAACCCTGCAAAATTGCTGTGGCAAGACCCATGGTAGGCTGGAAAAATGTCAACACAAGGAAGTGGCTAGTAGTTCCAAGTATATTAACTCATTCCTGAAATAATTCATTTAAAACAAAAAATAAGTTTCAGGGTAGGTGTTTTTGGGGCCTCAGTGGTGGTCCTTTGAGTGGAAATAAGACTGTCTAAAGGCTTCCTTTGGAGGGCAGGGACTGGCACATGTATAGCATGTGATTGTGCCGGTAGTGGTGCCATTGGCCTCCACACGTTTCCAAACCTCTGTGTTGCATGGTAAGGACCACACCAAAGAGAAGCACAGTCCCCAAGGGGTTAAGCAGGTTGCATCTAAATCAAAGAGGAGTTTTTTTAAAGGAACCACAATCAAGCCTTCATTCCTTGTTTTCTACCCTGGCACAGTGCCTCAGCCCAGGCGTGGCAACTGAGCTTGTTCCATGTCCAGGTGGGAGCTGTGGGAGCACTGGGGTGGGGTGGGTTGCATCTCTGCATGGCGCAAGTGCCAGCAGCTGCCAAAACCCATGTGCCAGTCTTCTGCTAAATGCAGGCCTGGATTGAACAGGGTAAAAAAATAGGCTTAAGGGAGCTGGGTTAAATGGTTTTACCATGACGATTTTCTTTTGGGTCTTTATTTTTTAGTGTGCAACTGCTGTAATTCTTCTGTGTTACTTTTATCATTCTTGATTTCTGAAAGCATGTTTTCCTTTTTTTGTTCTTTTCCTGAGAGTTTTGGGCAGTAATTTCCAAAGCTATTGTGGAGGGCATTTCCCCATTTGTCCTAGAAGCAAATCTCATTTTTGAATGAATAGCTCAGCATTGTTCACATTGTCTTCCATTTTTATTGGCTGCTTTTTTTTCCCCCCTTTTGACTTTGACTAAAGCATTCTCTTAAATGCCTCTGGAGTTTTTTGGGTCATATTGCAGAAAATATTTTTTTTCCTGTTATGGAAGGCCAATGCTCCAAACAGAAAAGCTGCCTTTTGTAGTGCTCACATTTGAGTTTATGAAAGCATGATTCCTGTGTAGCTTTTGCTTGGTTTTGGCCAAGTTTCAGTTAAGACTGTGGTAAGTTCACCTTCAAGCAGGACTTTGTAACCTTGACAGAGATGACTTGTGTTGAAACATTTCTAGCGATGTAATAAACCCTGCTACTTCTGGTTTCTACATAGCATCCCATGTGTTTAATCTGTTCTACTCTTCCAGACCAGTGCTTATTTTCAAACTCCCCCATTTCCCTCCAGAAATAACAAGTTATTAATAGGATCTGTGTGCATATGTGTTTACTGGGCTTGACGTAGCTTTGCACTGAAGTATCTCTTTACCTACACTGAACTCAGAAGCTGAACCCTGTGTGGTCAGCGTGGTGCACATCTGCAAACCTCTCTTGGTTTGTTCAGTGCATGATCTTCTGGCTTAAGTTTGCTTCTCTAATTTAAAATGAGCTGCAGTAATGAATTTCTGTACTCAGAATTCTTTTTTTTTTAACAAAATATCTTTTATGTGAGGTGTGGCTTTCATTTGTGTTTTTGAGTTTACACCTTCCCTTTGAGTACTGAACAGCAATGAAAGGCTTTGGCTTAGGCTTTGAGTCCTAGTAGATGGTACTTGTGGCATAGCAGTGGCATCTCCTAGGATGTGTCCGACTTCTTCCCCTCTCTGCTAATGATCACTCATCTTGTCAAGGAGGAACTCCTGTCCTGTTGGGTACTGGGAGACCGCTGATCCAGCAGTGGGAGGACCATGATGAGCAAACTGCTCGGGGACAGGATGTGAGCCACCACAGCAAGTCACTGCGAGCTTCTCAACCACCAGCTCATCAACATGACCTTGATGCTCAGAAGATAGGTTTCCTGAGTGTTAACTGTTTAAACACACAATCTGTGTACTTGTTGGTGCTGACCAGCTAAGTTGGATGCATGCTAACAAACAACGTGCTCCTTGACTATCATGCCCCTTAGGATAGGAGGAAAAAAGGAAAACAAAAAAGGTTGGAGGCAGAGATTGGGGCACACATAAAGATTAATAACATTTCTCAAGTCCTTCTTCTCTTTTATCCTTTGAATAAGCTTCTCTTTCCCCAGGGTAACAGCAGAATTTTGCAATAAAATCCACATGAGAGAAACTAGTGGTGCATCTTCTAGTTAAAACAGCCTCAATGTCATCTGACTATTCAAATGTGTCATCTGACTATTTAAATGGCCATAGAGAACTGTTTGGATTAAGCAACTAGTGGCAGAGTGCATGTTGAATGAATTAGTTTCTCCCCTTTAATGCTGTAACGATGATGCTGTTAGAGAAACCACATGAGAGGAATGTTTCTGGAAGCATCTCTTCTGAGTTCATATGTATGAACTGCAAACTCGAGTATTTCTAATCACAGTTAAAACCGTTCTGGGTTTTTAGGGAGACAGTTTCTTGGTTAGGTTTTGTGGCAGGGCAGCCAAGTGTGTTGGTCTCAGAGCAGAGGAACTTGTGTCCTGCTGTCTCAGCCATCAGTCGTCTTCATGCTGCAGTGGCTTCTCTCTGACTCTTTTTGCCTGGTGTATTAAAACTCCTCCAGCTACGCTGGGTTTTATTTAAATTAGTTCATCCTCCACCTCAGTTATGGAGCTCTCTTGGATGTATGTTTGTTGTTAACACTGAAAGAGAGCATTTCTATAGTATGTTACTCTGTTCTTACAGAGTATGTTCTGTAACTAACATACCAAGGCTATTGGTATGTTAGTTGTGAGAGAAAAAAAAACAAAACCCAAACCTGAAAAGGGGAAAAAACCCCACAGACTATACATCTTGCTTGAGCTTTCTAGCTTCAGAGATTTGGCAGGCATGTTGTGAAAGTGACTGCTTTCTTGATGGAAACCCTTTGAACTAAACTTTCTTTGAGTTGAGGGACTTTATACGTGTGGTATAGAAAAGCCTGCAAGGATACCCGGTTCACCGTGTCTCTGGAAAAACCAACTGCTATGTCTGCTAGTTAGTGTTTGTCCTGTTGTTCTGTCTGAAAATCATGTGTTTTCCATTGCTTGAGTATCATATCAGACTTGGGACACTTTGTCACTCAGCAGCTGGCACATCTTTTAAGGAGTCTATTATAAACTTGCCATAACTCATGAAATAAGCTGTTGAGGTAACGATAGTGGTATACTAGTGGTTCTGTCCTAATTTGGCATGCTGCACAGGTACAAGGCACTTCTGTTCTTCTGTGCCTTCTCCCTCACCATGTTTGTGTTGGCATCTGTGCTAAAGTAATCCTCTGCTATAAGGTTGGAAGGATGATGCATGAGAAAACAGACTCGGTGTTAATAATTTAGAAGCTAAGTCACAGAATTATAGAGTGGTTTGGGTTGGAGACCTTAAAGATCATCTAGTCCAACTCCTCTGCCAGGGCCAGGTATAAGATGCCCTAATACTTTCTTAATAGTTGCAGTTGCACACATGAAAATATGATTTATTTATTGGTATGATAACCCCCTGCAAAATGTATACAGTGCAAATTTTTACCTGCATAAAACCGTACTTGTAGACGTAACTATTCGTATTTATACTTAACTATTAATACATCTATTGGACTGAACTTGAAAAGTCACAGTGATTGTGCTTATTGAGTACTTTATAAAGCTGCATTGATCTGCAAATTGAGCATTCTCCTCCTTTTTGATAGAAATGTGACCCTAACAAAGAGAAGTCTTTGGATTCATTTCAGTTGCATATTGTTTTCCTTCCAAATCTAGAATTAACAGTTTATGAATGTAGCACAGAGACAGAGGCTTATTGGATGTTCTTAAAAGGATGTTTGGGACACTTTCAGCAGTGACGAGGAGCTGTCAGCCTTCTCCACTTGATAAGCTTGTCCCCTGGTGTGCTCTGTCTACAGAGCAGATGCTGGAGGGCACCAGCTCAGTGCGTACTCTGCAAGCTCGGCACTAAAACACTCTGCTGGTTTGAGGTAAATGTAATTGCTGTGCCTTTTTCCTGGAGGCTGAGCTATTTGCCTTCCCTGGAAATTAAGAGAAAAAAACCCAGCCATTATTAGTAGGTCAAAAAAGAGCAATCTACTGGCCTGCCTAGTGCGTGGGTCACGCCGCAGCCTGGAGCTGGGCTTTTTGTTAGGAGCAACTTAAGGAAAGCAAGCAAACCTCTGAACAAAACAGAAACCAAAATTAACGAAGGAAGCATCTGCCATTCAGATGAACTGATATAGGTGAGGGAGGAAAAAACAAGTCATCAGAGACTTCCAAAGGCTTGCTGCTTTGGCCAGAAATTTGCAGCTTGGAGATGGCAGGCAATTTATAGTCTTGCTAATGTTGGAGATGTTTCTATGGTGCAATCCTAGGCAAAGGCAGGTTGGGGGATGAAAAGTGGCAGATAATGCTGACCTAGGATGCAGGAAGACCAAGACTCACGTCTTACTCTGTTTGGAAGTGTTGGGATGAACTTCTCCAGTGCAACTCTGGTTCTGTTCTGCACCGTGTTTTTGATGCAACGAGAAGCACTGCCAAGAGGAAGGAAACCTTGTCCCAGCACTGGCCTCCATTCTCAGCTGACATGGTAAGGGAGAGTGTGGCACTGGTGTGTGGCACCACGGGGGGACTTGCTTGGCGGCTCTGCACAAGCAGAGCCAGAAGCCCTGGTCTGCAGGACACTTAGCTTCAGGCTGGGGTGGGTTGGTTTGTTTACAAGTCTGGCACAAGGCAGAGATGCTCAGGTTAGGGTTTTTATTACTCTAGAATTTGTAATGCTGGGCTAAAGATGCATCTCTGCAAGCGCACGATCAGGAGGGCTCTGTTCTGGTTCCTCTCCTAGTTGACAGAAGCTTGACTGGGTCGAGGTGGGAGAAGAAACAAGAGGAAGGGTTGTTTTAGCTGGATGCCAAATATAAAGACAAAGTATGATATGCCCACAGGCTGAATCGTCGGCACATAAAGCTAGTGAACAGGAGAGAGGACAAACTGCTTGTATTGGCACTGCTGTCAGCTCTCATTTTCTCACAGCTGGGGGACCATGAATGCACAGACCCCATTGATGGGATGTCCTGGTTTTAACCTTCTCAGTAGAGGGATTTGTCAGCCCTGAAGCATAACGCATTTCTGTGCGCACCTTTCCAGTACTAGAGGGTTTCACACCTCTTTGCTGAGTGGTCCCTACCACCCCCAGAGCTGACTAGTGCCATGACACTTGCCTATTCCTCACTGTGGAATGAGAGATGCATGGCTCACAGTTTTTAATAGTCATCATCACTCTCATTATTATCGTCTGCAATGTCCATAGAGCTCAGTTTTTTATTTAATCAGCAACTGATGAGAGCATCCTCATAAAATTTTTGTAACCTATCAGTTTAATGCCTTAAAAGTCTTCAGTCCTTGTACTTCTCATATGAGAATACATCGTTACTCGTAGTGCACACAAACACTTGAAGCAGCTGCCTAGAATGGGAGGCACAGGAGGAGCACAAAGAAACAGGAGGATTTTGTCAGCCTGGTTGGAAGTAGCTGCAGCAGAGAGCAAATGCTTCCTTTTGTGTGCACCTGCAGTTTCTGACATCAGAGCAGGATGATGACAGGCTGCATGACTTTGAGGACAAGTTGTATGACCTGCATAAAGTCCTCATGATTTGCCCTCTCAAAGCAGAAGTGGCTAAAAACCTTCAGAAGAAGAGACTTCTCTCATATTTGATTGCTGATAGTTTATTCTGGAGGGTTGGTTGCCACAGAAGGATTGTTGAGATCTCTGCGTTGTGTTACCAGTGTTGGATCTACTCCTGGTTGAAGGGAGATGGACATGTTCAATATGTGAGCAATTAACCTGTTTCCTGGACCTTGCCTTCATTCATGCATCTTCAGACAGAGCAGCCTTAAAGTGGAGTGGATCAGCTTCCTCCCTGACATGAACACTTCTGCTGTTAATGAGAGGTATTTTTGTTTTGGAGGAAAAACACAGCCAGCCACCCTGGCAGGTTTGTTTGTGCCATGTTTTGACTTGGATACTTAGTGAAACAGAGGAACAGCTTGAAAACAGTGCTTCAACTGATCGAGGACAAGTGCAGGAATAAAGTGGCTTAAAACCTGCTCTGTTCAGCAGTATGGCACAGTATGGCCTTCCTGTTCCTTGTCACTTGTCACAGTGTTATGGCACCATCCACCAATTAATGGCTTTAGAAGTGTTTGCTGTGTGTGGGAAAGCTGTGGAGTAGAGATCGTGGTGTCTTCCTGGAAGTTTGTCCTATCAGTTGGTGCAAGAGTTTTGTAAGCACTATCTGCTTCTTGCAACATCTAAGATTGCAGTGGTCGGTGTGGCAGGAATGTCCCAGCAGATGGGGATGCCTCTTCCCCTCAGGTTTCCTCTGTAAACCTTATGGCCCATTAATTATGTGATAGGGTGCATTTTGTAATGGGCTGATGGTTGTAGATACTGGATGAATTTTGTGCCACTCATTGGGGATATCAGTCCTGGAGTTTGAGCTGCTTTTTCATTGATGAAGGATTGCTGCATGTGTTCTTGTCTTTTACATCACTTGCAGTTTCTGTTTCAGAGTGACACACTGTGGAAAAGACGTCCTGTGTCTTGCTGCTTGGGGCTCTGCACCAGGGAAAACAGTGTTTCCCCTGCAAATCCTTTGCTCAGGGAAGAGCAAGTGGTGGTTGTTCTCTGCAAGGACAGCTAGAAGTATCTGTGATCTCTTCTTAATCTGCTCATATTTCAGAATCTTGTCAGAGATGGTCTCTTAAGATGCCAGGTCAAAGGGCTTAAATGCTAGAGCCCAAACCTCTCCCATGCTTTGCTGTAATGCCCATGTGTGGTAGCTCAAGAGTGGAAGGTCTGTAATGCTGGCTTCAGCCAAGGTCCAACTTGGCCAGGATCCCCTCTGCTGGAGACAACCAGAGTGGATCTTCAGGGAAGGAGCATAGAGTCACTGGAATTAACAGTTGCAGTAGTCTCGTTCTCCTGCAGTTTTCAGATTACTTTGCATACACTTTCTATAACTCATTCTGAATAGCAGAATGTGCCACAGCACAATTGTGTGTCACTTGCAAGTATTTCCTCCTTCTGGTTGACTTTTTTCATCTGCTGTCTCATGGTCTTTCACTGTGAACAGTTATTCTTTGTACCTAACATGGTTTACATGACACCAGAGGCTCCTGCAGGTTTTCATTCTTGCCTTGGTGCATAGATGCCTTTTAAGATTGCATGGCAATATACTCTCTGCCTTGACCATGCTGCTCTGGAGCCTGCATTTAGGCAAAGGGTTTGTGGCTGCTTTGAAGAGGATTAGAGCTGACCTTCTGGTTGGAAGGAAAATAGGGTAATGGTAGACTTAGTTGTAAAAAGCGTTGTGTGTGCTTCATTCTGTTGACTTTCTTGCTGGAAGAGTTGTTGAACATATCAAAGAGAAGGAATTTAGAAACGTACCCACATGACCCAACATTTATTACTCAGCAGGCATTTTTGTTGCACATCTTGCTTTTATTCTCTTGCCGAAACATGAGGCAATTTATCAGTGTTTCCATTCTGTAACTGGACACCCCTTTTCACTGTCTGTCTTTCCAGCCAAAAGTAAAGTGAGAGCAATGTTTGCAACTGGGATGATCTCACCAATTCATCTAGATGAAGACAGAAGTTGGCTGCTCTCTCCATTTACTCACTTAAAGTACTTAAAGCCACAAATTAATTTGTTTCAGTTTTCCAAGTGCTGTGATAAGAAAATAACCAGCCCTGTTTCCTTAAATTTTCCAGATTTGATTTCTTTACACAGAAAGAAACCTAACACATTCAAAGCCCAACTCACAGGAACACTACTGCTTGAGATGGCTTGATGGAAATAATGGTGCATCCAGTGAATGTATCATCATGTTCCACAACAGATACACCACTTTATAGCAGCTTAATTTCCTGTGGTGTGTTGGGAGGACAGGTCTCTGTCCACTGTGGGTTTTTCTGATCTCTCCTTAGCAAAGAATATTATTTGAATTTATTTTTATTTGAATTTCTGCTCTGTGCATGTAGGAGTATTGCTTGGTGTGGACTTTGGAGGCAAGGGGGAGGCTTTGCTACTTTTGATCAATGAATGCTCTTTCTCAGGGTGACTGAAGGGAGCAGGCTAAATGTTAAGCCTCTAGATCCCTACTACTCTGCTAAGTCTTGTGTTTTCTCTGTGATATTAGGAGAATTGGAGATCATCAACAGCAATAGAGTAGAAATTGTGTGGTGACTGATTTTGGTGAAACTTTTCCTGTGTGTCTCAGTTTCTCTTTCCAATGGTATTTCCTTAAAAATGTCTTTCCATCTTCTGGTGCCTGGTGCTAGATCAGATTGGAGAAGGGCCTCTATCCATGGCAAGGGCTTCCAAACACTAAGATAATTATTTGATGATGGCTCTGAGCGGAGGAAATTGCCTGCTGCATTGAGTGCTGATAGCTTGGTGGGACATTTCCTCTCCTGCTGCATTTTGGGTTGTCCCACAGTATCTCTCATAGTTTCCTAGGAGACTTGTATCCACCGTGCCTGTGGGATTTGTTCTTCTCCTGGGACCAGAACATTACTGGTGTTTCTTTAGGAATAGCAGCAGCAAAACCAGACAGCCATCATTTGCTTTCCAAAAAGTATTTGGTTTTAGTTTTCCCCTATGCCACAACAAAGCACTGAAGACTTCTCTGTGTCTTGCTCCAAGTGCAAGTAGCTTTCTTTGGTCATTCGTGTTCCTGAAAAAACTTTAGGCAACAAAACAGCAAAATCCTTCTGTTCAGGTTGGCGTAGGCCATGCATGTTTCCTTCCTCTGAAGGGAGGGGAAGAGCATAGACCAAAGGTGACTTGCCACAGTGTAGTTGACATTAGTACTCCTGATAGCTAAACTTCCATGGGTCTTGGTGTGTCCATGTGCCCTTTCCACTGTGAGATGAAACTCAGCACAGTCTGGCTTTGCAAAGCAGAGTGAAGTGCTGTTGCAGAACTTACTCCTGATCCTCTGCCTTCCTGCTGGAGCAGATCCTGCGACGTGCCAGCCTCATTCGATCTGAAGTCAAGGGAGTGCTTGTACCACAAGGTGCATGGTGCAGGGGATGGAGAAGCCTTGTGGCATGTTGGGAGTAGGGAGCATCTGTGGTTGTGTGAGCGAGTTATTTACCCTCGTGTCAGAGAGCGTCTGTCAAGGTTTGGGTTTACAAACAGAGTTGCTCATTAGTTCGAGCAGCTGGATGATGTGGCAGAAGGCCTAGATCTGGGTAAGCTTTTGGGCAGCTGCTGGAAGGAGGAGGCCATTGTTGAAACATTTATAAACTTGACTGTGAACAGAACAGACTCTTCCCAGTTGCTGCCTTATCCACGATGGGGATGAGGGAGTGCAGCCAGGAGCTGCTGTACTCATCCCAAGAGAGGTGGCAGGGAGCAGCAGGCTCGAGTTAGCTCTTTTCATTAATTCCCATAATAAATTTCTGCCTTCAAAAGGCTTAAATGAGCAGAGGCCTGCTAGGGCAATACCAGGAATGGTAGTTTTTTCTGTTTTTCCCATCCTGTAAGGGTCATATAGAGGAGACCATTCTTAGGGTTTCAAGAAAAATAACAACAAAACGATACTATACACCGGCTATAGAAAACCTACTTATTTGTTGCACACATTACAGTAGAAAAATGAACACAGTCTTTGCATGTCTTTGCATGTCTCACAAGGTGCCCGGGAGGTGTGCTGGTACCTGGTTTTATGGCTCCATGTCCCACACAGTCTGGGCTGACTCGTCTGGTTGTGAGCATTTCCCCAAATTGTTGTCTTGGTTTCATTTATAAGCTTTCTCCTGTTTTCCTCATGAAAAGTTACACGGTGGATGGTGTCAGGAGCAGAGATAGAAATTCAAGGATAGCTGCTGAGCTCGTTCTCGGTTCACCCCCTCACGTCTCTCACCCTGACAGCCTGTGTTAGCAAAGATGACAGTGTGTTAGCCAGAATAAATAAGTTTTCTGCTGTTGGAAGAATTGGCTAATCACTAGATGCCTCAGTTTCCCCATTTAAGAATCTTTAAAATTGCCTGTCTTCTCCCAGGCTTGCATCTCTTTCGAACAGGCATGGATTTTGTTATAAAGTCCTCTGCAGCAATGCTGTCATGAATCCAATGCTGCTTCCTACAGACAGGCTCAAAGTGTCTTTCTATACTTAATTTGGAGAATGGATTTCATAACAGGATAGAACTTGAAGTTCTCTTTTTTAAGGTACTTTGCAGATATTTTGGTTAAAGGTTTCTATTTTTAAAGCCTTTCATCTTGGAATGTGGCTCCATAATAGTATGTAGTGGGATTTGGAAAAAAGTCTGGTAAAATTGTATATAAGGGATAGTGAAACAATGAGGTCATGTTGAAGTTGTTAGACTTTCTGGTGCTGGTGCATGTGTTTTGTTTTGATTTTTAATGAATGTTTTTCTTTTTAAAAATACAAATAATGGAGTTTCCATTTTAGACAAAAGTCCCTTTTTTATGATGGTGGGTTTTCTTCCCAGTTAATGGCTTTTTTAGTGGGAGCTGCCATGTTCTTTCCATCTGATCTCTGTGCCCACACCTCTGAATGTTTCCATGTCAGGAAGGAGAAGGATGCTTGTGCCAGCAGACAAAATTCAAAAGTTGCTGTGCAGGGAAGCATCACAGTTCTGAGGCATTAGGAATGAACAAAAAAAAAAGCTACACCAAAACCCCTTAAAATTTTACTGCCATGCAAAGATAATAGGAAAATTTGCTTCTTGGTTCTTCTAGTCCCTATGTTAAAATAATGAAATCGAATAAATCCTGTCTTCCCCTAAAAATAACTTTATATATTTAGGCATGCTCAGTAACACTTAAAGCAAATATGAGGTTTTACCTATTGAATGCTACAGTTGTGTGTCACACTTGGTGACTGCAAATGGGATTTTTGGATGCTGCTTAGCTGCAGGACACAGGTAATGGCTCTCTTTGTCCATAGGCCATCCTATTCTTGGTGGTTTTCACACCACAGACCCAAGTAGTACCCAGTAGGCAAGTACACACCAATCCCCAGCACTCAAATCCAGACATCCTGGTGAAGCTGAGTTTGAATTAGGTGATGTTTTTCTGTCCAAGCCTCCTAAGAGCTTGTTGAGAAGCAGGGGGAATGGCTTTTTTTTCCCCAAGAGCAGCTGAATGCAATGCCCTAGTTACTATGGTTTTTTAAATGGAGTACTTCAGAGGATGTACAAAAGCATCTTTAGTACTTGCAGTACAAGGAGAACGAAAGGACCTAGATTATGTCAGCACTGCAGAGGAGGCTTAAGTGAGTGTCATTCATTCATTGTTAGGAGATGACCCAATTTGGATTGTATTTATGGAGTGGGAGTGGAGAATAGACCTGTTTCATATTACTTCTGAGACTTAAATGTACTTACAGGCTTTGTGTAAGGATTGCATTGGCTCCCAGTGGGTAAACAGAGCCTCTTGGAGGGTGTTCCCCACGTACTGCCTGAGTGATGCATCCTGCCCTTCCTGGCTAGACGTGTCCTGCCAAAATGTGTTGATTCATGCCACGGCTTTCCACTTGGCAGTTTATTGGATGAGGAAAAATGACTTGTCAGACGGAACTTACCCAGCTGATTTTTATTTGTTTTATTAAATTTTCTTGCAAGGCTTTTAATGCCTCCAGTTACTATATCATTTTCAGACTGATTCCAGCCAAGCAGATTTTTAGCTGAAGGCTGGGACACTGCAAAGGACTGGCAAAGGTAATAGGTAGTGAAGCCTTCACACAGTGGGATTATTCTCTTTTTGGGTATTTTCCCCCACTTCCTTCCTGTAAAAGAGCAGTTGGTCTGTTTTAAACACAACCTGTGTCATGGCTGACTGCTTCCTTTTCACCTGGCTGGGATGGCAATGTCTGCATCTCCTTCTGGAAGGTTCTTTCCTATCTTTTGAACAATTTTGGTCTTGCTGAGAGGAATACACTGTCTGCAGATCTTGTGCAGGATGTACAGGGTTCCTGTAGTCATTACATAAAGCTCAACCCTGATGATGCAAATTGCTTTGAGAAGTGTCTAGAGCAGAAGCTGTTGTGGCCTTAAACCCATCTGCAGGTTTGTGAGGGGAAAGTAAGAAGATAAGCATGGAAAACTCATAAGGAACTGGAGCTTGGAAAAGCTCAGCCTCTCCATCAAACAGTACATTTTAGTTCAGATGGGTTCTTGTGTGAAGACCGGTGGAAATCTTGAGTTTCCTTGTAAATTGATTAGTAGCATTCCCATCCATTTCTGTGGAGCCAGGGTTGCAATCCCAAGCTTAATGCTTTAAGCCTGTGTATCCTCCTCTAGTGAGGGACATCTACTTCACATCCTCCACAGGATGCTTTTAAAGGGAGCCCTTTCTCCATGAAGAGGAGGAGAAAGGCATCCATCCTTTCCCACAGCTGTCCCAGCAGGCTGCAGATTGGTCTGCTGCAAAGGAGCTGGACCCCAGCTCTTGCGGTGTGCAGCAGGATGGTTGCTGGAACACTCACTGGAGGAGGATGGGGCTGCAAGCACTTGCCTGGATTTCCTCCTTTGAAGATACCATAAACTGCAAAACCTGGATATGTCCAAGCATAAATGCATCCAAGTCCGGGATGTGCTGACACCAACTGACAACTTAAGGGAAATTGTTGCTCTGTAGTAAATCCGCATCCAATGCTTTTAGGTTTACAGAGAACCCGCTGGCTGGGAAAGGTTCTCTATTGCAGGCAAAAGTACTGAAATTCTGTTAAATGCAGGTGTTCTGCACAGCCAGAGGTGAGGGCATGTGGATGGTGTCATGGGGCAGGGTCCGTGGGATCTGCCAGCACACCAAGGTCTGAGCAGAACCAAGTTGCTTGCAGCAACTACAGAGTTGAGCATGTAGGGGCAAACTGGCATTTCCTCCTTTTCCTGGCTTTCTCAGGAGTGCAGATGGCAAGTTTTGATAACTAAAGGCTTCATACAGAGAGGTTTGTCTGCCATGGGAGATGTGAACCTGAATTCAGGCTTGGATGTGACCCTTTTCTGTCTGTAGGAGGTTTAGGCTGATTATTCTGTTCCATTTGTTTTTCCTTCCTGTTTTTTTTAAATTATTTTTTTAATTCAAATTTCATAGTATAGATCCAAGTAAAGTATAATGAAAATTAAGTAAATTCTCATGGCTCTTACACAGCCACTGCTATATGTAGTTAGTAGTTTGATGAGAAATGAGGCAAGGCAGAGTTAGTTTTGCTCTCATATGGTCAAGCTGGCTCTGCAGGATTTAGGAGTAAGATGGGATAGTAATCGAGTGTGATGTTGTAGTCTTTAGGGCAAGACCACAGGAAACGCATTGTATTCCTTTGGACAGGATGGAGCTTTTCACATGACTTTTTTTTTTTTTTTAACTAATTCTGTAATCTTGATCCGTTATGTAAGAGCAGGAAGACACTCTAAACTTGGAAACTTATTTCATCTCTCGGGGAGCAAAAGACTCCTGCTTGGTCTGTGTGGAGAGCCCTGGCTGTCCCCCTCGTGCCCTGTTTGGCAGATGCTGGGGGTTGCTGTGCCCAGGGAAATGCATTGAGTCACCTTTAACTTGCATTAGGGCTGGAAGGTTTTTTCTCTGTTGCTGTTGGCTCACCTCCAAGGTATGTTGTGGGCTGTGCAGTGCTTGTCTACACGGACCTTCCCCAAACTTCCTCTCCACTGTATCTCTCGTACCTGAGAAGTTGCTCCAGAGCAGCTTCCCACTGCTGCTTCCCACTTAGTGAAATCTGTCTGCAGGAGCAGTCTGTTGTTCATTTGTCCTGACTGAAAAGCTGACTCCTTGCAAAATTCACTGGGATTTCAGAAGGAATTATAAAATACCTTTAATGTTGGTGGCATTGCATCAGGAAGATTGATTACTACTTTTTCCTTCATCCTGCTAGCTTTTCTCCTAGATCTCGTAGGCGTGTGCAGATTGTAATTTAATTTCCTCTTGAATTTAACATTTTTAATAGGACTAAAATCAGCTGCTCGTTGGAGTTGTGATTGGAGATGCAGAAACTTTCATGTTTTTCTCTTCTCAGAAAATAATGTTTCAGGTGCAGAGGAGAACAGGGGGCTGTCCTGTAAAACAGTCCTCTGCGCATCTGCAACCAGAGTGCTGTTTCAAGCCCCATGGGATAATGTTTTGGGATACTCTTTAAATCTTACATCAAAAGCAGACCTCAGCTTTGGAAGAGCACAGCTGAGTCTGCTTTTCATAATCTTGCCGAGTTTGAGTCACGTGTGCTGTGGTCCACAAGCCCAGAGAGAGGCTTTTCTGCCCCTGCACTTCTCTCTGATGTTTTTAACCTGGTATCAGTGCAACACCTGTCTGGTTTCTCCTAAAAACCTCTTGCCTGTAAATTTCACCTGAATTTGTATGGGTTAGAAGCCCTACGGAGTTAATTTTCTACTTGCTGGAGAGATGTAGTCCTAAGTTACCCGAGGGAAGATAGATAGGACTCCGGCAGCCCTGCCAGATTTTCATATGCCGGCAGCCCATCAAAGGTAGGAACAGTATGTCTGATGGCTTGCCAGAATGAGGTTGTTAATGGGTGGGTAAGACTCGGTGGACACAGGGAATGACTCCTTAGAAAGTTGGGCTGCAGTAATGAAGGTGACCACGGAACAGGTAGCACGTGTGCCTCACTCTTAGTCTGTTTCGGAGGTTGTGGGGAGGTGCAGCCACACAAGGACCCGCTGCATGGAAGGGAGAGCCTTGCGGATTCACTGTGACCCGCCGCCACACAGGGCTGGTGTCCTCCTTGGGCATCCCTCAAGCGTGGCTGGGCACTGAAGTCCAGGGAGCCTCGGCTTACTCATCACCTGCCGGGGCTCCTCGCTAGTGCATCCTGAAGCTCCGGGAGAGCATGAGCTCTTTTCTCAGACCCTCTTGAAAGACAAAAGGCGAAGTGCTACAAACCACAACAGCTTCCACTCTAAAAATACCATAAAAGGCTGTGTCCTTAGAAGCTGGGCATGGGAGCAGTTCCCACCCGCATTACTGTAGCATGAGTCACCAGGCTATTGGAACTGCTTTCCATGTGGATGCCCGGCTGAAGATGCACCGAGGAACAGAGGGAGGAAGGGGAACTGCTCCGTAGTGCTGTGGAAGCGATGAAGAGTTACCAAGAAGAGGAGGACATGCAGCCACATGTGAACTAGACCTTTGCTTTCCTTTTTTTTTTAGTTTTTGCTATTGTTGTTTTTGTTGGCTTGTTTTGCTTTGTTTTTTTTGAACTTCCAGCAAATGGTGTTTGCTGATGGTTTGAGCTTAAGGCATTTGCAGCCAAGAGTCTTCTGAATACACAGAAACTCCCAATTTGCTTTAAAGAATCAGTGATTTCCACGCAAATAATATGAAGCTGGAAAACCCCTCTGACATGGAAGTATGATTTATTTACTCTCTTTAAGCAAAGTTTTTCTCACTCTATCCTCTCTCTGTCTTCATCCTTCTCTCTCCTACCTGGTGCAGAAATAGGCTGTGTGCCCTTACGACAGATGGTTTGATAGCACATCTCCCTTGCATTGCACACTGCTCTTATCCGCTACTCTTTTTATCCATTGAGCAGGTATTAGGGAGTGAATTTGGGCTTGCTTAAGTTTCTTTCCTGAGACGCCACCCACTGCCCAGCCCCAGCAAGGCTACAGTTTTTGTTTTCTCTTTTCCTTCCCTTCTGCTTGACGTCTTGGCTATCGGAGTTTACCGGAGTAAGTTTGTCAGTGAAACATTCTATAAAAAGCTTCCTTTATTTAGACACCAACCCAGTAATGACATCATGTGGACGCATCTTACAAGTTCCTCTACGCTGAGTGGACAGAGGGAGGTGGTGGCTGTGTAGCTGAGCCCTGCCTCTTTCCCAGTACACCCTTGTTCTGCTCAGTGGCTGTCCTTCAAAATAACCCCAGTCCTCCTTCTCTGGGGAGAGCACAGGGAGGCCCTCCACCAAACTGGTGCATCTCCTTTAGCAAGCCTTTTAGTGGTATGATATAGCTGTGGTGGCCTGGTTGTCTTCCTGCTCATTGCTTTCAGGTTAGTCCTTTGAACTCTTTTTTGGTAGGTATTCACCCTGACTCCTCAGGGGAGCAGGAGACTTGCACACTCGATCTCTTTGATTTTGCATCAGGCCAGTTCCAAGTAACTTTGACAGGGAAGCAGGTGCGCTAAAGGTACGACTGCCTACATGGAGAGGCATAAAGAAGTGGGAATGGGCACATATGAGATGTACTGCTTGTTTTACGGTGGAGGGCAGGAGGCATCTGGGGACCCAGCAGGGCAAGAGTTGGCCAGCAGAGTAGTGGACCATCAAAATTATTTTGTGTGTGATTTCTTGAAATAGTACTATTTTGAGTGTTTCTGAATAGGGGAAAGGTGCATTTTTGTTAAGGGTTAGAAAGCAGTGGGTGTGACCTGGACAAGGTTTCTGGACCTTTTGGCGAAGTTATTACTGGGTTTTATTTATGTCTTTGGAGGAGGAAGCATGCTGTGATGTGCTAAGCTTCCCCTTGTGTGTGCTCAGTTTGTTAAAATGATCAGGCATTTCCTATGTAATCAATAAACCAGAGCTTATTTAATCAATGAAAAGGTACAAAAGTCTCTGCCGGGGAGTATTTAATTGACTTCCTTAATGCTGCTCATCCTACTGTTGAAGGAATCTGTAAGATTGCTGTACATCATGGCTATTGCCCTTTAGAGCATTTGGGCAGCACCTTAACCACTTCAATCTGTCCGTAATGCAGATTTTTCCAATCCTAGATGAGATGTAGTTTCCAGCCCTGTGCTGATACTTCCTCTGCGCTGCTGCTCCACTTGTTGGTGTTTTCTCCTTCCCACATTTATCACCTCGATACTCTGAACTATTACACAGTAAAATAAATCCATATTGTACAAGTACTCTGCAACTTGATATAGGAGACCAAAATACTTTGTTCTCATTAGGAAGTTATTTTGCAAAGTTAGGTAGTGCTAAAAGAAAAAACAGATTTGCAGGTGCCAGTTTCTGACAGTGTCTTGTCATCAGTTGTCACAGAAAAGCGAGATCTTGGAGGGAGCAAATGAAGCTGTTTCTTGTGATCTCTTTCTATGTTTCCTGGCAAAAAAAAAAATCTGATGTTCAAATATAGCCTTAATTAAAAAAGAAATATCTTGTTACCACATGAAAATGACATCTAATAATGTTTTCTCTAAATAAGGGGTGCGAGGTTTGTGTATTTTTAGCTGCAGCTATTCTCAAGTTGTTTTGTGACCTTCTCTTACTAATACATTTCTTTAACACTTTAGAGTTTTTGTAGTTCCAGAAGACTTTTAAGACCAAGACACGGAAGAGGAGAAGAGGGAGAAGCAGCCTACAGGCAGGAGAACTATTGAAATCTATTTTCTGTTGGATTTTGGTGCTAAGAGTGTGCAGTGTTAGACTTGTGAGGGACCATTCTCAAGTGGGGTGACTTGTGTTTCAGCTTTTCCTCTGGCCTATGAGCATCTGTGAGATTGCTACAGCCCGCTTCTCACTTCTTAAAAACGGTTGAAAATGGGATCCAAAAAGTGAATTTGGACAAGTCTTTGTAGTTGAAAGAGGAAAGCTTGGCCAGAGGAATGATCTACTGATGAAGAAGTACAGGAATTCCATGGGAGGGCAGGTATAAGGAATGGCAGTTTAAATTTCAAGTCTTAGTGAGGTGGCTTGGGCTGTGGCTGACTATCTGGAGGTCCTTGGAGCTTAACTGCAAATGTTGTCTGTCAGATAAGAGAGCCAGTAAATTTTCGTGTGAAGCCTGAAGGTTCCTGGGCTTCTCCTCACCTGTTTTTCCCTTACATCGATTTTGGGCTATAAGGTGGTTATCTGCGTAAAGCTTTCATTGCAGGGAACCCTGTCTGTGTATGAAAGGTCTTTGGGCTTGGCAATGGTTGTTGTGGACAGATTTCACTCAGGAGTCTGCAAGGTGTCGGCTTGGGTTGCTGTAGTTGAACATTTCATATCCTGAGGAATATTTGAACTTTTGGTGCCCTTCTTGGTTTAAGGACCTGACACTTGATACTCTGGTTGCTTAAAAAAAGATTAAATTAAAAATAAAAAGTGACTGAGTAGTGCTTTTTTGAGAACTCTAACCTCGGTACCATGTTTTCATGTGACACCTGTGTTTAATTCTTTATCATCACTCATTAGCAGAAGTGCCATGGGTTTAGTGCCTGATGTGGGAATGTTTCCTTTGGTTGCTGAATAAAGGAACGGCATCAGGAGGAGTGGAAACTTTGTCTGGGTGGTATGAGGATGAAACATGGTGATAAGGGATCTGGCAGGAAGGAAGTGCAGTTGTGTGGTAAGAAGAGCAGGTTCTCAGGGTATCATGCTTGGAGTATAACACAGCAGATACTCAGAGTGAGCAGAGTATCTTCTGGATATGGTTTGCAGCTGGAAAACGGAGGCAACTGTTTGAAGCCATGTCAGTGGTGCAGACTTGGCCCTGTCTCTTCAAGCCGTGCTGCTGGAGTGTCATCTCCTCTACCAGATCGCTAAGGCAGTGGAGGGTGTGCTGGAGTGTGCAGTCCCCAGCAGGGGTGGGAAGGGCAGGACCAGTCTGTGCCTCAGTCCAGGCTGGATTTCCTGGGTGGGCTCTGAAGGGCCTCTGTCTCAAATCACCCCCTGCTGCTTGTTGTTGGGAGTGAGCCTGTTATTCTATTGAAACCCCTTCCAAAACAAGGAGGGCAGAAACAATCTGGGAAAGCAAATATTTTCTGATAACAGTGAGCAACAGTACAAGCTTTTGTTTGCTGTCAATGGAAGGAAGTGGGAGAAAAATGTAATAGCTCTAGTGCAGCACAGGCTTTACTGCTGCAAAAGAGATTTAGTGCATACACTCATCTAGCAGGTCCTAGGAAGGGAGATATCCGTAAGGAGAGGCTGCTTGGAGCGAATGGGAAAGGCACAGCTTTTGTTTTGCTGCAGCTGTGCGCCAGTGTGAAGCAGATTCTAAAGGAAGGTCTGTGACCAGCAAGCCAAGATGGGAATCCAGGTCCAGGCTTACATGGGAAATGGAAACTAGGGAGATGAAATCCTTGGTTTGTACTGAAACAGGACAAGACTGAAGCAACTATTCTTTAAATTTAAGGGAGGACTCACAGAGGCCCTTCCCTACTCAATTAACTGTGATGATAAAGAGAGAACCAGCTCTGTTCTCTGAAAAGATCCTTCCTGCTGTAGGACTTGATGTTTTGTAAAAAACAATGCAAAAACTTCTCGTGCAGTTGCTCTTCAATTTTGATGTCTCACCTGAAGGGCCTGCAGGCATGTGCTCACCCAAGCAGGGATTTATTCCTTGTGTTGGACCTAGTCTTTACATTAGGGAAGAAAAGTGCTTTTCCTATCAAAAGGCACTCCACTGCCTTCAGATGCTTGTTTATTGGCAAATTCCCTTTTCCAAACTTTCTTGCACAGTGCAGAGTTTGGCTGCCCTTTAATAGCATGCATTTAGCTCTCCTAGGTTTTGATCTTGGAACAAGATTGATTTCCCAAGCTGTAGAGGAAATCACCATCCTGTTTGGAAATACCTTTTGTAGCAGCTAACTGATATTTTGTGTTTATAAGTGTCTAGTTGTTGCTTTGTTGGGTGAATGTTAAAATATTTTTAAGATGAATGGATCTTTCGAGTTCCAAATAGGTTGGTTTTTTGTTTTTCTTTAGCTGAGCATGTCTTCAGCTAAGTACGACTGCATCTTGCAATGTAGGCAGCACTTGAGTTGTATGCGTTTCTTTTCCTGGAGAGAACAGCATCTCCTGCTGCTTTTCTGGACAGCCTTGCATGGGTCTTCATTGTATCAAATGTTTGTCTTTATATGCCTGCCGCAAGCTCTAGTGTACTTAAACTTCTCCCTCTGCTTTTTGTGTCATCCAAGAAGAGGTTTTGTGAGTTTTTTTAGTTCTTCTGATTGTACTGTCATTTTTCCCATGCAAGCTCCAGCTTTCACTGGCAAAACCCTTTTCAAATATTTCCATTAATAGACTTGAGCCTGCTGTGGTCCCCTTTGATTTGGTTTAACCTCACTCAGGTTGCTGTCCGTTACTCACATCAGAAATGCTGAGGACATGCAAAACAGTAAAAGTAGATAATAGATCCTCTGTGGTTCTGAGCACGGGTTTTTCTGAAGTTCCCTGTGTTGATCAAAGGTGCTGAATGCCTCTGAAAATTAGAAATGCAAAGGTGGCATCTGTTTTGATGCCTGCCCATGTCACCTGGCTCCCTCAGTTGTGCATCCCCTTGAGTCCTGTGCTTCATGGTGGCAGGAGCCTGGTGATTCAGGTCCACATTGAACCTGCTTGGGACTCTCCATCCAGTATGTGAAGCTAAACTCCAAACATGGGGCTGGCTCAGACTGTTCATTGCGCTACTCTTCCACCTTTGAGTCCCTCATGGGGTTAAATGAAGATTTAGCCGGATAATGTGCTCAGGCATGGTGTTCTTTCCTCACAAACAAAGCTGGATTCATGCCTTCCCCTGTTGGTCACAGCGTCTCAGGTGGTTTCCAGACCAAGGCTGAGGAAGACACTGCGCTGGCAAACCTAAATGTTTGGTTAATGCTGATTTGAGGTGTCCTAGGGATGCTAGAGGTATACACTGTTATATGGCGGTACATGCCACAAAATGTGGCAGTGTTCTGCCATCTCTGTGATGCAGGGATAGGTGCTGGGGATCAGCCTCACTGCTATGGGCTGGGGGGAAGCACTGCCATTGTGGTAAAGCCTGTGGGATGGCAGCGTGCTGATGTAAGCAATCCTTGCCAAGCTTTGAGAGTGGGTTCAGCTAATCAAGAAATTTCCCAAGTGCTGAGGGTGCGCTTGCAAGCAAAAAAAGTGTTGTTGGTGTCTCTGAGGTGAACGTGGGACTGGTGGAAAAGAAGGGTTGTATTGTAATGAAAAAGATTGCTTTCGTACTCCTTGGAAGCATTGTCTGTCCTAATGTCGTCTTGCATATAGTTCAAGGCTGTAAAAAAGTTTTGGGAGACATTTTCTCAGTACTTTCCAGTGTAGGATCAAATACTTCTTATTTCTCTGAAGTTTTCTATTGCTAAATATGCTTGCATAGGGCTTTGGTAGAAAAAAAAGAAGTTAACAAAAGTTCGCCTGTTAGCATCCAGAGGTGCTGTTGGAAGGTAGTACAAGTCCAGGGTACTGCCAACAAAATGGTCGGGGAGTGTCCTCTGCAGAGGCTGCCAAGTTCAAATAATTTACTGCAAGGATTCTGTATTTGGAGCCAGTGTGAGCAGATTAAACTCATTAAAGTATTTGAAGGAATGAAGGTGGTAGTCCTAGAATATCATTTAAGAGACATATTTTCCTAGGGACTGGGCATTAGTCTGTGTCAGGCTAATGGCTGAAGCTGCCACCCCTCCTTAAAACCGGGGAGCAGCCAGGGGTTCTGGCAAGCAGTGCAAGACCCACATGGTCAGCATAGGTCTCATTTTAGCTCAACTTAGATATCTGCAACTTATAAGTCATTCTTCTCAACAGTTATTTTGAACAAGTTTTTCATGGAGAAGCTGCATCTTGTTAGTAGTGGATTATTAGCTTCCTACCCCTTTATTTCATCAGCTGTTCCAGTGACTTTATATAACAGTACATTTGTTATTTGTATGTGTTTTAAAAAAGATGCTGCTGGTCTGTGCCCAAGAGAGCACAGGCTGCCAGCAGCATGATAGCTTATGTTTGCATCCTTGTTCCTTAGGTTTTGGCTAGGGACCATCATTAGCTCCACAGTACCTAGGGTGACACCTTGGGTATCAGCCAGGACTCATGTCCTCACCCTGCTGCTCTGGGCAGGTGTTAGGTGTGGGTGGCCTCTAGCTAACAGTGCCTGCCAGGCTAAAACCAGGAAGAGTTTTAAATAGCAAAAGGAGATGCAAAAGGAGCCTTTAGCTTACCCAAAATTGCCAAGTATAGCTGAAGGCAAGAATTGCAGTGGGATTGGTAAAAAGGAAGAATAGTGTGTCCTGCGGTATTGCTACATGAACCAAAAGGAATAAAAAACAGTATTTTAAGATGAGTGCATGTCCAAGTGGGGAATGACCATCATTGTTGCATCCTTTAGTTTATGATTAAAGAAAAGTAACCTTCTCTTCCAGTATTAAGCGAACAGAAGAAGCTAGTTCTTCAGCTCTGTTTGTATAGTTCCTTTTCAGGTCAGTGCATCACCCGAAAAAAAGAGGATTTTTTTTGTTTGTTTTCCCTCTGGCATTTTTTTTGGCCTTTTTATAGACACTGGAATGAAAGGAGGGAATGCAGAGAGAAAATTAATCTTCAATTCCCAAAGTAGCATATGGACTTTTGCATTCTTCATCTTACTACTTTTTCTTAAATGAAAAATCTTTAAAAAAATAATTCATGCATCTTGGGATTTTTGTGCATTCTTTTGTTTGGGTTTTTTTGCTATTGTTGTCTGTAGAAGATGAGTTCATGTTAAAAAGGGCTTAAAAAATGTTTAGATGCTTTTATTCCCTGTGAGATCTAAAAATAGAAGCTGACAATAGAAGTTACATCTTCTGACATTGCAACAGTTGAACTGTGCAGAAGCACCAAGGCTGGGCTTACTGAGTGTAAGCAGGGAGGAGAGCAAATCTCTTATCAGCTCTCTTGCTTCACTCCTCCCATCTCCATCCCTTGGCAAAAAATCTTAACCTGAGTGCCAAGGCACAGCACCAAAAATGTGTGCGTGAAAATGAACACGAGACGTAAGTACTGGGAGCACAAGAAGGATGGTGGGGAGAGGGTCGAGCTTGTATTTACTTGCAGTGCTGCTGTCGCACTGATCATGTTAAGGAGGTTGGGTAACATGTAATTGCAGTCTTACATGGTGTTTTAGTAATTTCTATAACTAAGAAATATATTGGCCAAGTCTGAGTTTCCTGATACTGCCACAGTCTAGTGGTGAAGTGACCTTTGTACTGTAAAAGCTTGGTGCAAACAAATTGTGAGAATAGAGGGAAATGTGTGTAATCTGCACTATAATGCATGTAAGACACATTGTAAACTACTCAGGGATAATTTATGTAGAATGTAACCTCTGTTATGGGTTATTTGTAAAGGAGGCCACCTCTGAAAGGGTGCGAGGTCTTCTGCACTTTGGAGTCTCCAAGTTGTGTTCTGGTGCTGGAGGGGTGACAGCAGGGAAATTCAGCACAGGATAGACTAGGAGTGTGGAGATAGCTCCATTCACAGGTGCTTGTGGGGGAATTGGAGGAGGGATGGAATTATTTAAGTGGCTGTTCATGATGAAAGTGAACTGTGCTTCCTCTCTTGGTGCTTGCTAGCTTCAAACAGAGCATCATGCTTTGGGGTAATGTCTTGATTTCACACTTGTGAAACCAGTTGCTTCTCTGAATTGTTGAAAGTGAGAACTGAAGACTTGGCTCTTTATAAACAATAGCTATTTTGGGCTGTGTTGTCCTTTGAACTGCGTTAGCTGTTTGGATGCATCAGGTAGGAATTGAAAGCGCTGGGAGATGGCTCAGGTGGCACAGCTGGTGCCGGCTCTTCTGCCTTGTGAGTCAGTGAGGTTGTGTTAATGGTCTTAACCTGACGAAAGTCCTCAGGAATGTCCTGCATTGCAGCCCTTCTTGGTGGCAACATGGTCTTAGATCAGCTGAAGTTGTGTGTAATACTGTGCCTTTGGCTTGGGCAGAGGGCATATTTTGCTTTTGGAGTTGCCGTACAGTGTGCCTGCTGGTACAAAGGTGTGCTGGACTCTCAGATCTACATGGGAAGCCCCTCTCTCCTCTGGCAGTCAACCAGGCCAGAAAACGGCCAGAAGAAACACACCTGTTTGGGGCTTTTTTTTTTTTTTTGCAATGCAAACAAGCATAGTTTAGTTTAGTTTCTGCCATTGGGAATCCTGGTGTTACAGCCTGTTCCTTCCCCACTACACTCAGATGCTGCCTTGCTGCCTGCTCCAATGGGACCTGCCATTCCTCTGTGTGCAAAGACTGCTGTGCTGGTAAAGGACTGGGCCTTCATTGTGCCAGAACTGGAAAATGTACCAATTTCTTATTTCTTTTGCAGTGAGCCTGGGGGAAAAGAGAGCGCACCTGTGGATTGCCTCTTGCCTGGCCTTTGCTCCCAGGCACCTGCAGTGAACCCTCACATGCCAGAGGAGCAGAGGATGGAGAAGAGCCACTGCACTGAGCTGGGGCAGCACAAGTGAGCCAAGGAAGGGGCCTTTGACTGGGGGGCTGCGGCAACTGGGGGCCCTCACCACCCCGCGACAGAGACAGCTGGCTCCTGCCAGGTAGATGCCTGCAGGGGAGGGGACAACTCCAGCTGAGCTGATGCATCTCAGCACCTGATACAAGGCTCAGGTATGGGTTCGTTGCTTGGAGGCGGGTTGTGTTTTCATCCTGTTTTCTCCAAACTCACAAACAGGCTCTGGAGCAGATGAGAATCACCCTGAGAGCTGTCATGGTAATAAACCAATAGGATGTCTTCTGCAGTGATGCTAAAAGCCCTGGCTTGTTGAGATATTGTGATGGCATCAAAGCGAGTTGCAGTAGAGGATCTCCCTTGGGTGTTCCCAGTACCTGTTCTGTGAGAGATGACTGTGTTTTTATCCAACACAGCATCCTGTGCAGTTACAGATACAATGCAAGTTTACTAGGACAGGAGCTCATTTGAATTTTCTGTAACACATCTGCAATTCATCTAAAGTGATGTGCAGTCATTGTCAAAGACCCCAAGACAGTTAAAACATAAATCTCCTTGCAATTCAGCTGGTGCTCCTTATGCTCTTCAAACAAACAAAAAAGCTTGCTTGTGTGCTCTTCGATTGTAGTCAAGGAAATAAACATGCAAACAGGATGTCCTGTATCTTGGTTCATCCTGCTTGATAGTAATTTAATTCCTGAAGTCATAATTCACTTTGTGAATGCAGGTCTTGACTTCCTTTCCAGTAGCAGGATTTTAGACATGCGCCATATTTAGGCTAAGGTTGGTGTTGCAGAGTCTGGTGATAAGTTGTTTTGAAGCTGGTGCCTGTCCAGGATGTTTGCAGTCTGGATTTGTTAATGAGAGAGGTGCTGCAGATGGACATCAGCAGAAGTCTCTTATGCAAGCACAATGAATGTGTTGTCCATTTTGGAATAGAAATTGGGTTTCTAGTAAAATACTGTGGCAGTGACAACACCAGAGATGGAGCCAGTCTTGTACCAAGACCTTGGGAGCAGCTTGACTTCTGTGTGGAGGCTGGTTCTCACAAAGTAGAAGCTCTGCCTGCAGTCAGGAGCGTGTGGCTGTCACTTCCTCCTCATCTTGTCACCTCATGGGCACACAGCCGTGGTGCTGACGCCCACCTGCACCAGCCCACAGACCCTCCTGGATATCTTGAGAGGCTTTGAGGTTTCTTCAGGCCATGGTGAAGCCGTCCCAAAGCCATGCTCATTTTGGCTGTGCTTAGTAGATATGTGCAGTGGTGTAACCCCACAGATTTGCTTCTGAAGGGTTTTAAGTGTGTGGGAGAAGAGCCTCTGATGACAGCTCCCCTCAGCTGCTGACTTTTCCCCCTAAATTACAGCAGGCAATGAGGATGGCCAGTTTGCTCCTAGCCTTCGGTCTGTGTGGTTTGAAGGGTGTCAAGGAGCATTTAACGTATTTAAAAAACCACCCTGATGGGGTTTTTTTAGCTGCTTGCACTGCTTTCCATGGGCAGTTTTTTCCATGGTGTGCAAGTGCATGAAGCACATTACAGCTAGTAGAGGCTTTACGGGTGAGAGCAGTGCTTTGCTGGGAAGTGATGCAGACTGCAGGTGTGACTCTTTAGAGGGTCTTGCCTCTTATCAGGTGTTCTATAAGCATTTTCACTTGCATAGATGCATAAATTTTTCCTTTAAAACTGTTCCCTAAGGGAAAAATTGTAGGCTTATCCATAGATGGCAAAGGCATAAAATTTTATGTTAAAATGTGCTTTTAAAATAGAACGTGAAACAGGAACAGTGACTTGTTGAGTTTCAGCAGTGGTGGATGTGGTTACTTTATTCCACAGCAGTAGTTTCAGTCTGATAGATGCCAGAGTAATGATGAAGTACAGTGTGTCAAAATTTGCCTTTTTTTTTCCTTCTCCTAGCAGTAGTCTCTATTAAAAATTAGATGGGCACATTCAGAACACGCATTTACCTAAATTCATTTCTCCTTTTTTCAATGACCTTTTGCCAGATAACCAAAACAGATAGTCTTAATCTCAAATGGCTTGAGTAAATACTGTTTTAAAGTACAAAAGATTTAAAAATTGGATTCCAGAATATCATCAAATGCAGCCCAAGACTGAGAACATGTTGCTATGCTGTGCTTCCTAAAAAGAGATTTTACTGGTATTTTCATTTTCAAAAACCCTTCTGTCAAGTAACACTTGATGCAAGTATTGGCAGGGCAATTACTAACGGGTTTATAAGCATGAGACGTTGTGTTGTGACTAGAAGTGACAGAAGAGGGGTGTGTGTGTGTCCTGGGCTGTCTCACAAGGAGCACTGTTGCTGGGCCATGGAAAATGTTTTGCTCTGCTTCTGGGCAGTGAGCAGAGGTGCAACAATGGTCTGGGTGACTGGTGGGCAGAAGTTCCCAGCCAGGCCGGTCCCAGCGGGTCCCACCTCATGTGAGGTAATGGGAGCTCGGCAGGTCTGACTGGAAAAGTATGGGACTTTTGGGGAAGGTTATAGCAGTAAATCTGATTTATGGAGAACATACACCAAGTCTTGGATTTTTGATGCAGACACCTTCTTCCCACTGCCAATACTTGAGATTCCAGCTGGTGAATTAAGTGGAAAGGAACGTTGTTTTCATCCAAAACTCGAGTATTTTATTTCAGGTTTGCTGATGGCTAGATAACGTTCCATGTGGGTAGGCAGTAACATGCATTTTCATTACACATCTTCAGGCTTACTGTTGCTAGAATTAATTTTTACACCCTTAAATTGTAAACTGGAAGCTACAAGTTTTAGTGTGAGATGACAGATTGTGGGTCTTTTCAACTCCTTGATAACTTTATTTCCCAGTTGAATTGAACTGTGCGTGGCTTGGAGTTTTCTGTTGCTTATATCCCAGTAAATTTATGTAAAACCATTGCTGCATTGGTCACATTTTCTTACCATTCCAGCTCATAACATCTTCATCTTGTGTGTTTGTCATGGAAAGAAATCTATTTGCTAGGGAAATACAGTACTAGCAGGAGATAGTTGGGTGACAGGCTTAAAAAAATAATTTAAGTGGTGTTGTGTGTGTGTATATATATATATATAGGTATGTGGAGAAGCATGACAGGTACAGCCTGTTCTTATTTACGGGAAGCCTGTTTATATCAAGGAAAAAATTATGTGTTTCATCAAATCCTTCAGAAAATAAATGTCTCAGTAGTTTCCATGTATACAAGGTCATTTCCCTCAAGTAAATGCTAACTTCTTGGTGTCAAACTACTCTGGAATTTGAGTATACACAGAATGAAATAATAAGAATATCCATACTCAGTATAGGCTGTTACAGAGCTAACTAAGCTATATTCTGTTCCCTCTCTAGAGTACTTTGAAAATCACCTAGTTAAGCACAGCACTGTCTCTAAACTCCACAAAGCAGCAATATTGTGATAAGACACCAAGGCTGGTGCAGCCACTTGCAATTTCCATCCTTTCCAACTGCCATCAACCATTTTCTCTACTTTCAAGTTTTTTCCTAAATTTGGAGTTTTGTACTATTGTACTAGAGAGAGAAAACAAATGTGCATATTCCAGGCATGAGATGCAAAACTGGCTCATTTGCACCAGTCTCGCGTTTCTGGCTGCAGAGAGGCTTTTGCAGAGGTAGATGCCAAAATATATATGTTCTTGCTGCTGTCTCCTGCTGTGTAAACTACCCATGTTACAAAGTTGCTCTTGCTTTGGTTATTCTACAGAGCATGGTCAGAGATATTCAGAATAACTTTCACTTTGTAAATGTCTTGAAAAACTTCCCAGTTAATTGGATGTACAGTTTATTTTTTCTCTGTAGCCTGCAGAATATTTGTATTTTTAGCAGCACATAAAGGACATCATTTGAATTTTTTTGTCCCATAACAACGAAAAAAACAATGTTAGCAGGAACGAAATTGCCTTTGAGTTAAACTTCTCGGGAGTTGCAAGAGGAAGGTGGTGCAGGTACATTAGGTCACACTGTGAGACAGTTACTCAAACCTTGCTAGTTTGAAGAAGTTAGCTGTGATTGAAATGTATTGAGCAAAGTTCATGTTTGAAGTAAGAGCTTCAGCTTGGAAAAGTAAAAGAACAAAATACACTTCGGTATTTCTATCCTTGCTCTGTTTTGGTTGTGGAGTCAGTGGGGAAAGATGCACCCATTCCTGTCATGAATTTGAAGAATTTGCTTTCTTCCAGTGTCTATATGGATGAGTGTAGAGCAGCCTGGCCTGTTGGCTGATAATGGGTCACAGGAGAGCTGTCCTAGTAGCTCTGGTTATACTGTATATGGTAAAATATTTCTATCACTGGCAACAAGGAATGATGGCTGCTTTCAAAATTAAAAGTTAGGGAAAGATGGATCTCCTGGCCATCTCCATCTCCATGCTTGAAAGACGTGGTGGCAACAGGCAGGTTGCATTAAGGAGTTATTAAGCTGAGACAAATAATCTTTTGCAGAGAAGTGGGCTGAGCCATGGAAAGTGCTGATGCATTTGCTCATCATATCTCCCCCAGTTTTTTTCCCCTCAAGGAATAATCACATCCTTCAGATGACCCCAAGTGTGATGCCCTTTGGCTGCTTTGGCTCATTCAGTGTCAGGCACCACGGCTGAGATGCAGCTTCAGTCAGAAGCTGAGGTAATGCGTCCTGCGGCGCTTCACATTCCTCCTGAAGGGAGAATCCTTCATGTTCCTCCTGAAGGGTGATCAGGATGGCTTCTGTTATCCATTGGAAAGCTGCAATGGCCCAGAGGTTTGGGTAATGGTCTGCAGTGGCCTGGCTTTAGATTCCCCCTTGCTCAGTTTTGGTTCTGTACAGGGAGCAGGACTGCCAGCTCCACAAATGCTTTGTGCAGCAGCTTTTCAACCTCAACCTAGTTTTAGCTATGTGTTATGGATGGGAGCTAAAGTTGTCAGCAAATGTTTTTTGTGTTAGTACTTTTCTAAAGTATTTCCCATGCTGTGTACACATTTATGTATCTCTCTTCTCCCTCCCCCCTGCTTTTTTTTTTTCCTCTTACAGCTTCTGATATGAAGAAGGATATAGATACTTTAATAGCCCAGGAAAAAGCAGAGATTGTCGCCAAGTATGAAAAGGTACCAGCCTCATGTCTCTCCCCAACATGCTGGCTAAGGCTGAAGCTATTTAGTAGATAGGAATGCTTCAAATTATTGTCCCAATAACCCTCATGCCATCAGACTTCATGCCAGCCCTCCCTGCCTGCTTCTGCTGGTGCATCTCCTCTCACTGCATCCCTGGAGTTTCTTGTGTGTGTGCTCAGTACAGATACCAAAGGGTGCTGGGTTTCTAGTGCTTCAGTGCTCCCTTAACACCAGGACGACATGCCTGACAGCACTGGTTTCTCTGATGTACAGCTCTTCCCAGCCTGTAGCAGAGGCAAATGCTGAATAGGCTGAACTTGCGCGTTTTTCTCTTGCCTGCATTGTGTTTGTCTCTAGTATAGGTTTTGCTTTTCTGGCTCTGTGCCTTTTAGCATGCAGGGAGAGAGGGATGTGGGGTTTGGGGGCAGGGTGCGGTCGCTGGGGCATTCCTGATGCTGGGACCAGCTCACGGGTGTCCTTTCTTCTCTCAGGGCAGGCAGGAAGGAGCTCCAGTTGACCAGTGGGAAGATGCTGATTTCACGCTGTACAAAGTTACAGACCGGTTTGGATTCCTGCAGTAAGTCCTTCTGTCTTCTCTGACCTGTGTGTGTGTGTGGCCATCCTTCTGCACTCAGCATGACAGGCCCAGCATCTTTCCTATAAGCTGCTCTGTGTCTTGGCTTGGTCAATCCCACATGCAAGGGGAAAGGCTAGCTGGGCCTCCTTCTTCAGCTTCGCATGTTCAAACACTCTGATGCTTTGAATCTGCTGCCAGAGAAGGCTCAGAAGTTTCCTG
Source organism: Serilophus lunatus (assembly GCA_013399895.1). Classification (NCBI taxonomy): domain Eukaryota; kingdom Metazoa; phylum Chordata; class Aves; order Passeriformes; family Eurylaimidae; genus Serilophus; species Serilophus lunatus. The sequence goes on from VXBA01001576.1 coordinate 354,018, forward strand.
TCACACGCCTGGAGTGAGAAGGTGCAGTCTGGTGCTCCTGTGCCTCTCCATGAAGGACCGCAGTGTGTCACAGATGGAGGGGCTCTTGTGTTTGCCCCTGATGATTCAAGGAGGGATAGGAAGAGATGAGACAAGATACCTGATCGTATTTGGTTCCCTTAGGAAATACTCATCCTAAGCGAGGCACAGATGGCACAGATAGGATGCACACCCTGTGCCTATTATTATTAACTGTTATTATAGATATTATTCCAAATCTCAACAAAAGTTATAATAGTAGGCATTCTGTATGAAGAAGAGGAGTTTGAAGCAATTGCTCTCTAGAAATTCCACTTCCTTGTCCTTTTAATTGCTGATCCTGTGTGTGTATTGAAGAGGTGCTTTATTGTCCAGAATTTCCCATTATATCCAGTGGTTGATTCCCCCCCAGGAGCTCCTGTTGGTTGGTGGGGTTCTGGATGATGCTTCCTTTGTCTCTTCTGTGTTGGGGACAGCTGTAGGAAAGGCCTAAAGTCCCCAAGACATATCTCCTTGGGTTTTTGAGGTTTACCTTGAGCTGCAGCACCCCACGCTCTTCTGCACCCTTTCTTGCCCACAGAGTAACCAGTGACTCCTTGCTTTTCCAGCGAACAGGAGCTGCCAACCCGCACCACCTTGGAGGAGAAGGTGAGAGCTGTCAGCTCTATCATCATGGATGTGGCATCTTTATCACACCAGCTGGGGAGGGAATGTTTTTTGAAGGAAATGAGCGTGCAAGTGAGAGCAAAGTAGGCAGCCAGCACCCACTGGTCACTGCTGCTCACCCAGAGGTGGGAAATCTGCATGATGCCTGTTTGTTGAAGCTTTCATTTTGCTGGGTCAGGCATCTCCCTTCCTCCATGCTGCGCTGTAAAAGCACCTTTTAAAGCAAATTTGGGCTTCTCCCTTTTCTTTGGCACAGTGCTCAGCAGCTGTAGCTTGAAAAGGGGACTGCGCAGGAGAAGGAGGTGGAGGTTGTAGGTAACCATCATCTCCATCCTCATCTTCCCTGAGATGAGAGCATGTCCTCTGTTAGGATCTTGCTAACGGGGATTCAAATAGCATCATGTTTCTGCTGATCTGATACAGTGATACAGTTTGAGGCTAGCTGAACCTGTGAAGATTTTTATTGTCAAGGAACACTCTTCTTGGAAATGCTTTCTCTATGTTAAAAGCCCGTGTGTCTTGTCAATTTTACCAATGCTGCTTTTAATTACCATGAGTTGAAATTACCAGTTTCTGCAAGCACCCATGGATTATTCCCATCTCTAATGTGAAGTCTTTGCTTAGAAGTTTAAACCTAAGAGAGTGAAGTGTTGTGTTTTCAGGAGGTATCTTCTGGGGCTTTTTTTTCCTTAAATTTGTCTTCTCTTCTCCCTTGCACCAGCAAAAACAGCAGGAAATTGAACGTGTGGACAAGTGGCTTAAGATGCTGAAGAAATGGGGCAAATACAGAAACAGTGACAAGGTAAGGAAGAAGAGAAAGAGCATATGTCATAAAGAGCGGGTATAATGCATTCTTAAAATGAGTCAGGATTTCAAAAGGTAGATAAAGAAACTAGAGGTCACGGGAACATTGCCGAATTCTACACATTAATCTTTACTATCTTAAACCTTTCCTTGAATTTGCTAAGTTACCAACTGGGAGAAAAGCCCTGTTCTGCCCTACATAGTTTTTAAAAAGGTTTCCTAAATGCTGCTGGCATGTCTGCAGTTCTGCTTCCCTATGCAAGCGTGAGCACCACAGAGATGTTCATGAGCCTAGCTGGGTCTCTGCCCTGTGAGACTAGAGGGCAGTGCACGCCACAGGTTGCTTCTCTGCCTCCACCTCCTGGGAATGATGTGGGAGATGTGACTGTTATGGTCCAGTTGATATTCCTTGTAATTCTTCTTGGAAGAAGAATTTTTTGTCTAGAACATTACCTAGATTTTTTTATTTTGCTCCTAGTGTGCCTCTGAAAAGCCACGTAGGTATTAGTGTACATCTGTCTGTGGAAATCAGGAATGGAGACAGCTTTCATGTTTAGCAGGAGTAGTGGGGTGTTTGCCTGGATTGCTTCTAGCTCCTGCTGAGAGTCCTTGGGAGAAATTTGAGATTAGTTGAAAGTGTTATGCAGAGAGAAATATCTCAAAAGATAGTATCTGCATAGCTGTAGGAACAATGTTGAGCAGACCATCCTTCCTTCCCAGCCATCAGGAGTGATGTCCTGTTCACCCAGGTGAAGACCAGCTGTAGTCTCATCCTTTTTTGAAAAATACAAAACCAAAATCTTCTTTGTTACATCAGGGATGGGGTGGCGATAGGCTTGGGATTTTATAATCTTTCTATTTACGTCAAGGTGGTTCTAATTATTTTGTTTGTCAGTGCTGCTCCACAGGCAAAATTGGAGACTCTCCTGTGGCTTGGTTTTTTCTAATTAGAAGTTAGCACTAATTGGTTAGTGGCCTTGTGGGTAAACCACCGAATTCCAGCAGAGTACAGGGAATTCCTTCAAGTCCTGGAGGATGTTTGGAGTGGTTAATGATGAGGTTTTTTAGCACACTTTGGCTTCCTTGGGTAGAGCTGGCAGAAGCAGACTGAATCTAGCTTGAGGGGTGTGGAGCAGTACTGATTCCCGCCTGTTTTGGATTTACCTTGTTAATTAAGGTGTGTTCAGCAGGCTGCAGCCAACGTCACCCAAGTCTGCCGGATGGTGAAGGGTTAGAGCGGCAAATGGGTTTTGAGGGTGTTTGGGTCAGAAAATCACAGAGCTCTTGTAGTAGAATAAAGGACGTTATTTATAACAGCCTGTAAACGGTCAGTGACTCTTGGGCACAGAGATGGCATTGTCTGGGGACTGGAAATGGCCGTCCCCTCTCCCATCAGACAGAGAAGCAGTGCTTGGCCCCAAGCAGGGAAGGAGCAGTCTGGTGACCCTGGGGAGTAGAAAGGAGCTTTGGTTTCAGTCCTGTCCAGCCTAATACCCCTCTGCCTTGTGCCAAGTCAAGTGCAGGAAGGCAGGAAGATCTGTATCAGCCACACAGCATTAAATGCAAAGACCCTGTGAGGCAGAAAAGAAGTGCTTTAAAAAAACAGTAAAATTAGGTTTTGTCCTTTGCCTGGATGTGCAACCCCATGCACTTGTGTCGAGAATGTGGAAGCTGCTTGGATATTCCTGCTGCCATGGCTGGATGCAGTTCAGCTGTGGCGTTTCTAAGACCTTATGCTGGGATGCAGGTCATGCCCTTGAGATGGCTACATTTTTATTTCTAACTAAAGTAAACGTGACGAGCCCTTGATCTGATTTTTCTAAAGCAGAGTGAATTGGTTTTGTTCCCTCTCTGAGCACTCAGGCTGCCACATCTGCATTGCACGTTTTCTTCAGGTTCATCTTTGCCACTTTGCTGACATGATAGAAACCAGAGTGTCACAAGACAGCAGCTCTGTTTTATTTTAACAGCTAGGATGTCATCTTTGAAAAATTCCTCTTACTGAAGACAGGAACCTTCCCTTTGATGTGCATTTTGATATGGTGTGCTTTGTTACAGGGAAAAAAAGTCTTGTTGCAGGAACCACAGACAGTTTCATGGAAAAGTTGCCTTAACTTTGACTCTGCTTGAATGATGTAGAAGCCTTCTTATTTTCCAGGCTGGCACTTTCTGGACTTCAGGGCCAACCTTTTGAGTTCCAGTTCATATGCAGGAGGTGGCAGGCATCTGATCACATTGAGTGCTTGATGAAAAGGGACTTACCAAGCAGGCCATCGTATTTGCAGCATCTTACTACCTGATGGGTGCTTATGTAGTTGACTCAGTGTCTGTGTTGTGAAATGTCAGCAGGAGGAGGGAGGTTGTGTACTCCTTCTGGGCACTGGCCCCAAAGCAGCCACCCATCAGTGGGCAAGAAAGCAGCTTCTTCACCCCACTGGAATGAGCCATTGCCAAAGAGCAGCAGGTTTGGCTTTCTGTTCCCCCACCTGCAGCCAGTGTCCGCCCCTTCATGCTGCTGGTTGCAGTCTGGGTCTTGTGAATGACACAGTTTATAGGAAATAAGGCTGAAAAAAGGTGAAGGATCTTTTACAGTTCCCAGCCTAGAATGGCCTTGCTATGCCTAAAATAATTTCTGGTGTAACCTGTTTCAGGATGAGCAACAAATAGGATTATCTTAATTAAAGTGATGCCCTGAGGCTGCTCCCTATGTTCATTATCACCTCAAATCTGGCTTCATCGCTGTTCTAGACAGATTTTGTAGCAATATGATTTAATTTCTGTAGCTACATCAGCAAAATGTGACACCAGCACAATTCCACAGTTGGGTGGGGTTGGAATAGAGCGGTAGTGCCTTTTTCTGGTTGTGTTTCCACAAGGGAAAGGGTACAAAAATAAGAATCCATGAAAGGACCACACTGTTTTACCAAGTTAAGCTATGTCAAACTTGCAAAGAAGTGCTAAACAGTGTTATTCAAGGTTCAGCACAGGGAAGGTCACGTGGTCTATGTCCTCTTCACTGCTGATTTGAACCCAAGTTTACAATCCCAACCTGACTCTGCTTGGGAAGGTTAGGAGATGATTGATGCAATGTAAAAATCTAACAGTTCAGGCAGCACAGTTTTTCAGAGAAAAAAAGGCTGTGCTGTGTGCACAGTGGGATAATTTATTTGTCGTAGCCCTGAAATAGTTGGATTTCAGCCAGAAGTATCAGTCATAGGAAGAGGATATGACCTCTGCATCATTTGCAAGCTGTGCCTTGCTGCTGTCAATGTGGGATGGGATCTTTTGAGAAGGGATATCTTTGGTCATAGATGTCTGGATTTTAGGCAAAGCCTGTCTTTGTGCAGGGGGGTAGCCTTGTCTCTGCTGAGGTCATGGGAGTGCAGGGTGCTTAATCCAGGGCATGCCAGCAAAGCGGTTTAGGATGAATTGGGGATCTGTATGGACTGACACAGACCCCCAAGAGCAAATAGTCTGCTAAAGCCAGGGAGAGCCAGCAGACATTTGTCGTGTCAGGGTTGGCTGAAGTCAGGTCTCCTGCCTGCAAATGCCATGAGAAAGAAATGGGATTGTGTCTGGGAGGTGCAGGGTGGCTTTGTCTGCTTTTTTCCCCCCATTTTGGGAAAGCAGGTCTTAACTACTGCAAAGAGATATTCCGTCTTTAAAGGCAGTGGCTCCACCCCTCTTACGAAAGACCTGGAGCACTTGTTTGGGTACTTCTCAAAGGAGATCGCTGATGCAGGAAGACGGAGGGAAGGGAGAGGCAATGGGGTGGCAATGACTTCTATGCCGTGAGCCTTGTATGCTAAACCCTGGAGAGGGAAAATGATCCTATGGCAAAACCTGGAGCAAGTTTTAAACAGTATGGTTCAGTCCATGACTGACACGGCCTTTCTACACAGTATCTTGAACTATTGCTTTGATCATCAGCATCTCCATTTGTGGAGCAGGATGATGTCCATTTTTCCTGTTGTGCATTGGTCAGTCTCACAGTCTGCATGGTACATGATCCAAGTGCTCTCTTCCCATCTGTAAAGGCAAAGTGCTCTATAAGAGACAGAATTTAGTGACCTTGAGGGATGTTTTTGTTTCTCACATGAAACGAGAGTTGTCGTCACCTGAAGCCTTACCTCTGTCACTTCATCCCAGTATAAATGCTGCTTGTAATGGTAACTTCCCTGTTTTCCTTCAAGTTTCACAACACAAAAATATTGCTCATTTCTCCTCTGCATGACTCACAGCTCTGAGGTTTTACCAATTTCATGTCTGGAGGTGGTGGGAGGAGGAAAGCCCTTGGATAAATAACAGAAAGGCAATTCAGTTCAGCTCCATCTCAGTGTGTTTTGTAACTCCCCTGTTCCTTCCACACTTGTGCAAAGAAAATCATTAGAGACATTTACTGCATGCCACTGGGGATTGCACTCATTAAAGTACAACAAAAGTTCCCATGGAACTGAGCATCTTCCCATGCTGAGCATCATCTTCTACCCTGGCAGCTGTCAATCAGTCTCCTAATACATTGGAAATAAACAATTTTTTCTGAATTGGTGTTTTTTATCAGAATTGTTACATACTCCAGTTTCTTGATCCTACCTCAGCTTCATGAAGGCAAAAGTGCTTGCAGGAACCAGGGTTTCGTGGGTGCCTTGACAATACTACTTTGCCAGTACTACTTTGGGGACGTAGCTCATCTAGTCCTATTGCTTTGTGTCTGTTGATACATTGTCGTGATTTAACAACTTTCAGGACCTGAGTCTTTCAGCTGTCTTACATGGTGTAAAGGTTTGCTGACCTCGAAGCACCTCCCCATGTGAGCTTGGACGAGCAGAAGCAACTTCCCTGGATGTGTAGATGGTGAATTAGTGATGTCCTACTTAAAATGTGGGATGCTGTTGAACAGGATGGTAGCCTTCCATGGGCATGTCTTGCTACTGAGGTTGCTTTTTAGGGGGCAGCCCTAACTTGGTGTGTACAAAGGGGAGAGAGGGCAAGATCTGGCTAAGGATTTCTGTAGGATTTTATCCTGGCTATACGCTGGACCTTCAAAGCTGGTGCTAAGCAACACTTGGGGCACAGCAAGCATTTGGGAAGTGCAGAGAGTGAGATTTTAAATGTTGAATGTGAATTACACTTACAGGATCAGGATACATTACACTGGCACTTTCTATGTCAGCAGTAATACTGAAATATTTATCATAATGGGGTGGAAATGCATTCTCACACACATCTAGTTCTCCTAGTACTACATGGTGATCTTGACACTGATTTCAGAGCTATTTTGTATACTTATTTTGACTGGGATAGTGGTGTTAATTCTTTGCTGTCCCTTAGTCTGTCTGCTTGAACCCCACTTCCTGTCTTCCCTCATTTTGTCTTGTCCTAACTCTTTGGGACAAGAGCTGTCGCTGCTGGGTTTTACACTGGGTAGGCACAGTGCTGCTGTGCAGACAGTAACGAAACAAGGAGCATGGGTCTGTGCTCACAGGGGCTGCAAGCCAGCACAGTGCCATGGCTGTGGTCTTTATATCTTTGTGAGAGGCTGGCATTATAAAGTCAAGTTGGAAGTAAAGTTGGAAGTAAAAAAGCTGGTGGTGTGGGGTAGGTCAGAAAGGATGGAGCATATGTTGACTTACATGTTCACTTCATCTCCCAGATGTCTCTTGCCTTTTTCTTGTCATAAAGGCCTCTCTCTCTAAAGACATAATGAAATTTCAGTGGAAAACAGAAGCATTTTCTTTTAATGGAAGAAGTCGGTGACAAAAAAAAGGGAAGAGACATCTGAGAGATGAAGTGAACATATGCATGTTTGTCCCCAATCCCTCTCTTTGCCTGAGGAGTGCCCTGAATGTTCACAGGAGAGCCCTTGGTGTAGCCTGCAATCTGCTTTGCTGCTTGTCAAGCTGTGAAGCTGCAATGGGCACAGCACCGTGGCTTTCATGGTAAGGCCTCTCTTCTCCAAGAGGAAATGTATTTTTCTGTCAGTCCCTGAGGATGCAGATGAGAACAGCCATGCCAGGTCAGATCAAAGGCTTCAAAACCAAGGATGCTGCATCTGGTCTTTGAAGAGAAGTCCAAGGGCAAGCATGGAATGTGTGCATGTCTGCAGGGCTATGATTTTTTTGGCATCATGGAGATGTCGTGAGGTGGTTTCTGGGACTGGAGCCTTGGAATGAGAAGATCCAGGCTCTTTAGGAAGGAGAGGCAGGGAAGAAGAGGGGTGGATATAACCCTCTGTGTCAATGAGGAGCTCCACCTGGGAATGGACGAGGAGCAAACAGGACTGAAAGGAGAGCAAGGACGAGTGATGCTTTAGTGGGGATCTGCTACAGGCTACCCGACCAGGAAGACTGAGTAAATGAGGCCCTGAATAGACAGCTAGGAGCAGCCTCATGCTGACACGCCCTGGTTCCCATGGGGGACTTCAGCCACCCCGATATCTGCTGGAGGGACAGCACAGCAGGGCATAAACAATACAGGAGGAATGCATTGATAATAACTTCATTCTCCAAATGACAGAGTGGCCAACAAGGAAAAGGTGCTATGCTGGACCTTGTTCTCACCAACAAAGACGGGCTGATGGGGAATGTGAAGTTCAAAGGCAAGCTTGGCTGCAGGGACCGTGATATGGTGGAGTTCAAGATCCTTAGGATAGCAAGGGGGATGCACAAACTCACTACCCTGGGCTTCAGGAGAGAAGACTTTGTCCTCTTCAAAGGCTTGGTAGAGTACCATGGGAGAAAGCCCTGGAGGGAAGAGGAATCCAAGTAAGCTGGCTGATATTCAGGGGTCAGATCCTCCAAGCTAAGGAGCAGTGCTTCCTGACAAAGACCTCTCCTATTAAAAACAGATTGAGGTAGCTGGGCTTTTCCAGCCTGAAGAAGAGAAGGCTACAGAAAGAACTCCTAGTGACCTTCCAGTACTTTAAGAGGGATTATAAAAAAGAGGGGGATAGTGATAGGGAAAGAGAGAACATTTTTAAACTAAAAGAGCTGTGCTGCCCAGGCAGGTTTAGATTAGATGTTAGGAAGAAATTCTTTACTGTGAACCCTCCCAGTAAAGGTGAGGCACCAGCACAGGTTCCCTAGAGAAGTTGTGGATGCCCCATCCCCAGAAGTGTTCAAGGCCAGTTTGGATGGGGCTGTGAGTGACCTGGTGTAGTGGAAGGTGTCCCTGCCTGTAGCAGCGGGGTTGGAACTACATGATCTGTAAGGTGGTCCCTTCCAACCCAAACTGTCCTATGATTCTGTGATTCTGTGATTTTGACTGAGTAGTTGACTTTGATGGATGCAGGTACTCATCCATCAGATTGGAAATGCCCTCTCTGCCCAGTGACCGGTTGGGGTGTCTGCTCAGATGGCTGGTGATCTGCAGCAGAAAACCATGTAGAAAATCAATTCTGCCACTAGCCGGACCAGCTAACCTTGCCTATGTTTCCCTCCCTGCAGATGTGCCGGAGAGTGTATAAAGGGATCCCACTTCAAGTTCGAGGCCAGGTCTGGTCACTTCTGCTGGATGTCGAGAAGATGAAGAAGGAGAACGAAGGAAAATATGAGGTACGGACTCTTCCTGGCAAAGACAACAGGATCAAGGTGATGGGAAGGCTAGGTTGGCTGGGGAGGTTGGTTTGGTGGGCCTTCATTGATCGGGGCAGGTTGGACCCCTGGTGCATGCAGGCATCTCCCGTCTCCACCTACATGGGCAGGAGACAAATGGGCCTCCCTATGGGGGTGCTTTAGCAGGCAAGAGTATTGCACAGCCCTTGCATCCTCCCTCACAGTGTGGCATTATGCTGAGTGCCCTAGGACAACCACTGGTGGTAGGGCCTGATCCTGTCTGGGAACTGCTGTGACCTCTGGGAAAGAAATGTGTTTTATACTTTCTGCATTTTCAGTGAGGACTGAAAACTCAAATGGTATAAACTCTTTATCTGTGAGTGTATATTAAGCTGGGGTCTTTCAGCACGTTAGCTGGCTACTTTCCAGAATAGGCTGCTTCCATTTATTGGGCTGGAAGTTGCAAGCAAAGTTGCTGTTTGTTTTACTGCATCTTTAGAGAGAGATGCAGAGAAAAGTGAGGGGAAGCTTAGTAAAAGCACCACTCACAGTTCCTTGAGCTCCCTAGGATGATGCAGAATTAGCACCGGTACCCTGAAGTGGGTGGGTGCTGGATGGGACCTACCCCAAAGCTCTGTGTATGCCTGAAAATTTCACGGGCTTTCTGAAATGTACAGCAAGGACAGAAGCCCTACACCAGCCAACAATGGGTTGTTGATCAAGAAACTAAAATAAGGGTGGGGTAAGGGCAGGTCTTGCAGGTTTGGCAGTTTATTTCTGAGCACAGGGTTCTGGCTAGCACTTAGATGTGCAGCTGAAAGTTAACTGGCAGTGTTGGAAGAGCTTGGATTGAAGTAGATTCTTTTATCTTCCATCTTCAATATTTTTATAGCTGTCTTGAAAGTTTCTATTAAAAGTCATTATTAAAATCTAATAAAAATTACTTTTCTGTTAAAAATCACTTGTTTTTTCTGCAAGTAGGAGAAAAGTCTGCCTTGCATTGCTTCCTACCAGAGCACTGCATGCTTCAGGTTTGAATTCCTTGGTATTAAATAATCAGTTTCTGTAGCATGCATTGAACAAGAACTCAAGTGACAGGGCTTGTTGTATTTGTTATTTTTATTTCAGGCATATTGGCTCCTTTTCATATTCAGCATGTGGAAGCCTTTGGTTGATAATTAACTTATTTTCCAAACTTGTGTTATGATTTAGATTGCATCGTGTACCAGGGTGAGGATCAGGGTGTTGTGGAGACAATTATTTTTCAGAGGCAGGAGGTTGAGTGCTGTTTCCAGCAGGTGTTTCTAAAAACCCCTGCCTATTAAGTGGGATGATGATAATGCTCATTATAGTTAGCCAAGCATAGATGTTACTGGTGAGATGCTGCTGGGATGGAGGCACATGTTAGTGGCCTGGGGAAGGCAGGCTGGGCTCACTGCAGTCAGCAGAGATAAGGAAGCTCTCTCAGCACGGAGATTAAAATTGTGCTCCCTCCCTTGAAGCTGTGCTGCCCAGGCAGGGAGGAAAATCCAAGCAAATGAAAGTCAAAAGGAGTTTATCTCTGCTCCAGAGGGCTCTGCGATAAACAGGAGCTTCAGGGCTAATAGGCTTTGCTAGATGTAAACCCTCTACCAGCTCATCTTAATCTACCTCTTCTTTGGTGCCACCTGCTGCCAGTAATTAGCTCTCTCCTAATTTCCTCCAGGAGAGGCTCAGTGCAGTTTCTGTATGAGGAGTTTTGCTTTCACGAGACTAAGCCTCAGCCTTAGACTTGTGTCCTGGAGAGGCTGGTCCTGAGGTGACCCCATTTCTCCCTGGGGCATGAACCATGACACAAAAGCCTGGAGGCTGCCATGGGACATGCTATGCTTGGGTTTGATGTGGGTGTGATGCTCTGCCCCCTTGGGGGTTTGTTAGCCACAACTGGAGGGCTTGAGGGGAGCTGAGAAGGCGTCCTGGCCATGGGGCAGAGCGGAGGCACCCTGCCTTTTATCCACTGCTTTGTACATGCTCTTTGGTACAGGACCTCCAGCTTCTCAGCTTTTGCTCTGCCACCAGTTTGCTGGGCTCACAGTGCTAACGAGCTCGGCAGAGCATCTGTGGAACCTCCAGGTTACTTAAGCAAGGAGAATAACCCATCCTGGATTTCTTGTTTAATGTCTGCACGATTACTAAAGTCTTCTGGGTGCATGGAGGTGACAAAGTTCTGTGCAACCTACCTGCTATTCAGGTGCAGTGATTCAAAACAAACCAAAGTAGGGGGATTTACAGTCTTTGTGAGATTTCTGTGTTATTCTGGCAGGGAAAACAAGAGGACTTTAGCTTGGAAATTTGAACTGAACTGACCTGGTGCATATGAAGAGTCACATTCTCTCTTGTAGTCTGCCTGCTTTATAGAGGGCAAGGAGCCACAGGATGCAGAGAGCACACTATTTATAGCAGGGAAATTATCTTGTTCTTTACACCTTTGTAACACACAGATGCCCACAAACCTTCACTCTGTTGTCACTTTTATCCTACCTTGTCTTGTGCAGGCTGTAATTCAAAATAGCCCTTATACTGTTGCTGCTTCATACAGCTGCTTTCAAGGTTGGAATTAATATTCCCAAGATGCTGCAACTGCCCCAAGTGTTGGCGGTGCTAGTGACGTTTTGATGTTCCTCAGAGCTGATGTGGTCACCTTGGGAGGTCAACAGCAGCTTGGATGCTGGAGGCACCTGGCATCAGGCTGACAAGCATTTATAGGATGGCAGCTGCTGGAACAGATGATAAGTGTGTGTGCAGATGTGCTATTTTCTGTCTCCTGTGTGAGGTCAGGAGGGGTCCTGACCCCAGGCTCAAGGCAGGATGGGCTTGCTGCCCATCTCCGATCTCTCTAACCTGCTGGTGGATCTGTCTGCCTGAAGACAATCACAAAGTGTATTTTCTTCATGCAATTAACCCTGTAGATATTAAAGGAGGAGAGCATGATCACTGGTGATATCTAAAGGCTGTGAGATGAGATCCTTGGCTATAGCATAATGGTCCTTGTCTGAAACACAGGGCTGAACAGTGGGTTATGAATGGGACTACAGTGGTATTTGTCCATGAAGCATCTTCAGCTTGGAAATCTGAGGGCACAGTTGTTTGAGATGGTCTTGACTTTCATTTGAATTTTCATTTTTTTGCAGGACTTCAGTCCTCGATCTCTGTGATGCTGCTCTAAATGATCAGTCAGCATGGGAGGAATGTGGGAATTCTTAGCTTTGGGTTTAGCTTCTGTTCTGGATTCTGCCAGTTCCTTAAAATTTGCACCAATCCAAAGGAATACCTCAGAACTGCTTTTCTGGTGAAAACTCCTTAAACCTAAGAAGATTCTTTGCTGCAGGGCAAATACTTGTTGGAGAACTTCATAGAGTCAGTTGCAACAGTTTGGAGTTTGTTAGGACTGAGCCTCTGAAAAGCTCAGGGACTCAGTGCCTACTTCTGTATGTTGGTTCCTAAAAAAGGTGTATTATCCTTAAAGCACCAACAGAGCTGTCAGTGCTTTATGACAGCCAGACAGACAAAGAAATTAAAATACATCGGAGTGAAATTTAATTGTAAAATTTTAGATTCTGAAAACTCAGTATCTGCATTGGAAGATGAGTGAAGGCTGAGTTGGCAGCTACCGCGTGTGAATGTCCCCTTCTCCCTGGGACAGCAGCACAGAGAAGGGGTTGGGGATTCACCTGCAGGCTGCAGATCATTGTTTACTGAAAGATGGCAGTGTCCCCTGCTCTTAATAGCTCTGTGCAGCTCACAAGCTGCCACTCCTGCTGTAGGAAGCCTGCCTTCTCACTGTGTGGGAAGAGGTGTGTACTGTGTCTGACTCTTGCCTCTTGTCTGTCCCTCTCCCTGCCAGCAAATGAAAGAACAAGCAAAGAGCTTTTCATCAGAAATCAAGCAGATAGATTTGGATGTTAACCGCACCTTCCGAAACCACATCATGTTTCGGGATCGCTACGGAGTGAAGTGAGTACAGGAGGCTTTATGTGGCTATTATGGGCATCAGTGCCAGTGGATATGTGGGGAATGAGCTGAATGGGGTGGTCAGCAGTCCCCTAGCTTGGGGTGACCACCAGCAGTTCTTGAACCAAGCACCAGCCTTGTTCCCCAAGGCGTTAGGGTCATAGTTGCAGAGGGATTGGTTTGGGATGGCTGGGATGATGAAGTTTGCTCATCAGGATCTGGGTGGGATGGGATCTCTGCAACAGATGGGATCAGAGAGGTTTGACAAAGTGGCTTTGTCACTTGGATAAGTCACACCTGGCTGCCCTATGCAGTCTCAAAGGAAGGTGCTTTCTGGTTCTATGAGCCCTGCTCCTTGCAAAAGGCATTAAGTACCAGTGTGCTGGGTGTTTAGTCTCTGTTCATATGTGGTGTGCTCACAAAGCTGGAGACTTTGTGCTCAGGTGTTTTAATGTCCTTCTTTCCCCCAGGCAACAGGCACTCTTCCATGTCCTGTCAGCATACTCTGTTTATAATACCGTAAGTACTAAATCCAGTCAACATGAATACTCTTGTGCTTTTTATATGTGTATGTGTACATATATATGTAGATTTTTTTAAAAAAATTTTTTTATATATATGTAGACAAATATGTTTGTATATATATACAAAATATATATATTTTATATATATATAAAACAGACACACACATATTTAGCCAGTGGTAATTCCAATTTTTAGTCCTAATACTGGCTTGTACAGACAGCTGCAAGACTCCCAGGCAACACAGGAGTCTTTGCACAGTTGTTTCATTCCTTTGCTCATTTTGTCACCTAGTAAATAATATCTGGTACAGAATCACAGAATTAAAAAGGTTGGAAAAGGCCATAGAGATCATTGAGTCCAACCTGTTACCTGTTACCAACCTATTACCCAACACCATCCCATCATCTAAATCACGGCGCTAAGTACATCATCCAATCTCTTCTTAAACACATCCAGGGATGGTGACTCCACCACCTCCCTGGGCAGCCCATTCCAGTGGGAAATCACTCTTTCTGTGAAGAAGTTTTTCTTAATATCCAGTTTTTCCTAATATTCCTGATGCAGCTTAAAACTGTGTCCTCTTGTTCTGTCACTGGTTGCCTGAGAGAAGAGATCGGCCCCCACATGGCTACAACCTCCTTTCAGGTAGTTGTAGAGAGCAATAAGGTCTCCCCTGAGCCTTCTTTTCTCCAGGCTGAACAACCCCAGCTCCCTCAGCTGCCCCTCATAGGGCTTCTGCTCCAGCCCCTTCACCAACCTCACTGCCCTTCTCTGGACACTTTCAAGTATCTCAACATCTTTCTTAAACTGAGGGGCCCAGAACTGGACACAGTACTCAAGGTGTGGCCTCACCCAGAAGAATGACTTCCCTGGTCCTGCTGGCCACACTATTCTTGATACAGGCCAAGATGCCATTGGCCTTCTTGGCCACCTGGCACACTGCTGGCTCATGTTAAGTTTCCCGTCAACCAGTACTCCCAAGTCCCTTTCTGCCTGGCCACTCTGCAGCCAGTCCCCAACCTATAGCTCTGCATGGGGTTATTGTGGCTAAAGTGTAAAACCCAGCACTTAAATTTGGCAGATTTAGTTTGAGTGAGTGTCAGCAAACAACAAGGGATTGCCCTTTGGCTTTCCAGCAACACTGGTCCCCTGGCAGTCTGTCATGTTTCTGACTTCTTGTCTTAACACCAAATGGCATCCTTGTGGAAAATACTGACTTATTACAGCAAAGCAGTTGTTTTTAGCTGAAGGGCATAAGCCTAAGTTAGCAGCAGAAACCTACTGCCTCCATCTCCAGGAGGAGACAGTTACCCCAGAAGGCACAGAAGATGCTCAAGGGGTTAGTCAAAGAGCCTCCTTCATACCAGATAAATAATTACCACATTAATTTATTGTTTAACTACTTCAGTGTTCATATGGCTGAAGGAATTCAAAACAGCATTGGAGCCACTTGCTATTTGTCATCCTATCTCTTATTCCTTGAAGTAGCTGCAGGCACCTCTTAGACTGTGTTTCTGTCCCTCCCTCTCCAAGCTTGAGCAGCGGGCAGAGGCATGATGGGCTGACACTGCCTTCAAATCCCCTCACCTCCTGCTGCAGGCCCTGCTAGAGTGAGTCTGGAGAAAGGGCACAAAAATGGTCAGAGGGACAGAACCCCACTCTTTTTAAGAAGGGGTGAGTGTTGGGATTGTGAAGGCTCTGAGGAGACTTCATTGCAGCCTTTCAATATATATAAGGGCCTTATCGAAAAGATAGAAAGACTTTCTCCTATGATCTGTTGTGGCAGGACAAGGGGCAACATTTTTGAACTGAAAGAGGTAGGTTTAGATTGGACATAGGGAAGACATTTTTCACAATGAGTGTGGTGATGCACTAGAACAAATTGCCCAGAGAAGCTGTGGATGTCCCATTGCTGGCAGTGTTTAAGGCCTGGTTGGATGGGGCTTTGAGCAACCTGATCCAGTGGAAGGTGTCCATATAGCAGGGCAGTTGGGTGATTTTCTAAGGTCCCTTCCAACCCAACCTACTGTGAGTCAGTGACATGATAGATGCTGTAGACATACAGGAGCTGTGAATTTGGACATAAATGGAACAGGACAAACCTTGAAAGAGGAGAGGGAAGCAGCCTGACCTGCTTCCACAGTTTTAGCATTATGATAGCTCTGACAGCATGGCAGCACATGTGTCACACTTGGCTGTTGTAGGAAGTGAGCTACTGCCAAGGGATGAGCCAGATTGCAGCCATCCTGCTGATGTACTTAAACGAAGAGGATGCGTTTTGGGCACTGGCACAGCTGCTGACCAATCAACGTCACGCCATGCATGGTAAGGCTGGGGCAGGATGCAGATGGGAGTCTGGCAACAGGAGGGAAGGCTGTTTAGGTTGGCTGGTAGAGCCTTGTTTCTCCTCACATACTTGTTTCATTAAAGTGGGTAAGGCTTAACTATATGTGCAACCTGACTGCAGAGCTGAAGTTTACTCTTGGAGGCAGACAAGTTCTTATCTGCTTTATTGACACTGAGCTTTAGTGCTTAGTAATTAACACTCCACAGAGGTGCTATCCTTCCTCCAGAGTGCCTTCCCCCTGGCAGTCAATTAACTCAAGGTTATAAGAAATCTCACAGAAGTACATCCAAGAGCATCCACTAAATGTGCTGTATTGTTTTACTTCAGACATATTAAAGATCCTTTCATCTTACTTAGCAGTAATATGCATAGAGGGTTATTTTATGGGCTGAGAGTTAAGTCTTATGGATTGATAACTCTGGATAACCTTAAATGCAGTTAACTGAGATTAAGGGCACTGCACAACCTTGTAATGTTCAAACATCTTCAGCTTTCTCTGAACCTTGGTAAGCACTGAGGTGTATTCAGAGAGGTCTTGGCTGAGCCACGTCACAGGCAGGTGGGCTGGGGGACGTGTGCAGGTCTGCTTCATCAGGCTGGGTGAGAAGGACCAGCTGGGTGGGATTGATCTAAGGGTCCCATTGGCCATGTAGATGGAGTGAAGGGCAGACTCTGGGAGGGAAGTGAAAGGAGGTAACTAGGCTCCATGTGGTCCAGCCAACTTCAACAGGCAACGCAAGAGATTAATTTCTAGAAAATCAGGCTGTCCCTGTCACTGCTCAAGAGTTTTTCTGATTATTTTTTGTTTCTCTCATCTTTCCTTGTTAAGGTTTTTTCATTCCTGGATTCCCAAAGCTGCAGAGGTTTCAAGCTCACCACGAGCAGATTTTGAGCAAACTGTTTCCCAAACTGAAGAAGCACATGGTATCTCTTTGCTATCAGTCTTCCTATAATAATACCACGTTTTAGTGTTAAAGCAGTTAGTGTAATGTTCTGCCAGACAGATGCACAGTGAACATATTTCTAACCATGTAGGACTGCTTCAGCCACAAAGAGGCAAGCATTTATTATATGGAGTGCCCCAGTCTTGCTTTGTTGAATGGTTATCATTTGCTTGTTGATCATTAATGGAGGGACTGCTAAAATCAAAAGACTTCCCTAGGAAAGCCAGGCAGAAAGGCATACAGAACCTGCAGCAGAAGGAGCTGTTGCATACATCAGTGAGGCTGTGTTATTTCACCAACTGCAAAGCCCAAAGGCTGATGTTGAATTTTCTGAAGTCTTAATTTGGTAACTATTAGCTCTGAGTGCTTTGCTGTTGTTTAAAGACAGAAGTCACCTAAGATTTGCTGTGTGTTTTGTTGCTTGGGCATATCCAGTTGTTTTTCTCTCTAGCAGATGGTACAGGCCTATTTGGTGACTGGAGGAGCATTTGCAGGACACACCGATTGCAGTCTATTGTCATGGGGACTGTTTTACAACACCTGCTCCCTTTTTTTTTTTTCCCCTTGTCCACCCTGTAGACAGTTGACATTCAGTGCTCAGATTCCTAAAGTTTTCTTATGCTAACAAGGGGCTTGGTGGTCTCCAGCTCCAGGAAAAGTTGTTTATATTGCCATCATCTGCAACAGCTCTTGCTTTATGTTGCAAATGAGCCAGACTTGCCTGAAAAAATGAAACAGAGCCAGGACAGGTTTTCACTTAATATGGTCACAGGCAGGGAAGGAAGTTTGCAAGTAACTCTGAAAGCTGCTTCATGCCTACTGCTCCTGAAGGCTCTCCAGACTTGCAGGTGCTCAGCACCAGCTGAAAGCCAAGGCCTGAGCCATCTGTTAATCCGTGGGCTTCTTTCTCTTCCCATCCCCACCTCTTTGTTGGCTTTGCAGCAGAAGTTACATCAGTTCTACGCACATGCAGAGCTCTGTGCATCCCAGCACTGAGCAGCAGACAGGGATGGAAAAGTGTTAGCCCAAGACAGTGATGGTGAGATTTTTAAGAGTTCTCCTTAGTCTTTCAGGCTGTTCTGCTCCTGCAGGAGGCATCCCCATACAAGCAAGGTACATGGGAATTGCTATGGAAACAAAAATGGTAGTCTGCAAGGAATGAGTGGTTTGGACTCATGGAAGGTTTTTGTAAATCCCTGGACTAGGTGCTAGGCCAGAAAAGCTGCTTCTAGAAACCTCTGTCCAAAGTTGTGGCTAAAGTCTTTCCACATCGAGGATCAGGTTCAGTATTGGGCAGAGGGCCAAAGCAGGGCTTCAACACTGGTATTTAAAGCAGGGGCTTTGTTGGGAGAAAAAATGCAGCCAGATCTTGCACCCAGACTACACCGTTAATCAACCAACCTCCCCAAAAAGACTTATGAGCTGTTTAAACCAACAGCAGCCAGCCTGGTAAAACACCTGTCTGTTTTTACTGTCTCCCCCCAGGACAAGGAGCAGATGACTACAGGGATTTACACAACCAAGTGGTTCCTGCAGTGTTTCATTGACCGGGTAAGGATGCTTTGGGGTTTTTTGCTGCTCTGCTGTTTGCATGCGTGGTTAATCTGCCAGGGATTTTTTTGTAAATAGCATACTTTGGAGAAGGTGTTAATATTTTGTAAGGTGGGATATTATGCACACTCTCATAAGACAAAAAAATTAATAAGGGAGAAGCTAAAAATAACTGTATGTCACTGATGACAAGCCAATTCCTGCTGCCTCATCTCAAGCAGTCACTGGGAGATGGCTCAGCAGCAGCAGTATAAGCTTCAAAGTTGGGAGAGATCTTTCTTTTGCCCGCTGGCACTGCTGCAAAGACAATTAACCTCACTTTGACTCTGGAAACAGCATAGGGAGAAGAAGAGCCGGGGGCACAAACCTCAACGAATAGCAGTGTAGCAGCTACAGGCAAAGGAGCAGGCTGAGACTGGAAACATGTGAAAGCGTGAGAAAATTACTCTGATTTGTCCAGAGTTAATTTGCTAGTCCTGAGCCAAGACTATGTAATTTTTAGAGGCAGCATTGTGCTTACACACTTGAATACAATGTCCAGACTTCCTAATACATAGGACACCTGTGTACCCTAGAGTCTCAATTTTCTGCTTCCCTGTCTCCTATAAAACAGTAGACAACCTCTTCCTCTTGAGAGAGAACTCTTTGTAGTCTGCCACTAAAAGCTGTATAAAATGAAAAATCTGCTGTAGCATGTGGTGAAAAAGCTGCAATGGTCAGTCATGCCAGACTCCGCAGAGTAAGTGCAGCACCCTAAATGTGAACTTAAATGTCACAGTAGGACTAGTATTAAGTTCTGTGTTGGTGAGATGCCTTAGATCTTTGCTGGGAGGTATGGGCTGTGCCATCATTTTGGATATCAGTTCAGTCCTGTTTGTCAGATGGAGTCTAGGTGTAAATGAAAACCTCTTGCAGAGTTGCTTGTAGCAGGCAGAAATAAGCTTGTGTATAAGGAAGACAGCTCTCTGGACACCCAATGAGTGATTTTTTTTTTTTAATGTATCATTGGACTTTCAGACCTATCCTGTAAATAGCCTTTCTGAGGAATCTGGATGGATGCAGGGGTTGTTTTGTGTTCTCTCAAGGCTGAAGGATGATGGTGCTGCCTCCAGCATGTGGTAATCCATGTGTTGACATGCTTGTGAGGAAAGTTACTTCTTTTTCTGCATTCACGGATGGGTTTTAATTACTAGCACAGCCACCCAAAGTTGTTAGCTTTAACGCAAAACCGTAAATGATAAAATATTTTTTTGGTGTTATAGATGAATTCCTGACTTCCAAAGCCCAGCTCCATTGTGTGTTTTGATGCAAGGGGATGTAGTGTTGGCATCAACCTCTATATCATCATCCCATTTGTGTATTTGTTTGTGTATTTGAAACAGACCCCCTTCACCCTCACCTTACGGCTATGGGATATCTACATCCTGGAAGGAGAGCGTGTACTTACAGCCATGGCTTACACCATCCTCAAACTGCACAAAAGTAAGGTCCCAGCAGACTGTATCCCATATGGCTGCAGTAGCAGTGGGTTGGGCCACCCTTGTGCTGCTGACCTGGAAAACCTTGCTGGCCACTTCTGGTCTGCTCCGCCTGCAAAAGGCACAATTCCGAGCTGATGCTCCAGGGAGGAAATGAGATGCTGCAAAGGTTGACATGCTGCACTCAGCCCACACAAACCTTACCAGCTACCTCTTTCTGCATGCTGTGCCCCACATATTCTATCAGAAGGCTTTTAGGGGCAATAGAGACAGCAACTGTCATACTTGGAAGCATCTTTCTTTGCTACATCTTTGCAACATTTGTCTGCAAAACCCTAGGTGGTGGTTCAGCCGAAAAGCCTGTAGAGGGAGAAGTAAATCCATTAATATACTTTTAAAATTATCAAAACCTGGTTTTCTTGCATAACATTAGAGCAATGATATTTCTACTTTGAGATCTTTGAGACTTTGAACCCCTCTTCTGCCATAAGGTCTCAGCTTTGCTCTGTCACCGTTGACCTTAATCTGGGGCAGGAGTGCATGCTGGGAACATTTAGGCCAGCAGGATTTTTGAGACAGCCACCCTGCTCCTCCTTCATTTAAATGAAGAACAGGCTATCCAGAAATAAATCCTCAAGTATCATGTTTGTCTGCAAAAAGTGGGAAACTGACAGGCAGGCAGATGTTTCAGCCTGGCTGTGAAATCTCTCCTCTCTGAGGAATATATGGTGTGGATTGGCATCCCTCCCTTCAACCCATTCCAGCCTGTATCCCATCCCTCTCTGCAACCCTGGTGTGGGCCAGTACTTCTGCCTGCAGGCTGGTGCAGGTTGGCATCCTTGGCTGGTGGTCGCAGCTGCCAGCAGTAGCTGTTCAGCCTGGCGCTCAGGGTTTGTCTCATGGAGCTTTTTCTCCTCCTAGAGGTATTGGGGAGAACTTCCAGAAACGGCCCAAAATGTGCATCCCTGTCAGCACGGCTCCCAGCCCCACCATTGTCCTGCCATTGCAGAGCTACTGCTCAAGAGGTGGCATGGATATGTATGTGTATTGACAACCCTGAGCAACAGTGGGAAGGCGGGAGAGAGGCAGAAATGTTCTGGCTGTCTCACCACAGAGTGAGAACAGCAGCAGAATCCCAGATGAAACCAAAGCAGTGCAACCCACGCTTAAGCTACCATGCAATTTGGCTGTGCTGCTGTCATGACTCTTTTCTCCCATCCCCCAGAGCGCTTGCTGAAGATGACACTGGAAGATTTACGGGAATTTCTGCAGGAGAAAATTGCTGCTTCCCTGCAATATGAGGACGATACTGTCATTGAGCAATTGCAGGTGTCAATGACTGAACTGCGGAAGATGAAATTTGATCTCCCCCCACCAGGTGGGTAGAGGGGAAGGTGGGCAGCCTAGTAGGGACCAGAGCATCTTGCTGGGAGCTGGGACAGTCCAGAGGGGCTGGCATCTGTAAGGTGGAACATCTGCCTTCTTTGCATTCAGGGTGTGCAAAAGTGAACTGATGCACAATTTGGGGTTTATTTTGTTTTCTCTGCTTCCAATGCAGCAAAGCCTGAAGAGTTTCCAAGGAAACCCCTGGGCCTGGAGCTCTCTCTCAACCCAGTGGCTGTAAAGGACAACCCAGCAGCCCACAGCCAGAATGGTCGGGTGGGTGAGCACACCCCAGACAGGGAGCCCCACCCTCACAGAGTTCCTGGGGGACCAGGAGGAATAACAGTGGTGGAAGCAAGGATTCCCACCCTCCAGGGCAGTGAAGCAGCTGAAGCAACAAATTTACCTCCTCCTGGTGGGCAGCCACTGGGAGAGGAGAGCCAGGTGGAGCCCATCGTGGACAAGCAGTCATCACCTCTTCTGAAGGCAAGCAACACACAGGCCCATCATCACCTCCTTCCCATGGCCCTGCCTTCAGAGCAGCCTCTTGCTCCTGGCTGTGCCGTGGTGGACCATGGAATCTCCCTCCCTGCCCCGGCTCAGCACAGCTCCTTAGACTCCTTTCTCCGAAACAGGCCAACTCCTCCTGACTCAGGCACTGCTGAGCTTTCCACTACGGACCATGCAGTACGGCAGCCAAATCCAGCTGCCATGCTGGCAGGAGAACAAGTATCTTCCCTGTGCAAAGATGCGGTGCTCGATGCATCCCCCTGTTCTCTGCCAGGCGTCTGCCGGCAGCTCTCTTGCACATCAGAGCATGATGTCTCCCCCGAGAGTGGGCACAGGCAGGCAGTGGATGAGAAGCACTGCAGAGACAAAACGGACTTGAAGCGCTCGGCATCCAAAGCTGCATCCACAGGAGAGCTCACCAGCCTGCAGCAGAATGGGCTGGGGAGCACCACTGGCACTGTGCACTGGCCCAAGGACTTGGGAGTGCTGTCCACGCACAGGCCGGCGGGAGGCAGTGTGCCCATTTTATCCAGCAGCGAGCCAGAGGCAGCAGGGCTGGGTGAGGGCTGCCCCTTCCAGCGGGCACCATCGCCTTTGGTGGAGGGCAACAGCCCCTACATCGTTATCAAAACCATCACTCCCCTCCACCTGGCCCACGCGACAGAGCAGGACTTCTTGAACAGAAAGCTGGTGGCATTGCCTCTGTCAGAGACTGGACACACCCTGCCTGCTGCCTCCATGCCACCACCTTTTACGCTGGACCCAGAGGAGGTAGATGTCCAGAAAAGCCTCCAGAAACCATTAAACACACTGAAAGCCCCACGACCCCCTCTGAGCCCTAAACCAAAATTACCACCACAGGTTGCCAAATCCCGCTCAGAGAACAGTTTCCTTTCAGGCTCTCCTCCTCTGGCAAAACTACCCAAAGCAGTGACATTTTAGTGGGGATGGGTGAGGGAGAGGAAGTAGGTTCTGCAGTAGCGCCCTTGCCCCATTTACAGGATCCCTATCCTTCAGTAGGGCTGTGTCAGGGTGACAGCACAGCAGCCATCGCATGTCAAGCTGTGCTTTGGTACGAGGAGACAAAGCAGTGGCCACCAGCATCAGGAGAAACCAACAAATTGGATTTGCATCTTTCCTATGGACAAATTGGGAAGTGCTTTCATTTTTTGTTCCTCAAAGCTCCCCGAGCTTTATTGCTTGGGAGAAGAGGCAGGGCTGGTAAATGTGTTGCGTGTTTTCTTCTGCTTCTGCCTGCCACGGGTACCCATGGCCAAGGAAGCAGGCACAAGGCATAGGAGTCTGAAATGCTTTCTATAAAATGCCCAACTGACGCAGCCACAGCATTGCTTTCAAAGGCCTTTGTAGCAATAGTTTTTATTTCACTTCCGAGACCTGTGGTTGTAGGCAGCAGGATTTCCAGGCAAGCCGTGTCATCTTGGCAGGGTGTGGGCAACCTGCTGCTTCCTCTATGCAATTCCACAAAGTAGTGCCTGGCTGTACCCGGCTCCTGCTGTGGTGGTGAATAGTGTCCCAGAGGAGAGGGGTTTAACAGCTGCTGAGTCCCTGGGAGATCTCGATGCCACCTCTGTAGAGGACCACCAGCAGGGTCATTCTTTCCCAGGTTCTCAAGGTGACAAGGAAAGTGATGAAGCTTCAGCCTGGCCTCTTGGGCTGAGTGGCCTTTCTGCTAGCCTTTCCCATGCAGGTTCAGTGCAGCGAGCGGGCTCGCTGCCTTTCTCTTGCCCAAACAGGAAAAGAGACTGCTGGCTTGGGAAACCTGCCAGCACTAGCAAGCTGCTGGAAGTGGGATGGCATCTACTCACAGTCCCCAGTCTGAAGTCCCTTTTACTTTGAGCAAGTTAAGTGTCAGCGTGGAAATGGCGTAGGAGTTGGGGAAAGGGAGCACATTGCCTAGGGCCTGATCTCCACTCTTCTCGTTTAGACCACACAGAAATTAATGGCCAAGGAAGGAAACCTGGGCATGATGGGAGCTCACATGCCCACTTCCCTTCATGCACCAAGTCATAGTGGACTGTCCATCTCCTCCCTATACCAGGATGCTGCTGCTGCACAGCCCAAGCCATTGGCTGGAGGTGTGCAAGGACCTCGGGACACTCACCCCAAGGAAAGAGCTGGTCCAAAATCCTGTTCCAGCATCTACTTCACCCCTAGAGGTGAAGGGACTTCATCAGGAAGGCAGATCAGTAGAAGAAGCAGGAAATAAACCAGTCTAGATGTGCTTTTTGATCCTGTGATCCAGAAGGGATGGTGGCAGGTGCCACCTTAGGTGGGACTACAGGTAACATTCCCACCCCTTCAATGTTAAGAAGACTTAGAAAACTATTTTTTTATCTCACAGGCTGCTTCAGTAGCATAACCTGATCTGAAGTGTACCTGAAAACCCAGCACAAAACTTCCACTAAATTACTTTGTGCCATCGAAGAGTTGGACATGATCCTGATAGGTCCCTTCCAACTCAGCATATCTTATGATTCTGTTTATCAGGGTTCATTTTTACTTGTGTGCATATGCTGGTTTGTGTTTGCAGCAGGGAGAGCATCAAAGGGAACACATAATCTTTGTTTGGATGTAGCCAGCCAGACCACAGCACCCTCAGCTTCTGTTGCAGCCCCTGCTCTGTCCAAGACCCCATTTTCTGCTGAGCCTCCATTCTTGGCCATCCTCTCCCACTGCAAAGCAGGGATAACCCTATTAGCTACCTCACAGGGATGTTGTGAGGAGTCAAGTGTTGCTATTTGAGGAAAAGTGCTCCATGAATGTTCAGTATTTTTTTTGAGACACCACTGGTCTTTCTAGGACAATGGTGCTTGAGTTGTTTTTAATTTAGAGTATGTTCTTGTGTATCTGTGCATAGTTAAACCTACCTGAGCAGTATTTCAGGACAGATATCCATTGCATTTTGCTAGCAGCCCACCGGCCACTGGAACTGACCGGGAAGCAATGAGAAGCAGCTCAGGCTGTTGGTCATACCTTGGCTTGGCTTCTGTAGCCTGTTGCTCTGTCCTCTCCTTGAAGCCCACATAAGATTCCTGCTAATGCATCTGAGTATTTGGCTCGTGTGTGCAAGAGCTGAGACCTCTTTTGTCTCATTTTACCCATTTTCCCTCATTTCAGGCACACAGCCTTTGCACATCATGGCGCTCATGCACCTGGGCTCCTCAGCCAACATGTCTGGGATGTTTTGCAGTATTAACATTTAAAAGAGTGGTTGCTCTGATTTTGGAGAGTTCTTAAGGGCACAGTACTCATTGTGTGGTGTTCTGGTGCACAATGTTCAATTTGAATTTTGATGGTGGCGGGGGGGGGAGATTCCTAACCTCCAAGCCCTAATGGGAATGAGCACCAATGTCCTCGGTCACCTCCAGGCCTCGGGGAAATCACCAGCTGGTTTCAGTGACCTTAGAACAAGGCAAACACAGGCTCCCCATTTCCACTAGTGTGCTTCTTGCTGGGAAGGTTTCTGAGCTCGTTGCTGTGCCACCTAAAGAAGCTATTCTCCAACCTGCAAGCCCTGAAAGCTGGTAGGTTTAGGATGAGGCCCGTTGCCCCAGCTGGCTGGGAGCCAGCAGCATCCATTTCTTTCCTTGGTGTGATGCTCTCACTTTAGTACATCAAGGCATGATCTACAACATGAGTGATCCTGCCTCCTCCTCTGCCTCTTGCTGCAGACAGGTGCAGCCAGGGCAGGTCTGTGGCAGCAGGGAGGGGCAGGACCTGGCCCAGCCTCAGCCCTTTCCCTGAGAGTAAGAAGGAAGGGAGAAGGGTGAGGGTGGCAGCTCAGCAGGGTAAATTAACTGGCCCAAGCCCCTTGTACCCCATCCCAGCCTCCTACAACAGTCTCAGCCCCTTGGCAAAAGCCCCTCTTACTTGTGAGAAAACTTGGAAAAGCAGTTCCACCTGTCCTTGCCCTCACAGTCCTGGGACAACTCTCGCCTCGCTGCATTCCATGTAGATGTAAAGACCAATGTTGTGGGCTTAGGGGTTTTTGGGGTTCGTTTTTCTTTTTGTTGTTTGTTTGTGATTGAGCACTTTGAGTGGCTGCAGCACCAGTGGGTGACAGGAACCTTGGAGTCCAGGGCTGGGGACCAGCTCCAGCATGGGACAGTGGTTGAGGTCTGGGTTTCTCAGCCATGCACTTTGAGAGCCTGGCTACCATCTGCTTTTCTTTTTAATTGCTCTTGTTGACAGCGTGGAACGCTTCCTCCATGACTCTTTCTAATGTATTATAATTATTACTTAAAAAAAACAACATTTTTATGTCTGTGCTTTTATTTTTTTCCCCTGTGTTTAGGTTTTTGTTGCTTTTTTAAAGGAAGGGGGTTGGGGGGGGGGAAAGTTGATAATTCCTTTTTACGCTGTTGAAAGTATTTAATGCTGTGTTTTAAGTGGTTGTAATAATAATGATGGTTAAAGAAGTTTAGCATAAAATCAGACTCCGTGAGGTTTCTTACAGTGACAGAAGCTGCAGCTAGACTGGTTGCCTTCTCCTAACTTATAGCTTGGTTCCCTGGCATTCAGGTGCAACAGGTCCCTCATGCTTCATCTCTGCTTTCTTCCTTGCTTTTCCTACTATAAGAATCCCCAGCAGCTGTGCAAAGAGAAATACTTCATCCCACATACCCGTCTTCTCCCATCCAAACCGAGGGTAGTATCCTGCCTGCAGCAGTGCTGCAGCTTCCTTTTTCGCTAAGATTTCATGTTTGGAATTTTTTTCCTGCCCACAGGCAGTATTAGGAGGGTTGGATGGGAACAGGGGGCTGGTGGACACAGCTCCTTGCTCAGCAGGTGGGTGGGTAGGTGCGACTCACTCTCATGAGTCAGGATTGAGTCAACGTTTACACCAGTCACTGGGAGCGTGAGGCGGTGCTGCTCACAGCGGAAGATGAATTCTTTGAAAAAGCTGTGTAAGACACACCCCAGATATTGTGGTCAGTGCTTTCTGCACTTAGATGATCATGGTTCTGTTGGCTTTGGGGTACTAAATGTAAGCTGTATTCTGGCTTCCCTAAAAGCTGCCATTTTACATCTTTATAGTAAAAGCAGGGGTATGTGTCTCTGCCAGAGTAGCACAGAGGGCACAAAGACTGACAGCAATTGGAGGGGCCAAGATTAGCTAAATGG
Source organism: Serilophus lunatus (assembly GCA_013399895.1). Taxonomy (NCBI): domain Eukaryota; kingdom Metazoa; phylum Chordata; class Aves; order Passeriformes; family Eurylaimidae; genus Serilophus; species Serilophus lunatus. The sequence goes on from VXBA01001576.1 coordinate 380,932, forward strand.
CACCCTAAGATTTAAGAGCAGTGCAGGAAATTGGCATCCCTGTGTGGCACCTGCTGAGTGCTGTAGGCTGATATTTCTGCTTCCATCACTGCTGTGCCTCACCTAAAAGTGGTCAAACAGAAACAAAAAATGCTCCTATCTTTTTCTCCAATGTCTTTAAATTAGATTATTTATATTTACTATTTAAAAACTTGTCTGCAACACAACAAAAAACCCCAAGCCTGCACCAATAAAGACCACAGTGGAGCAGGAGTGCTGGGAGGACACAGCACTTGGCGTATCTCCCATGCCATTTCACATGGATGCCAGCCCAGGGCTGTGCCACTGTGAGCAGGGGTGAAACATCCATAGGCTGGAGCGAAGCAAAACTCATCCCTCCTGTGTTTCAGGCACTCACAAGCAGCCTGGCCAACAGCCCTAGGTGGCTTTCAGGCTTTGAGGAGGAAGCAGCCAGGTGGGACTGAGTTTTAACATCTGCCACGATTACCTACGTGACAGGCACTACAAGGGGTAGATGCAGCATTTATCTAACTATTGGAACAGCATCTCTGCCAAAGAGGGAGCAGAAGTGTCCAGAAGAACAGTTTCTCCCAGAGAAGGTGAGTTGTGCTGGGTTTGAGGGATGTGTTCCTCTATTAAACAGCCTTGGTTCACTTGATAGTTGAAAAATGGAGTAAGATTGTGCTTACAGGCATCCTTGATCCCCCACACTCCATGCATGTGCCAGTTGCTTGTTGGGTCTTTGCCAAGCCATGTCTGCACTACTCGCCCTCCCTGCCCACCACCCACAACATGGAAAGCTCATCGACCCCATTGTGTGCCTCCGCAAGGCTGCAGCCAGTGGGCACTGAATAATTGATGCTAAGTGGAGCCTGGATCAGGGCCAAGCTGAGGGAGGGAGGGAGCAAGGCTTTGTGCTGGACTAGGCTCTGGTCCCAGGATATAGCGGGGAGAGGGAGAGAGATCCGTGGTGCTGTGTATGGCAGCTTTGTGCCCCAGCCAGTTTGTCAGAGAGAGTGCTGGAGTTTGGCTGGGCCTGGGAGTGTTCCCTCTCTTTGGCCTGCTGTGCTGCTCACCTGCTGCTGTGGTAGCACATGCTGCTCATGTGCTTCTGTGCTGCAAAGGGGCAGTGGTGGCTGAGGGCTGGGGTGCAGCATGAGGGCACACAGAGCACAGGGTCTGCCTCCACAGCCTCAGCAGATGTGGCTGGGGCTGGTACCTTGGCTTTGCTAAACTACAGACCCTGTACTCAACATGCAGAGAGAGCAAGGCCTGTCGGCCTTGTCTACACGGAAGGGAGCTGCACATGAGGCCAGTCCCATCTGCCTGTCCCAGTTCCTACCTTTTGGTAGGGGTCGTCTGAGCAGTGTCACCCCCTTCCTACAGTGTATCACCATGTAAAAAGCAGCACACGGAGAAAATAACAGCCTGGCAGGTCTATTTCCCCTTTGCAAGTCATTTCCCAAATCCATCTCCCAAATGCAGCAGAGGAAGCCCACAGGGTATGCACCAGCATCCTCTTCACCTAGAAGGATGTGGGCACCACATCAGGTGTGCACCACAGCAAGGGCACATCAGGACACTGCACAAGACAAGCAAACCAGAGCTGAAACAATATCTCACTGGGAGATGCAGCAGGTGGTCCCATCCCATAAGCATCCTCACTCACTGGCAGCAGCTACAAAAGAGGCCAGGATGGTGATGGAGGTGGCTTTGAAGGCACACACAAAGACATGAGTCTGAGGGAGTGGAGTCACTAAAGCCTGGCTTATTGAGCCGTATTCTTCCACACAGTAAAACAGACTTCTCCTAAGACTCAGGACTTCCATCTTGGTCCAAAACTGGTAAGAAGTCCCTTAGAGGTAACTGTGGATAGATGGGGTGCAATACCACAAGCTCCTGCTTCCAACAATCCCATTAAGAGCCTAGACCACTCTGATGCCCCGGAGGACACTGAGCCTGGCCCCACAGCAGAGCCTAGGTCCTGGGACATCTAAGCCTGCAGACAGATAATCTGAGGCAGGCACAGTTGCTTGAGGAAGCTGGTTCTTACATGGCTTTGCTTACTTTTACGGTTCCTGGTGGAGCCAAGAAGCGATATGGAAGTCCCACTTAGACTGGAAAGGTCTGCAGCAACAGCTATAGTCCAGAAGGGAAACATGGTCTGCTCCTCTTTACCCAACAAGACTGCAGGTGAGGAGGATGAGGCTATTACTTTGCGAAGGCTCCTCCGTAAAACAGCCCTTCATTCAGCTACCCCACCACGGCCAACACCATCCCATTTCAGGTCTCACTCCAGCAATGAGTCATTGCTGCCAGCAACTGAAAACTCAACCCCGGTGCTTGCCAAAGGCTTCAGCAAGCACCATGCGCTCATCTGTTTTGGCATCGCCATCTCTGCTGGCCTAGGAAAATACTTCTCTGGAAGCCTGCAGAGACCAAAAGGCATGAGATCTGTTCCAGCATTTAATCAGCATCTTTAAGGACTTGTAAGCAATTCTGTCAGCTGACTCAGCTGTGATGTCTCTAGAGCTCCAACCTCTCTGTAATAGGGTGTGGGGTTCTTGAATGATGTGAGAGAAAAACATATATTATACATCTTGAGACATCTGGACCTGACCAGACTAGACCAGACCTCGTCAGCTATTCTGTCATTTAAGTACAGGTTCAAAGGTGGCCCTCCTCCATCACAGGAGATACAGTCTCAACAGGTAATCAGTAGGATGCTGATGGCAGCCTTCTCAGAAGAGGTGTTCACGCTTGCTGGAGCACAGCACCAAGTTTAGTTCAGCCTTCCCATGACCAGCTGAAGAGATCACAACAGCAAAACATGAGCCTATGTGCTCAAATATAGCAAAAAGCTTTCCTCTGTGGACTTTTCCAGCTATGCAACAGGATCAGCCCTTTAGAGTAACTGCACATTGTGCTCACCTAAGCTCGTGCCACAGAAGCAGAGCTGATAGACAACACACTCCTTGTTAGAAGGGAAACAACTACAGTGTCTGAAAACCACATCTTCCAGTCCAGGTACTTCTAGAACCAATGTGCCTTAAGTAATTATGGAGAAAATCAACTCCAAACCTCACAATTCCTTCTCCAAACCTAGGTTCACACCAATGGAACTGTAATCCTGACATTACTTTCAGATTGGAGTTTAGCTAGCAAGCAGAGCTCACATAGTGACCTTCTTTCTGCCTGTCATGGTCAGCAAGTTGCTGTCTGTATCCAAATTACCAGCATCAAGGCAGCAACTGAAAAAGTTAAATCCAGAGTAACAGCTCTACTTGCATCACTTTTCTCAATCTGTTTTTTGCCCATAGCAAAGATCAGATCAGATCACAGCTGATGTATTTACTGTATATTGAAGATCTTTCATGACTGTCCTCCTGGAACAAAGATGCAGTACTGCAGTACTACCTTAATACATGATTTCTGGAGAAGAGTTGTGGTGCCAAGCTTCTAGCACCTTTTTGCTCCCAAACTACCTCCACCTTTCATCATGGACTTGAAACTGAGTCTGGGTTTCTTGTGATATTCTAATTACTGTAAAAAGCTAATCAGCTTCTAAGATGGTCATGTTACTGACAGCACTGTTTGAAGAAGGGTCCTGGCTGCCTTGCTTTTGCTGGGTGCTGATTCGTGGATGAAACAGCTTATTTTCAGCACCCCTCAACAGTCATGAAGGGTGGTGCAAGGAAGCAACAGTATTTTGCAACTTGAAGGCGCTCAAAGAAGCTACGACAACCCTGAGCTGAGAAGTGCAGAAACCTCTCTGGAAGGGAGATGCTGCCACTTTAGCAGTTTTGTCAGGAGCAGGAAGCCAAAGTAGTTTGCATTTTGGTCAGTGCTGCTCTAGCACACCCTCACCAAGACATGCCAGTATCTTGCAACTCCAAGTTTCTCACAGCTGGTGCCTGCCCTGTGAAGACACCTCACCCCTGATGCTCTTAGGAGTCCCCCAGCTTGCTTGACCACAACTCCCAGTCCTTGACTGTGGCATCTTGGCTCCCAATCAGAAATGGGAGTATACTCTCAATGGTTAGAGCCATTGACAGTCCAGTCCTTGAGAAAGCCCCGGACACAGTGTTACTTCTCATCTGCAGGCCTCCAGACACGGCTATCCCATCCTTCACCAAGGGCCTGTTGAAGGATAGGTAAGTTCTACTGCAAATAAAGAGCACTAGGTTGCTAGTGCAGTAGCACCACCAAGTGAGGGCCCCCATGTCAACCCACCCACTAACTGTTAAGGCTTTTAGTCATCTTCAAGAAGGACAAAGTACCCCTGCCCTCTGCCTCATCAGCAGTTGCACACAAGCTGCCAACTTCAGAACAAATCCCATACTTCCAGGCTTCACATTTCAAACAACATAGGTTGGGATGTTTTCTGGGGGCCTCTGGTCCAGTCACACCATGTAACACCAGATTCAGCATCTTTAGCATTCCTCCAGCAAGGGACAGGCACTGCTGCAAACAGCATACTCAGCTAAAGGCAGGGCAGCTCTTCCCTTGGGCAACTTGTCCCGTTCCAGCTGGTATCAGTCCTTCTCCTATGGAAAAATGGTGCCAGGCAGCTACAGCCAGAGTGGGGGCTGCGGCCCACAGCAGTTCGGGAGCAGGCACGTACAAAAAGCAAGCCATTAGCACAAGTCCTCTCTTGCCCAGGCCAAAAGCAAAGGCAGCACCTCCAAGCAGTATGGAAGTTGAATTTTACTGCTTTAATTTTGCTGCTGACTGGCGTGATGGAGGATGAGGAGTAGTGGGATAGGAGACTTTTCACATGGATACTGGAACCCCTGGGTGGGCTGTGGCTTTGTGCTCTGGGTGACCAGGGTTTCTGTACCAGTTTTGCCATGTGAAGCATGTGAATCACACGCCACCCTCATCACTCCCAACCCTGACTGGCCTTGGCTGCCAAACCCAGCACCTCTTCAGGCCTGGGCTAGCCTATGCAGAACAGCTCCCTGCTGCACTCAGCTGGATCACCTTCCCCCTTTGATGCTCTTAATTCTGGATGCCAGCTAAATTAGCCTGAGCAATAGCTTAGGAAGGGAAAGGCAAGTGAGTACTAAGCCACCCTCAGTACTGAGTGCAATGCCTCGTCTTGGGTCTGCAAGTGAAAAGCACATGGATCAGACCCCAGGCAAAAACCCCAAAGGAGCAGGGCTCCCAACAGATTAGCCCTTATCCAAAACACTCTTATCCACTGTAAACCCAAGACTAGAAGCCTGAATCCTTTAGTCTAAGTTGCTGAGCGCACAGACAGCTATCTGTAGTGCAGGAAAGCCCTTCTCTACGTGCTCACCAGTAATGAAGCCATGCACAGAGCAGATGAGGATTTGCATACCTTTACACACTGCCAACAGACTGGAGCGGCCTGAGGTATATGTACTGTACAGGTGTTAGCACTAGATAGGTGCTGGAGGGGACCATAAAAAGCCTAATTCCTGGAGCACAACACGTTATGGAGACCTTGGGCCAGAAAGAACTGCCTGGAAAAGTCACAGAAGCAACAAACTGGCACCAGCTGAGGTGAATTCAGCTCTTGGTTCTCCTCCCCAGTGCTTCTTCCCTTCCAGGCGTTGCATCTGAGGCCATAAAAAATCTCACAAGGACTAAGATGAAAGCAAAGCACTCAAGAGAGAGTCGAGGACAGGCCTGGACTGGCTGCACTCTTCCACCCTACTAAAACTTGGACCCAGCAGAGTTTCAGGTGGGCTGGAGGGGACAGGAGGATAACGACAACTTGCTGGAGAAAAAGACAAGCTGTCTTCCCCTGAAAGACAGATTGTCTTTCCCATCCCAATTGCTTTCATGATCTACAGCATGACCTTGGTCTGCGGAGAGCAAATATCAGCACTGTTTCCTCCCTGCCATCACACCAACAATCCTTCAGGAGTACCAGCAGCAGCACCCTCTGGAAGGAGGACACAGCCATCAAGATGATTTGTCGAGACCATCAAATAATAATTTACTGTGATTCAATCTGTGGCTTTGTACAGTTGCCGGGGTGGGAGGAGACCAAAGGATGAGGGGATGGGGATAAAAAAAAGAAAAAAAGTTGTTTGCCGCAGGCTTGGGTGAAGTGCGAGATAGTCCTTGGAGGGGCTCATGCTCCCCCTGTCCTCTTCCTCCTCCTCCTCTCCCCCTCCCCCATACTCCTCCTCTGAATCCGCTTGCTTCTTCCTTCGCTTCACCTCTTTCCTTGCGAACTGCACAGTGGGAACCTCTCCAAGTCACGGTCCAGTCAGCTGAAACCAGAAGAGGACACTTATTAGCACCCATTCACATCAGAACCATTGGAGCTGTTTCCATTACTCACCCCTCACATTTCAGGAGGACCCTGCTAGTGCCTACAGAGCAAAGGCAAAAGACTACACAGCTCTTAGAAGTCTAGGCCTGGCTCAGCAAAGCATTTGCACATCTGCTGAAGAGAAGAAGCTTTGGAGTCTGTGGAGGGATGGGTGAACCCTGGGGACCTCCCCAGATCTTCAGTCTCTGCCCGAACCTCCAGGGATGATGGGAATCACAAAGTGAATCCAAGGTAAATGCAGCCAGATTTCCCTGACCACACACCCACTCTTCTCCTTCCCAAATCCCAGTGTGTCCTTGGCTTGCTTCTCCTTTTGTGCTTTGATGGTCCTCCCTATCTGCTCTTGGCCGCTGCAGCTACAGTAAGCTACGATGTGTGGTTTCCATTTTCAGCCTGAGCAGAAAAAGACTTAAGAAACTTGCAGGGCATGCTCTCTTAACAGAGAGGAATGTTTCCAAGAGACTCCTTCCTATTTCTTCTTGCCCACGCCAGTGCTGCCACCGGGCTGTGACAGAGACTAGGCTCCTGACAGTCAGTGTAAGGGAGCAGTAGTGTCTGCCAAGCCCATGCCGTCAGCTGTGAGCCAGAGCAGGAAACAAGCCTTGAGCTCACATCCCCATCCGGAGGAAACACTCCTGAACATCTGGAGGACCCAAACATCTGGAAAATCTCGCTTAGTAGTGATAAGTGTGCTGGGCACCGCATTCAGCTCGGCCCCCAGATGACCTCACGTGCCTCAGCTGGGAGCAGAGGGGTGGGGTGTTTGTGTGGTTTTTTGCTCACAGGAAGCAAACTTTGCCAGAGTTTTTTGTTTCATTTTTTTCTTCTGAGGGCTAGGGGGGCAGGAAGAAGAGCTCTGCTGCTGACAGCCTTCAGCTCAAAAATCAATGGAGGAAACCAGCTGCCCACCTCCACCCTCTTAACACCTTCTCTGGATATAATGCATCTCTCTTTAGGACTCCAGCAGTTGTTTAAAGGGGGAAAGGGCTAGTCCATGTACTTGGAAGACTCCCCAAAAGACATTAAGGGCAATGTTCATGCAGGCTTTTCTCCCAGATCCCAATCCCAGATGTCCTTAGATGAAGATCACATCCCCAGTTGCCTCTCTCTTCACTTCTGCCATGGAAAGAGCTAGTTGCACAGACAGATATTCTCAGGCCTTATGGTTTAAGACCAGCCAGCACATACAGGGACAATAGGAGCTCTCCCTGACTGCTATCCAGCAGGATTGCAATGATTTAAATAAACTCATCGTTAAAAAAATAAAATTACAAGAAAAGAAAAAGAAGAAAAACAGGCAAGCGAACATAAACAATCTGAAAAACACTGTTTCTGGCTCCAGCACACACAATTTATAACAGCAAAACAGCCCCCTTATGGCTAATTTTCAACATTGCATCAGTTCCAAATATCCCAAGGGAACTATCTAATGGGGAAAACTCTTCTGAGGAGCACAGGACTTTCACAGTGAGACAGGTCTGCTCTAAAGCTTTAGGATGAGGCAATTTACGTGATTGCATTAAGGGGCAGCTACCCAGCTCTTCATCTGAACCAGTATGGTGGGCACCCTGAACCATACACCTTCAACACCAGCTTAACTCCTCTTTCAGAGCAGCAACATGGAAAGAAGCTTTCCTGGGGAAAGTACAGCAAAACACACTTTTTTTTTTTAAAAATCCAGTTCTATAGAACTTTGTTGCACAAAATGAGGGGGATAATAAACAACCCTTTCCTCTCACACATTTCCTCAGTAAAGTGGGAATTTTTACTATTGCTATTTCAATCAAGGAGGTGTTTCATTAAAAAATACCTGCTGCTGAAATTGTTTCTGCTGCATTTGTTTGCAGATGAGTGCATCTGCAGTCACCTCCTGCCCTGCTTCCAATGTACCCCCACGGTACCCCATTGCCTGCTGCCAATATAACCCCACTGCAGCCCATCCTCCTGCTTCCACAACTCACCATAGTCACGATACCACACATTTACAGTTCATGCAGCCAGGGCCGCTCTCATCTGGGGGATTCAGCTTGCGCAGCTTATGCTGACGGATCTCCCGCACCAAAGTGTAGAAGGCATCCTCAACACCCTGGGGAAAAAAGCATCACTTGAAGCAGCTGCTCGCTTTGAGAGGGGACAACAGAGAGAAGAGAGAGCTCTGACATTCCTAGTCCTGTCTTCCAGCAGTGCAAATTGCAGAGTTAGAGGTACAAAACCAAGCTGGAAAGACTTAACAGGGACCTCAGTGTGGCCCTCAAAAAGACAGCAAGGTTGAATGAGCAACCAATCAAGGAGTTTTCAAGTCCCTGAGTTTCATCAGCTTTCAGCAGTCTGAATGAGGTCTACCACCCAAGAGAAAAGCCACCATAGACCACTGAAGGTGTCAGCTGTTCCATTTCCACTTTGTGCTCTGGGAGCCCTATACCATCCTTCCAGCACTGGTATATTCTGCCTGTAGGTCTGCCAAAACAGACCATGGATGAGGTTAGCCAAGTTCCCTGAGCTTAGCTGACCTGCAGTGACTATGGGGGTTATTCCAGAGCCCTGGAGAAAGCCCTTAGAAGGTGTCCTGTCTTCACAGTTGCCAGAGCATGAATTACACGTCTACAGTGTGGAGGCTCCAGCCCAGCCTGGGGAGAGAACATCCTGATGGAGCACTTAGCCTTGAAAAAGCAACTAATCCAGGCCCTTGCTCCCATCTGTCTCCAAGCTGGTGTTTGTTCCCGCCATTCCAGGGCAGCAATGGAGAAAAGAAAACAAAGAACATTTTGCTTAAAGGCCTCCTCCCACCTGTCTGGTTTTGGCAGACGTTTCTATGTAGGGGATCCCGTAACTCCGGGCCAGGTCCTGTGCTTGCCGGGTCTCCACTGTCCGGGCTGGTAGGTCACATTTATTCCCCACCAGCACCATGGGAACATCATCTGAGTCTTTCACCCTTTTGATCTGCTCCCTGCAAGAGGAAAATGTGAAAAAGTGAAAGGAGAGAAGGCATCAGGGGCAGCTTCACAACACTCCCACCAGCTTATTTGTCAAGAATTAACAGCTATGCCTTGCTCCTGTCAAGTGCCTTGTGCTGGGCTTTCAGGAAAATGTAAATGACTACAGCACATAAGTGAATAAACAATAAAATAGCTAGGGTACTTTTGGAAATGAAAACTGAGCATACTTCTGCTCTTTAAATGCAATTATTTACAAAACAACTTGAATTATGACAATCTATATTAAGACATGACCTTAAGATAGTTTAAGCTAAATAAAAAGTGATTTCTCAAGCAGTTACCAGTGCTTTTTCCAACATTTTACATCAAGTATCCCACCCAAAGCAGGGATAAAAACAATTAAAAAAAACCAACTGCAACCAGAATTTGCTGAGCTGATAAAGCAGCTTTTGGCAGCTGTAACCATTTCTGCAGATGCACAGGCAGTATTTGCTCCCTTTCAGTTTAGTTCAGGTCACTCAAAGTTGAGAAACCAACTGGGAACTAAAAAAACTGTAATGCTCACTTCTTCATTCCAACCTTGGATCTAAAACTAGGTGGACAGGGATGAGATCTACCACTTCTAAAAATCTTAAATGTTCATTATGACCACAAACAATCCATTCAATTCCCCTCTGATAGATAATAACTTCCTTTGCTTAATGAATCACTTAACTTCAGTGGTTTTTTTCCCTCATGCATCCAGAACATTTAACACGGGTTTTTTTAACTAATAAAGGCATTTTTTAAAATGCCAATTTCTGCATTTTAATTGAACGCAAATTTCCATCCAAAGGCAGCTGGATTCTTTTCTGTGTGATACATGTCCATCATCTTTTTTTAATGTAGTAGAACATAGAAATGAAGTCTGACTATATGCATGATATGCCATAAAGCCATTTAAATGTTCCACATAACATCCTGATCAGCAAATGCAAGCACTAAATTTAGTGCACAGGCTACACTTAGCTGAAAAGAGATACCTCCAAATGGTTACTAACCAGGGAGAGCCAGCATTTCTCTGGGGAATATTGTCTTAGAAGTGCAAACACAAAGAGCACAGGCTAAAGGAGATGAAAGCTAGTGATTTACAACACGATCATGATGGCTTGAAATCAAGCCATCTTGCAAGCAATTCAGAGGCACCAGTCCCAGCACAAGGATAAATGTTGCTTAATCCCTCAGTTGCTTTAGGAAAATCCCATCCTTTGTCCTCTGGTTCAGCTAAAATAAGCCAAATTAGTCCACCTGTGCAGCTATTACACAGAACAGGCCTCCTAGTTGAGACTGAGACATCTCAGCAGCTCAGAGCAGCCTCTCTGACTACGGAGCAAGGAAGGGCTGTGCCTGTACTCGGAGCAAGAGGATTATTGGAACCCTGGTTTATGATGGGAGACTGAGGTACACAGTCCCTTGGTGGGCAGTTGACAGAACAGGGACAGGCAGAGCCATCTTTTGCATTCTCTGCAAGTGCTCCCATCACAGCCAAGCCTCAGAAAAAGGCACAAAGCAGAGCTATCCTTCCCTAAGTTAGCATTGGGGTAAACAGGGAAGATTCACACTGTGTTTGTATCACCTCCTTGGCTCTCTAGCTCTGCCAGGGTGGTGTCAGCAGGGAGGAGAATTGGGATGGGTTACCGGGGTGCTACCAAAGCAGGACCATGTTGGAATGAGGTCCCTGCTTCCCTGTATATCATCTTGGTCAAATCACCTCACTGGACCCCTGACTTCCTTCCTGCTCCATCTCTGCACTGGCTGAAATCAAGCTCCAAAGGGGCAGGACTGCTTTTTCCTGTGTGTATGCAGCTGGCAAACCACAGCCTCATCACAATGGCAGACAGCAGGGTGAGCAGCCCTCCCTGCCCTTCCCAGCCTCCTCTCCCCAGCTCCAGGGCCCAGCAGAAGAAGCTGAGATCGATTGCACTAACAAAGCAATTCTACTAATTAGGGAGAGAAGGGAAGAGGTCATACTGGATCAACTCTCTCTCTTTAGTCACCATAAACACTTAAACATTACATTACTGAGTCCCCAAAGGCCACAAGCAATCCCTTCGGATGGGTTTTATTGGAGTCACTGACATTAGCCGTCTGCTCTCTCTTCCCTGGGGAATGGCCACTTCAGCTAATTGTCTTTTCTGGCAGCCAGTGCTTCCACAATGGGGCCGATCTAAAAGGGTGGGCAGGAGGGTGCAGCAGCAAGGCCTCCCCTTTGCACAGGGCAAGAGGGAAAGGGCCCTTCCCAGGATACCGACCTGTACTGGTGAATATCTTCAAAGGACTTAGTGTTGTTGATGGCGAAGACACACAGAAATCCTTCCCCTGTTCTCATGTACTGATCTCTCATGGCACTGTACTCCTCTTGCCCTGCGGTGTCCAAGATGTCTAACAAGCAGGTCTCTCCATCGATGACTACTTGTTTTCTGTAGGAATCCTGAAGGCCAGGAGAGTGAAAGGGAAGAGGATGCATTAAGGGAAGGCTTGGGCCCAGCTAAACAAAGGGATGCAGCAATTGCATCCCTGGGAAGATGCCAAGTCATGCTCTGCCTATGTTTAGCTTCCATTAAAGAGACAAGTCAATCTGTTTCAAAAATAGGAAAGGAAAAACAATTAAAAAAATAAAGAGAAAAAGAGAGCAACTAAGTAGGTTTCCCCTTGTGTGTTAGAGCCATAGAGAAGACAGCTCCTGGCTTGCTTTTCCCATTTCCAGCCCTCCGTCTTGGTGACCAGGAGTAGCTTCGTCTCTACCACATTGCACAGCCCTTGACACCTAATTCTTAAGCATTATTTAGTTCTAGCTCCAATTCCTTCTGCTGCCACCTTGCCTGGATGCTGGAAGGAGACACCCAGGAAAGGAGGCTCCAGCCAGTCAGGGCTTCCAGCCACCATGTGTGACCTGCAGGGCTGGAAGGTGTTTAAGATGACCTGGAAATCCAGTGCCCCCAATGCACCTCAGATCAGGCATTGGAGGCGATATGCCACCAGTAAGACTGCAAACTCGGTTTGATGGCAAACCTCTTCTTTAAACATGAGAAACAAATAAAATAAAATCATTCTGTGAGCAGGGTGTTTCCCACAACCAGTCTGTGCCCAGAGGGCTCCAGGAGAGGTAAGAACTATTCAGGCAGGTCCTTTGAAGTTGGGGGTTTTCCCTGCAGCAGAGGCAATCACAACTTACCATAGATTTGAGGAAGCCTGGAAATTACCCAGGGCATCCCTCAAAATATTTCATTTTGAAGGTAGGCTCCTCAAAGCACTGCTCCTCCCCACCATACCTCTCCTCATGCTCAGTCTCATTGGCAAGAATGCTGCTGGTGCAGCCCTTGCATGGAGAACAGCCTCATCCCTCTCTGACAGCCATCCCCTGTGGACAGTGCAGTATCCTCAACCCTCAGCAAGACAAGGAAGCCAAACGAAAGGTATGAAAAAGGTGCAAGTCAGCGGTATGACCACAACAGTGCTGTGCAGCCGCTCACAGAGGCTACGACTGCAGTTTAAAATTAATTCAAATGTCGGCTGCTCTTCCAACGACCACAACAATGTTATCAGATGAGCTTTTGAGGTCTGCAGACAAACAGCCGACACAGCAAAGGTCACCAACAGGACCAGCAGCAACACAGAAAGGGAATGGGGCCAACACAGCCTCCATTCCTTTGGTTCATTACTACAACAACATTGTTTACTGGGACTAATTAAAATCTTTCCTCACCTTGCAGAGAGGGCTGTGAAATTAGAGATGAGATCTGCTCTGCCATGACCTTCTCAGCTGTGCCTTCCCAAAAAGTGAACTGCTGACCCATCAAGAATAGCATGGAGTGATGGCCTGGCTTTCAGCCAACTGCTCTGAAGGCAACTGGCAGGCTGCCCTGAAGGAATGTGCTCCCATTTCTAATCAATAATGTATCTGGAGCCTCCTTGGTGCAAGGGGACCCTGGTGCCTGCTCTGCCCAGCAAAGCGTCCTCCCACCCCTGCACCTTGGCTTGCGTACAGAGGACCACCCTCCTGGCACACATATTCACAATTAATTGCCAAGTCTCCAGTTACAGGAGGTCTCTCAAGCACACAGCATGCAGATGGAAGAGAGATCCCACACCTCAGCTCTGGTCATCAACAGGCTGTCCCTAAGGCCAGCCAGCTTGCTTATAAGCCAAAGCCATTAAGTGTTCTGCAGAGGATGCTTTGCTTCCTGCAAAGGAAGGGGACAAGCTCTTCCCATTGTTGCTTTGTGTACAGCTTCATCCAAACACTTCCTCAGGATGGCAGCTCAGCCATCCTTGCCACACTGCCAGATGACCTGGTACCACTGCAGGGATAGCTGCCACCAGCCCACATCAGCACCCTGCCTCAATGCTCCTCTGCAACACCCCCATATCCTACCCCATCTTCCTGCAGAGGGGAAAGCAGACAGACCCAGCTGTGAAGTGCCAGGCAGCATAAACAACACCTGTCTGGGGTTCAGACTCAGGATTCCAGGTGGATGCTGGCAGCATCCTAGGTATGCTGAGGGACCGGGACAAGATGTCCACTTGCTAAATGCTACAGTCAGGATATGACCAGAGTTTTGGGAAGCCTGCTGCTAGAAGCCTGGAGATGAATGGAAGAATTTTTCAACACAGTGAAACTCTTTATCCCTGTGTGTGCTGCAGCGGGTTGGACAGCGCTGAGTTACAAAGCTAAACATTTGTAATAGCGAGTTAGGAGGGGAGCAGGCATCCAGTCAGGGTCTCTGCACCAAATAGGAGACAAACCCCTCCTGCCCTAGGGAGCATCTTCTTGGTGCACTCCAATCTGCTCACACCTCTCTTTGCAGCACAGCCAGCACTCAGTTAATTTAGGTGACAGGCAATGCCTTTGCTCCATGCCCATATACTCTTTCCTCCCTTTTATTCTGCTCATTTCATCACTGCTGTGCTGCTTATTAGCCAGCTGAACAGTCATAGTCAGCTCCTGGGCACAATCCAAGGCAGCTTAGTCAGAGGAGGATGGTTTTTCGGTCACATTTAGATGGCTGGCAGGTAGCTCTCTGTGCGTCCTAAATCCCCACAAAATGAAGTATAATTAAAAGGAGTCTCCTAAAACAAATGAGAAGATGGCCAGGGTAGCGAGGTAAGGGACTACAACCAAAAGAGCTGCAAAGGCATCAGGGCTGGCAGGACCTGCAGGTGGAAAAGTACCAGGGGTGAGAGGACTAAAGAACAGCTTCTAGCTGTTTTGGGGAGAAGAACAGAATGGAGCTTAAGGGAACAGGAGAGAAGAGAGTGGGCATCTCCTGGGGCACTGCAGGAGTGGATAGGGTGAGGAGGGTGTGCTGGGAAATACCATGCAAGGTTTACATTCCCCACTGCCTGTTTACATGGAGAAAATTCCCTGCAGGGTACATACAGGGGGCAGGCAGCTGAAGACAAAAAACACAGGATGCCAAAACCCGACACATCACTGGGTGAGAGCTGCCTCTGCCCACCTAAGGTCCAAAAGAGGACTCAACCATGCAGATGTCTCCCCAGAGAGGTTGCTCTCCATCAGCAGCTCTTCTGCTGGAAACAACCTGGAATGGGCTTCTAAGAAAAGCATACACTGCTACTGGGGACAAGCACATGCTGAGAGAGGAGCTGGGGAACAAGGCAATTGCATTCATAAGCATGGAGACTCAGGAGCTCTTAAATTAAATTCTAGTCTCTGCCATGGACTTTCTAGGTGACCTTGGCCAAATGATGTAATAGCATGTGCTTTTTAAGTGCTTTCTCTCCTTCCCATCTGTAAGACTGTAAAACTATTTCTGCCTTGTCTTGCTTGTTTATTTAAGTTATAAGCTCTTCAGGATGGGGACTACGCATACAACACCTACCAGAAAAGATTGCTGATCCCAGCTGGGGCCTTTAGCCATTATGATAATAATAACTGCAACAACCACAGCTGCATTTATACACATCTGGCAGAGAACCCTTTAGGATTGCAGACAGGGAGGTTATTGTCCAAGAGGCGTGACAGAGCTGCAATTTGCCTTCCCAGGGTGGACTTACTCCTTATGCAGAGCAGAGGCTGCTACTCACATCTCCCCCAACAATGGTGTAAGTCACACAGGGGCTAATTAGCATGTCACTAACTGTGATGATAGCAGACCGAGAATGGAATATTTTTTTTACTTTTTAAAAGTATAAAATAAAAATAGCATAATGGATATTGCAGACTAGACCCCTCTCCTCCACTCCCATACAGCCTGTGAGGACCACAGGGTCCCTGCGTGCTGCCTGCTTCTTCAGGCTGAGCTAGACAGGTCAGTGCTATTATCCAGGCAGACTATGAGACCCATACATCAACCTCTAATTCCTTGTGACGAAGCAGAGGCGGCACTCTGTGAACCACAACAGTTCAGCTGCTTGGCACATCTCACTCAAACTGCAGGACACACGTAGTACAACCAAGCTCTGATAAAAACCATTTCATCCGTAAATCTCAAAACATCCTGCAGAAAATGTCAATACATTTACTCTGATTTCACAGGAGGAGAAATGGAAGCACAGGCACAAAATGGCTCTTCAATCCCAAACATTTAATCCCTCCCTATGCTGCCATCTCATCACAAAGGAGGACTTCTGTACTGCCTCTCAGCACCTGCCCAGCTCTGCTCACTCCTGCTGCCTCCTGTGTCTTCTCTCTTCAGCAGTCATCACTATCCTTCTGCAGAAGGCACAAGTCAGTCGCTGTGACCTCTGAATGCACATGTAATGACTCAGAATTGCCCTGTGAAGCAGAGGAGCACCCCTGCTCAAGTTCAGACTTGAAACCAAACTGAGAATGCTCTGGGTTGGAGACAAGGTAGAGAAGAGCAAGAGGATACCATGCAGGTAGACAGATCGCATGCCCAGAGCCACTTACCTCTATCGTGGGGTCATACTCATCAACAAAATGGTTCTGAATGAGCTGTATCGTCAAAGCACTCTTCCCAACACCACCTGCTCCCACCACCACCAGCTTGTATTCAGTCATCTTCCAGCTGACCCCAGCTCAGGACTTCCGGGAGCACCACCACCTGCAAGGAGAAACACGGTCACCATGTTAGGAGAGATTACTCTAAAATGGGAAAAATAATCCTTCAAACTGAATACAAAACTATGTTTATCCCACGGTATGTTGCAATCCTTCAGCCTGATGGTCTGAATGCAAACTCCACAGATTCCCTAAGCAAACTTCAAGAGGTGAGTGTTACTGATGAGAAAACAGAGGCACAGGCTGTGTAAATCAACTCCTAAAGCAACCAGTTTAAGAGCTCTGGTTTTGCACAAGTGCTCAGCATTGTCCCTGATTTAGCCTATACCAAACTGACAATAAAATCTTTAGATACATTTAAAACCCTTGGCCTATGTTGTTGGGATGTCAATTCCCACACGAGCAAGGAAAAAGGTCCAGCCACACCTAAAAATGCTGTTACCTCCATGTATTCAACCCTCAAGGCTGCGTTAAACCTCAAACTACACAGAGGTTTGAGACAGTGGCACATCCATGAGAGGAAGACCTGCAGAAGGGGCACCTCTGCTCCTGCGAGATGAAGCTGGCTTGCCCAACAGGAAATAAAGAGATACTATCATGAAAAGTGCTGACTGAGAATGATTAGGGTCAGGACGAGCAATCTACACTTCTGCAGTACTGTCTACTTGCCATAGCTCTTCAGCAGGAGAAAATTCACATCCCCCCTCCTCCTCCCTTAAACTTCTGCTCCAAGTCTGCTGAGAAAGAGGAACTAACGCAGGAAGATTACAAAACCCCAAGAAATAGAAAATAGAAATCCACCCTCACTGGGCTGGAGGCCCTGCCCACTGAAAGTCACTACAGGGTCAGACACTCGTTCTCAGCCACCATCTGCAAGCTCTGGGGAAGCCACTCAAAATGCAGCAAGTAGCAGGAAGACAAGCCCACAGTTCCCCATGACAGTCACCCTTCAACATTCTCTGCGATACTACTGCATGGGTATTAGAATCCTCTTTCCTCCTCAGTCCAGACAGTTAGACCGATTTCCCAAGGCTTGCCAGCCCTGCTCCCAAAACTCTGGAAGCTGGTACAAACTGTGCCAGCAAAGGCCACTCTAGACCTAGGCTGCATCTGATGCATTTGCTAATGCAGCAAAGATCTAATGACAAGGAGACCATAACTTTCTGCTTCAAATCCCCACCTGACTGCAATCCTAAACCACTCAGACAGTTCCATCACCCACTTGAGCTGAGAGCAATCAGACACAAACATCTCTTGCTGAAGTCCTTTTCTAAGCCACTGTCTCAGCAGTGGAAAGGCAAACAAAGCTCATGCCCTTCTCAGCATCCAGGATCATAAAGAAGGGAAAAGGAGGGGGTGCAAAAGAGCAACCAGATTACAAACACAATGCCAAGCAGGACCTCTGGTTGCTGTGCTGCTCTTCACTGCTGAAGCAGCAGTAAAACACCATGGAAAAGTGGTGATGGTAGGGAGAAATAAAGTGCAAGTAACATCATCCCTTAGGTGCCCATCAGAAAGTGCCACTGCTTCACAGGAAAGTCTGATCTGCCTCTGTTCTGGTAGTCAAGGAAGAGATGCAGAATGAAAGCAAGACTACAGGAAAGAAACTAAGTGATCCCACTAATTGACTGTGCAGACCTTGCTCTGCTCCACTAATGCACACTCTCGCATATATGACCTTCCCACATAGACTGCTTTTCAGGGACAAGAGAGATGCCCACTTCTTATCTCTCTGAGATGGGACAGTTACCATGAAGGACAGTGACAGGACAAAATGGGGACTGAGAACTAAATGCTGATGAGACCACCTTCACCAACACTGCTGTCCAGGAGGGGATTGCTAGTGCAGCAAACAGCTTCAAAGCTGAACACAGAGAGGTCTTGAAGGTCTGAAGAAACTGCAAACAGCTACCATCTTTCATTACAGAGCAGGGAGATCTGCAACCCCCAGTAAATCCCACAGTGTCTGTAATGTAGCAGTGGTTACAATGGACCTTGCTCTGCATCTGATGCTGATGATGAAGCAGTTGCCACGATGATGCTCAAGAACAGCACAAGTAACAGATACTCCCCAAGTTTTCATACTGGGGACACACCGGATGGAGGTTTACAGACTGTTGGTGGTTGTGAAACTTCTCCTGATGTGAGGATTTCCAGTGCGTATTACTCAGCAGGTAACACAGAGCCCACATAGAGCTGACCACAAAATAATAGAAAGAAACAAAAGCACAGCCTCCCAGCCCCACACAGAGCAGGAACAGAGCTTCTTCCATCTTCTGCAAGCTCTTCAAGATCTGAAAGTCTGATCCAGACCACCGTCTAGTGTTTCCTCTGTGTATCCAAATTTATCACCTCTGCAGCACTCAACCATTGCACACCCCAAAAGCCACACACAATTGTCAGTGAGATGGCAAGGAGGAGAACCATTCAGGAGCACCATCTGGAAAGAGGAGAGCTGGAATCTGAATGCCAAGCCAACAGCCCCAGTGTGGAGCCGGAGCTGCTGCTATGGCTGTATTTCCTGACCTCATGTTTTTTCTCCTGTAGCGAGAGGGCTCCTGGCTCCCATTCAAAGCTGTCTAGGAAAGCCTTGCCGAGTGCTTCCGCCTGGCAGCAGCAGCTGCTTCCAGCCCAGTAGCTGGAGCCATGCAGCTCCAGCAAACAAAAAACATCTGCCAGCCTTGTGCAGAAAGCGAGGAGAGCAAGCACCCAGCCCCAGTGGACACCAGCATCCTACCTTTATCTTGCAGGGAGGGAATGAAGGTGAGGCACATCATCTCCCCTGCCTGCACATGCTGGGAAGCAGCATGGAGGCCTTGGCTGCAGAAACAAGGACCAAGATGCTTGGCACAAGCTTTTATGGGGCTAAGACCTAAAGCAGGTCTAGGCATCAAGGCTACAGGTGTTACCTAGAGATGCAGATGTGTCCTGAATAAAACAACCTGACCTTCCTCATGGTGCCTATTCTCCAGCACAGAAATGGTTTGGAGGACTGGACTGTGAAGCCTCCAGCACATTCATCCTTCCAGCAGAATAACTGAAAGAGTTTTCTCTGTGTCCTCTGTTTCCTCCTATCACCTTGTTTCTCTCCCAGAACAGACACCAAGCTAACTGAATAAGTCAAGAGATAGATTTTTGCATGGCATTGCCATCCTGAGGCCAGCCATGACAGAAGTTTTACAACTGTTCATTACTGAAAATTTACCCTCTACCTGCCCACTGGGAGTGTCTGCATTTAAAGGCACTGGAAGTCAGTTTCAACTCTGCAAATCTCTTTGGGCACATCTCAGACCAGGCACTCCTTCCTCCAAAGCCCTCTCCAGAGGAACTGAGGAGCCCTATAACCACAAATGCCACAGCATTTCATTTTATTTCCCTGCAGCAGAGATGCCCCGCAGGTAGAAATGGTCTGCAATCCTCTAGAAGAACAACACTCACCTGAGCCTTTTACTGGCAGTCATCCACACTTAGTCAGGAATCCTCAGTGATTTTTGAGCATTGACAAAACAAACCTTGTCAGCTCACCTCAATAACTGTGCAGGCTCTACAGTTTGCTCAGGCACAAGACTGTCATCAATATCACAAACACAGCCTCTGGAGAGACTGAAGGAACTTCTCCAGTTTGAAATGCCACCTTTTATTTTCACTCTAGTTTTCAGTAGCCTGCCCAGACTGAAAAAGATTAGGGAAACAAGGCTGGCAAGATGCTCTGTTATGAATCTGCCTATCCAATGCTTTATTTTAATTTACTTCTTGCTTTTTAAGTTAAAAACGGGGCTGTAGATCTAACCCACTGTGCTTGTTGTTGGCTTGCTGCCTGTGTACCAGCAAACTCAGATATTCACCTTACAGATGAAAAAAGAGCAAGGGATGTCAAAGAGAGAATAGAAGTTGCAAATACTGGCCCTGCTTAGGAGAAATGACTTGGAGATAATAAATGTCTTCTATTAGGGAAAAAAAAAAGAAAAAAAGCCAAAAAAACCCCAGAATGGCTTCTTCCACTCTCTGGTAGCTCTTCAAGATCTGAAGGAAAAGACAACCTCTCCCAAGAGATTGAGCACAAAAATATTGCTGCAGAGGAAAAAAAGAAAAGGGGTAAGGGATGACATAATGTAGGAGGCTTGTAGCACAGATGCGCATTCAAGGAGAAATCAGTAAGGAAGAACAGTAGAAAGCTGCAGGCAGGCTTGAGGCATAGGCAAGTCTGAAGGGAAAGATTGCCTCTTTGTAGCAGCCATAAACATGTCCCAGCAGCCACGGCTTTGCAGAAGGTCTTGAACAGGCAAGGACTGGTTGTTGCACCAGGCCAAGCCCTTGCAGTTTCCAGTTGAAGCACCTGAGGAACACAATCCCTTTGCCAGAGACTACACAGCCACAAAGAGTTTGTGAATATATGGAAGGACAAAGGAAAATAAGACAGTACCATTCTCACCAAAGCTGCTACCTCTTCTCTGTTCCCTGGCTCAACTTCCACTGCCATTGCTTCAACTGCCAGATAGTCAAGTAAAAGACAAAGCTGTGCAATGGCCTGCTATTAGCAGCAAGCGGGTGCAACTACACTGTTCTTGCTTTCCCTATCAAATAATAAATATTCTTAATAAAGTTCTTTGTTGCCAGCTTATTCCAAGAAGAACAACCAGTAGAGGTAGCTAGATCTAAAGCTACTTAAACCAGAAATAACCTAAACAAGCGAGTAATGCAATAAACCCATAGAACAAACCAGCTACCCAAGAGCCTCTCTCTGGATGAAGGGATTGCCCACCCAGCCCACACCCCTCAGCCAACACAGGCCATCAAAATTACTATATGCAAAAGAAAGATGAGCAGGCTCCTTATCTAAGAGGGTTATAGATCAGGACTGCTCTTGCCCATATCTCCAGCATCAGGAACGTGGCATGAGGAGCAGTGTGCAGTCAGGAAACTCTGGCAGGCACTGGGATATGCTTGTGAATCATAGTGGAATCTTCACCTCCCACCATCACCACCCTACCCATCTCTCTCATAACAAGTTTCTCATCCCACCACAGTCTCTGCAGAAGAATCAATCTTCCAAGCTAAATTCCACAGAGAGAAAGCTGTTAATTGCTGCCAGTCCATGGAAAGGGTGAAAGAAAAATGATACATCCCACACCTCTGCCGAACACAGACTATTTAAAAAAATCACAAGTCGATGGGAGAGGCCACCTGTGCTAGCACCCAAGTCACTAGCTGAAAAGACCAGTTGTGCGCATCAGGCAGGGCCGGTGATGTGAAAACAAAAGTTTTTAAATTATGCCTGTGATAATACTTAGGTGCTCCTTGGGACTCTAGATGAGCAAGAGTAGCCTGCTTAAGGAAAGAGGAGACTGGAGTTGTGTCTGGAAGTTGGTAAAGATGGATGCATGAAGGCACGAACACACCACAGTGAAGGCCAAGACAACAGGGGACAATAAAATAAAAAATGAACTCTTATCTTGCAGTTAGAACTTAGGACCTAGCGCTGAATCTAACAACAAATGTGGGAAAACAAGCATGGAGGAGGAAAAGCTCTCACTGTCAATTGCAGAAGGCTGCAAACTGCCAGGGCTCCTCTGCTTTCATCCCCCCTCCAGCCCCTCTGGGCCGAACCGGTGGTTCAGAGGCAGATGCCTCCCCGCCTATGATGGTGGCCCTCCACCTTGCCCTGGAAAAGAGACTTCTCTTAGGCCTCCCAGCCTTTTTCAGAAAAACAAATGATACTCTGTAAAACAGAGAGGCCAAGGTCGAACTCGAGAGAAGAGGCAGCTTTTAACTTTACATTAAAATCCCGCTTATAAACATTAATGGGACGCATGAAAGGCAGCATGATGTCTGTTGAACATATAAAGAGATGGACAGGTACCCAGGAGATTTTAAAACCAGTGATGACAGTATGACAGTAACTGTTAAAACATGTGGCATGCAACAACAAACCCAGGCTCTGAGCAAATATCTTGGTTTGCTAGTCTCAGTACCAAACTGTATTGATTTTCACCCAAGATATAGGGTGCAATGAAGTAGAAACTCAGACCAGATGAGTATGCAGCACCAGTGTAAGTGGATCTCTGTAATTGCAGCTATTAACAGGGACAGAGAACATCAGGCTTTGGGGAAAACGCTGCCTGGTAGTGGCATGGAATTACAAGAGATGCCGTCTCCAGGCTGGTTTCCTAAGGTACCTGGTATCTTCTGCCTGGTCCTCATGGTGATGAAAGGAGCAGCTGCAGACAAGCTGCTGGGGAAAGGTACAGCCTCTCCCATGACCCACCGGTCCTGTCATCACGCTACGGCAGGTTGCAGCCATCTGGCTCTCTGCTGCAACAGCATAAGAAGGGACAAATTCAGATCTCACCACTAAGCTGCAAGAGATGGAGCACCCTCTGCTAGAGCTGGAGGTAGTAGCCATGCATGAACAGAAACACCATCCTCCTCACTGTAGAGACAGGCAAAGGGATGCAAACAAGCCAAGGGACTGGCCCAAAGCCATCAGTGGGTGGTAAAGCTGGGAACTAAATTCAGGCAATGCGACTTCCATTTTTTGCCTGAGACAAAAATCTCCCAGTAAAGGTTTTGGATGGGAAAGCCGTTGGTCTCCTGCTGGGTCTTTGTGTTGGGCTGTCAGAGCTGGCAGCTCACCCACAGCCCAGCTTCCCTAGGCAGAGACAGCTGGGGAAGCAGGGTACATCAAATAGGAAAGTCCAGAGTGCTGTAAGAGAGGCCCTGCTCTCCAATTATCCTGATGAAATCACAAATGGGTCATGGGCACAGGCAGAGAGGCAGATGCTCTGATACACAGATAAGCAACAGGAGATGCAGGTAGGGCTGGGAGCACAGGGGCAGGCTAAACATTGCTCCCATTTTCCTCACTCAAAGCCCACCTACAAGAAAGGGGAAAATCGTTGGCATAACATGGCCTTGTACGTCACTTAAGGGAAGGGTCAATCCCACCACTGAACACCACTAATGCATATCAGTACTCCATATACCCCATAGCCAAGAAACACACTTCCACTACAGGATTTCCCTTCTCCTCTCCTTCTCCATCCTTTCTTATTCCTCCCAAACAACCACTGAAAAGGGGAAATTAGGAAACTGGTTTCAGAAAATGCATCCAAGCCATTTTCGCTGAGAAGACACAATGGAAATAGGTATGGCTGTTCAGATACCTGCTTGCTTTAAATCCTAACATGTATTTTCACAGCAAACACATGGATAAGAAAACAGGGTATTGCACCTGGGAAGATTCAATAATTGTTTTGATAATGCTCTTGGGGGGGGTTGTTTTTGTTTTGTGGGGAGTTTTTAAATTTTAACATTTAATGGTTTTAAGTATTGGTGAGCTCCAGTCTCCAAGAATGGAACGATGCATACAGTACATACCCTACCACACTACAGTTCCTGCAGCACAAAGGTCCAGACAACATGCCAGCAGCATTGGATTTGGGTGAAAAAAGGTGGAAGCTGTCGGCCAGCAGCAGAAAAGCAGACAAATGAGTATCTTGGGACAGTAGAAGCCTAGTCTGCTCCTGCCCACGTGACACTCACCCTCTGGATGGCTAACCAGCTTCCACAGAGAAGTAGGGTCCTCTCGTCTGGGAATGGCTCAAGTCTCCCTAGAACAAGAAACACAGAGTAGGAGTGAGAGGGATCCCTCTCTAAAGGGACAGCCAGCCCTGGTTGTGCTGGACTCAAGCATAACTTGGGGTATGCTTTAGCTAGTACCCAAGTTGGCTCCCCCAGTTTCCCTGTACAGCACTTAAGATCTTGTATTGGAAGGAGAAGAGCAGAGTCAATCCCCAGCCATCCGCTCTCAAAGGTGGTACATCACAGGCTGCTCATCATATCTTCCGAAGTTTTATCTTTTCCAGAGAAAGCATTTTTCTTTTTTCTTGTTTTTCAAAACAGAGGGTAAAGCAGCACAGGTGCAGCAGCAGCATCTTCCCAGGCTAGCTGTGGGTGAGGGACAGCTTATTTTGGGATGAGGGACAAAGACTGAGTTTCCTTATTGCCCTTCCACTCCCAATGAGACATCAATAAAAAGCTGTTCATAACAGTTTATTCAAAAACAGGGTTCAAAGGAACAGCCAAGATCAGATACTTCCAGAGTATCTTTTTATTAGTAAGCCTTTTAATTTACATGATCAAATATAATGATCATCTTCCCACATTCATTTAGCCCTTACAGGGCCTTGGCAGGCACATACCCTTATCTCTTAGCAGAGCAGGGGTGAAGGGGAAGAAAAGCACCATAGCAGAAAGAAACCCTGCAGGACTCACTTTAGCAAATCTGGGAGAAGCATCTGGGAAAATGCATTAGAAAAGCACCTTAGGGAGCCGGAGACAAGGTGGAAGCAGAAAGAGGATATAAAATAGACTGAGCAGGCACCTGTTGCTGGGACCCTGCCTCTGCTCTCCTTCCCACCAGGATACATTATCAGCAGGGTGAGACAAGGCTGTAATAAACATAAATATGCATCAATAATTCATCAGATATTCAGCAGCATGATGCTGATTTACAGACCTGGCAGCTGCAATCTAGAGGGATAGGGACTGTGAGCACAGCTGGCAGAGAGGTCCACAGAAGACCCTCAAGCCCAGCCCTTCAACAGCCATGATGAATGAATTCATGGTGACCATGAATTTGTTCTGTAGCCATGCAGAGCCAACCAATGCATTGTGTGCACAATACCAAGCAACACTGACAGAAACAGAGAGGTCCAAATGTCCAGGTGTGAGATTTAAGTTTGGATCAGCAGACTTTATTAAGTTAAGGTCCTGGATTACCGAAAACTCGCTTTGCTGTTCATGGTAAATCTCAGCCACAAGAGACTTGTTAATGTGATGCTCATATCCCCTCCCTCTGCAATGGTCTAGATTTAAAAAAAAATTAAAAAAATCCAAGCAATGTTGCTGTAGGTGAGTTATTTGAATGCATCCCTGTCACAGCACAGATCTACTACAAAAAAGCCTGAAGATATACAGATTGCAGCTCTCCATACTGAAAAGGATGGACAAAGGGACATTGCCTCATCCTGCCTGTCTTGCAAGGATCACAGCATGCACACAGACGACATACTCCTTCAACTTCAAGTAGCCTCCACGCAGGCTTATATATCCCATCCCTCAGCAACACATGGCACAGCAGATCAAGGACAGAGTAACTCCACCCTGCAGTAAAGAGCCCACAACAATTAAGTGACTCGTTGACAGTCACGCAGGAAACTTATGGTAAAGCTGGGGATTTCTGCTCCCCCAGATTCGAGCTTCTGTCACAAGACCGTGCTCATCAATGGCTGCGGTTGACTGTTCGGGGAACAGGAACACATCTACTCCGCCACAGCCCCCAGCATCTGCTGGCAGACTCACACAATCAACAGAAGCCAGGGGGTTTTCCTTCCAGAGCTTCCTTGGAAGTCCACAGCAACGACAACACGCAGGATTTGGGTGGGCTCACAGCCAGCATCCACAGGGTAACTAAGGCTGAGAAGAAACCACAAAAAGGCAAGGCAACAAGCCTGTGTGAGATGTGGCTCTACCTCAACGTTGCAGCCCAACAAGCTGACTAACAAATAAGCAAAGTCTCTGAGAGCAAAAGAATAGTAGAGCTCCCTCTGATAGGGAGGTCTGAAGGTTAGGTGTATCCACATCATCTTGGAATTCCTCAATTGAACCCCAGTCCCTCAGACACCCTGACAGAGGCAATGAGTAGATCCAGATCTGGCTATGACACTGCGCTTGACCACAGCCATAAAGCTCTAGAGACCCTGTCCCAGCTCTCTGACACAACTTCAGTGTTCCTCTACACAGATCAACAATTGATGGAGAAAAGAGCTACCACAGGACTCCAATCCTCACTTGGATCAGCATGACAGCACAGGCAAATGCTCCCTCCAGTCACATGAATCAGATTTACTTGTTTGAAAGAGGTGCACATAGGAAGCACACCAAGCCCTGAGCTTCAGGAATGACAGCTTGCTGTGGAAAAGAATCAGAAAGTCCATGAAGTGAATGGACAGAGATGCAAGAAAGCCTTAACACAATGTCCTAACTTCAAATAGGAAGAAGAAGAAAACCTTGAAATATTTAGAGAGGGAGTATCTTTACTAGTAGGAGAAGTTAGCCAGAGATGAGCACCTGCCAACAGTTGGTACTATCCTGGCAAGCACCTGGTGACCAGACACAGCTGGCACTTAAAACACCCTGGTTTTAGCACATGGTTTCTCCTGAGGGCAGAGAAAGAAAGAAACCATGCAAAGTACAACCCAAAATATCTGCAGCATGAGCTGGAAAAGTCACTTCTTGGGAAAAGTAAAATGGGGCAATACGATCCCGAAGATGTCCTTCTAGCTGAAGCATCCTTTTGTCAGGCATGACAATGCACCTCCACCACAGATCAACCTCTGCTCAGCAAAGTGCCCACGCTTTGGGAATTCCCAAACACCATGCAGCAGCAAAAAAAGGTCAGGTACATTTAGGGGGAAGGAAAAAGAAGAAAAAAGGGAGTTTTGAACTTCAAATGCACTCTAATTACTGTAATGTAACTTCATTAGGGCAGCATAAGCAATGTCCAGGCGTCAAAAATGTTGTAGGGAATTCTCACATACCCCAAAATCTTTTTTTTCTCTTTTCAGTGGAAACTAACCTCTGGTCCCAGAGCAGGATCTAATTCTGACAGATGATCAGCTAACTAAAAAGAGGGCTCCTACACCAGTTTTCTCTTTGGTCTTTGATTGCCCCTGCTGTCCACATAACACTCAAATATCTATCTTCTGAAGCCACTGACTTCCGTAACATCTTGCAGCAATGAGCTGCCCAAACTACAAAACATCACTTCTTCTTATATGTGTATATGTGGCTTCCCTTTTTCTTTCCCAGTGTCCATCCATCTCCCACCAGCCTCTCAAGACTTTCTGATCTTGCTGACCAAGCACATCTCTGCAATGCTAGGGAAGCACATACTGCAGAGACGTTTAAATAAGAAACAGCAGCATTCACTGGATTTATTCTTGCACTTCAAAAGGCTCATGCGAATGGTTCTATATTTGACCTGAAAAAAATAACCACAAAAGGCACACCTAGAACTTCAGAGGCAACTTCTCCTGACATTATCTATGTGTAATATGGGCAAGGTTTTATAAGTTTTATAAGTTTTTATAGCTTCCCAAAGGAGGGAGAGGACAGCCCAAGCCAAAGAGTAAGAACCCAATACGTGAGTTCCAAAACTGAGATCTCACCTTAAAGTTCACCTTAAGGAAAGAGTAAAAAATAGTGTCCTTGCACTGAAACCACTAAAGCCAAGACAGTCAACACTGTTTGGTTGAGGACCTTGCTTAGCCTGTTTTAGTTTTCAACCTTAGACCATTTGGAGCACTCACTCCTCTCTGCACCTCGAGACAGTAGCAAGGGCAAAATGACATTACCTGTGAAAGATACAAATTCATTCAGCCAGGGAGACACAAAGAGTGCCTACAGAGAACCTACAAAACTTGGCCATCATAAAGCAGAAGAAGGAAGGAGGTGGCAGAGTGGTTTCCTCCTCCTTGGAGATGTGGCTGCCATGAGGAATTGCATATGGTGCTGGTGAGGGCTGGCATAGAGAACTTGTATCTAGGACCAGCAGCTGTGTGTCTGCCCAGGACTCTCTGCTAAGAGGTTTTCCCATACTGGCCTCCCTAAAGAGTTTCTGCAACAGGGGCAACAAAAATAAGCCTACAATCTCTGGATTCATCCAGAATAACGTAGGTACAGGCATCTGTTAGACAATGCCTGGGGACCACAGAGGAGGAACTGCAACAGCAAAGATCAAGCTGACTCACAGTTCTTTGGCTTTGGTTTAAAATATAAGAATAAAACAAAACCTGAACCTCCCTTCAGTCCACTGGGAAAAATCCAAGCATCTGTCTTGAATTCTCCAGTGTATAATAATACAATTTTATTATTATAAGTAAAATGACACTATTTTCTATATGTTATTTGAGGGAGGAGATCTGTTACACGACCTACATCACTCTGCAGATCACTGATTGCTGGGAGTATTTCATGCTAACACCCTTGGCTATCAGCCTCCATTTGGCCCTGGCAAATGAGCCCTGATCTTTTATTTTATTGGTCACCCCTGTGTTCAGCATCTGCCCTCATAAACACCAGCAAAAACACAAGAACTGAAGCTCTCATACTTAAGCTGTGAACTTAGCTAAGAGGGTTGGAAACTGGACCTCAGGACACCAAAAGGCTCATGCAACTACCTCTTTGGCTACAGCAATACCACTAAAAGTAGCTCCAGGGAGAGCTGGTGGAACATAGCGATGGCTTGCTTATACTGGTGGCTGCATCCCTTTCCACACCTTCAGGTTTCTTTTGGTCTGCTACTATAAATACAGACTGTAACAACTATGAAGTCACTTTTCAAGTGGTGGAAGCCTGGTCTGAGGTTCCTCTCCAATTCTGCTCACCCATACCCCACAAAATTTGTCCATGGTACCTTTGATGACCATTCAAAACTGCAAGAGTGAGTAATGCTAAATGTCACAAGGCTGTTGGAAATTTTATTTCTTTCTCCAGTGGATTGGAAAAATCAAGCAAGAAAATAGACTGGTGATGTGAACCAGAAGTGCTGAAGATGATCCAGTCTAATAAGATGATGCAAACTTCCTGGCTTTTGTCACAACCCCATCTGTCTTGTGGACTTTGAGTAGGATTAAAAAATTGCACATAAGACAGGGAAATGATCCCCCTGAGGAAACAGTCACTAGGAATAACTACAGAAAATCATCACTTTTAGACAAGAACCTCTTTCAGTGTTATGGTACTTTGATGATTGTTTGTTTTTCTTAAGAGAGCAGAGAACCATCACAGTATCTGCACTCAGAGGCTCTACTTTATTGGTCCATAGCTCCTCAAATTCTCACTATGATAAAATTCTCTTTCCTTAGAAAAATAAATTAAGAGATTAAGCTTGAACTCTGAATTTTTACAGTCTTGCCAATATTATGAGATCTCGAACATGATCATGTGCTTTCACAGGAGCCTAGCAGAGCAATAAGCCATTGGTTGAGATTTTGGAAAGGGGAGATGTGCTGATAAAGCCTCCCTCTTCATCTAAAGGCAGTGGAGCTCACCAGTGCTGTTTCTCAGGGCTCCTAAGACACACACAACAGTTTCTCACTCTTGGACATCATTCACACCTAACTAGAAACAAACTCCTATTTGATTTCCCCTTAAAATCCTCTTATTTTCAGAAAGCAACTCCCTGAGGACCATATGTGTCTCTACAAGGAACCTTCAAGGTCACAGCATGGCATAGTGGATACAGTTCCTACATAACTCTCATTGTTCCCACACAGGAACTTCAGCTGAAAAAAACCAAAATGAAATTAAAAAAAATTATTGAAGTGTGTGCAAAAAGCTGTTTTTAAAAACAGAAAAATCCCAAGGAAAAGCATCATCTCACATGCCAAACCAGCCAACTTTAACCTGAAACTCTACTAAAGCAAAAAGATGCTGCAGTGTTTTGTAGAGTGTGAGTATATTAACACAAGAGGAAAATTTATATTCCAACAGCAATAAAATCAAAGAGCTCTGAAAGATAGAATTTGTCAACTTACCCTTATAATCCATCCTTAAAAACTTGTGGTAAAGGTTCCCTCATTCTCCAACAAAGGCTGATTAGGATCTACTAATACTTTATCACCTCATATAACAATTATTGCCTTTTACCTTTACACCTAAGCTAGGAGAAGGAGGGTGCAAGACCTGTGCTGAAGAAAAGTTTATGTAAGGTTAGCATTTCTCACCTAAATGAAGCTCTTCCATAAAGAGGCTGTTCTAAGTGGTAGCTGCCATTCCACAGGCTCCCTCTGCCCTTACTTCCATATAGTTTTGACTAAACTCAGGATATACTATGTCAACTCAAACAGAAAATATGTTTTAACAGTCAAAACTCAGACAAAAAAAATTCAAGTAGTTAGCCTTTTTCCCCCAAAGAAAGATTTTAAAGTGGCTGCAAGGCCTGAAAACACCAACGTGACTGTGAAACACAGTTAATGGCCCGGCTGAGTTTTAAAGGTTGACAATTCCTCCACACCACTTTAAGCAAGACCTTCCTTTACTCTACAGCTCCAAAGGAATTGCTGCTTTTGAAGAGCACAAAACATGAAAACGCAAGTTCAGAGAGTATTCTGGAAAACACAATGAACATGGACTTCACGAGGTTTACTCAGAGTTTTGCCACTTACCTAAAGATCATGTGTGCTCTCTAGGTCTAAACTAGGAAGCTTTTTTTGAACCTGTACTAAAATGAAGGCAATTTACCCGATTTTCATACAGTAGCTCAGGAGAAGGACGTGCAAGATATCTCCGTGAGCTGTGTTGGTGCCTGGCACAGCTGTGACAAGGACACTTCACACAGCCCTCTTGAGATAATGCTGCCATAGCTAAACAAGGTGGAGAAACACACCAGGTTCTGATTCCTTTAATAACATCTCACAGTGTGAACTTTGCTGTTCTTGCACAGTCTGGAGCAAGGCAGGACTAGCATGTCTCTTCCACAGCTGAGTGAGTGTGGGAATGCAGTGGGAAAGAAGGATCAAGCTACTCAGCTGGGCTGGCATCCACTTCAGCCAGACCCAGCTCGCAGGCTGGGTACCCGCAGTGCTACATATCGTCTGTGCCTTGCCTGCAGCAGCTGCAACACCAGCAGACAAAAGCTCCCACAATCTCTCCAAAGCTGAATTTGCAGCAACACGTTGTTGCTTAAGGAAAAAAACCCACAACATTTCAAAGTAGACAGGTGATGAAGAACAACAACAGGGAGAGGGGAGGAAAAACACCCCACCTAGCGCTACTTCCCTCTCTTTCTCTCACAGAAAGTTGAGAAGCTTAAATTAATTGCAACCTTATATTAATTGCAAAGCATGAGAATCTGAACAAGCACCCTCCTTGGGCAATCAGGGCCAACCCAGGAAAATATTTGCATCTATGGGGTGTGCAAGTTGTGCAACCAGCAAAATATCAAGACAGATAAGGCAAGGACCTTTCATTAAGCTCTACAGAAATGCACTTGCAACTCTGCAGTGCTGACTTGGGCTAAGACAAGCTGCTTCAGTTTTCTCTCCCTTGTTCTAGCCTTGACTGAGGAAATAATACCAGCTGACTTCATATCCAGTCTGAAGCCACTAGACAGTATTTGCAGAGCTGAAACCAAAGGAGCCTCTGGTGGATTGTTGATGGGAACTGGGTTCCCCGCAATGGGACTTGTCTTCCCACCCAAACGGTCAAATCTTAAGGAAGTTCTTGGTGCAATAAGGTTGGCTCTGCCCTGGACACAATATGCAACTTCATCGTATTGCAAAACTTCCCATGCCTAAGGCCTGATATAGCCTTATCCACCTAGATTTAGTTGCATACATACGTTATTAGGGAATTAGGAAAATTAGTTAGGAAGGTCATATAGACACAAAACCTTTGTGGAAGGGATTGATGAATCCAGATTTCTTCCACCAGCTTTCAAACCCGTTCAACCAGGACAGCAACAGACGAGAGACACTGCAGCAAATCTTCCAGAGACCTATAAACCACCTCCATTTGACAAGACAACCAGCGTCCTGTTGGTGGCAAAAATCGACAAGTAAAAAGAACTATTTTGCCAGAGCGCATCCAACCAGTAGCAGGTCGATTGCAGCAAAAAGCTGGTCCTAGGCACAATACTGCTGCTGCAGACAGGGCTCTGAGTTTTGCACCTGAGGAATGGAGCCCAGCCAAGGCATTGCATCTCTTCCTTTGTGACTTGTTTTCCCACATGGAAAGAGTACCAGAAGGAAGGACCTTGGATGAGCAGGCAAAAGAAGCAGGCAGATGTTCACCATTTGGTGCCACTGACGACACACCTGTTGACCAGGCAAGAGGCCATGTGCAGCAGAAACACAGAGAAGCTGCAAGGACCTGATGCTGTGCCAGGTGCCTCTCTATTGGGATGCTCTTCAAGCACAGGCACTATTTATTGTACCAAAGTTCAGAGGGAAAGGACAACAAGGAAAGTATCAGAGCAAAACATAGTTATGGGTCCTAACTACAAGGCCTTGATATACCATTTTTACAGAATTAAAAGCCTCCTGAAGGTTTTCATACTTGCCCTCTGTGTTCCCTAGAAGCACAAGATGAAAAGTACAAAAACTTGCCATGGACACATGTAGCCAGGAAAGACTGCAGGAAGTGCAGAAAGACTGTGAAGTGAGGAAAATAATACCTTATATTCCATTATAAAGTGCTTTTGGGCTTCTTCTGTAGCAGAGCTTCCTACCTCGGGCCAGCCAGAAATTTCTCTCAATAAACTCCCTGTTTTGGTAAATTTAAAGTAACTGCAGTGCACACAGAAGACTTCTAGGGACTCTCCAGAGCTAATCATCATTTTGTGGGTGTCTGAACTGATGGGAATTATAGCATAAGTATCAATATCAAACAAAATTGGGGTATAAAAAAGACTTTCTTCAAGGTTCTAGCATTAAATCACGCCTATTACACAGGCATAAGATGGAGGGTAAAGACACTGGCACGGCACCACCCCATACTGAGCAGGCTTGCAGCCAGCTTTCAGCACAGGCACTCAAAGGCTGAGTTCAAGCTCTGTGGGCTCTTGCTATGGACAGGTTTTTCACTCCCAAAACGCCCAGTGGATTTCATTTCTGCTACTGGGCTAATTCTTCCCCAGCAAAAGGCATGATGGAACAAGTGCTCCAAATCAAAGGAGAAAAATCAGTCAGTCAAGAAAATCCTCCCCAGGCTACCAGGCTTTATTCCTTCCAGCTGGCTCAGCTTCATTTTTCCAGTTCTTTCAAGAACATCTCTGGGTCTCCTCCAATCTGCTCCCTGCAGATCACGCCAGGGTCTCCAGAGCAGCCATCAAGGTTCAGGTCAAATGGGACACAAATGTACAGAAACTGGCTCCATCATCCCCAAAGACCAACTACGACACTTAATAGTGCTTCAGTGTTAGGAAAACAAACATTTTTTTCCCCTAACAGAAAGGGGGTTTACCCACCAAGCCTGGAATATCCAGATGTGCAGCCCTTGTTGAGGCACTGCTCTTGCTCCTGCTGCTACCATCTGTTAGTCTGCAGTCTCAGGTCCCATGCCATTGTCTCAACTCTGGATTTAGAGGTCTCATGTTTTTCCCCAATGCAACACAATACATGTTTGGGCACATTCAGGAGGTCAGGAGCTCCTCAGAAGTACTCGACTAACCCTGACCTATGTCAGCAGCTGCCTGGCCTCAGTATGAAAGGATGAAACGGGAACAAAACTGCCCTGTTCCTACCAACCCCTTGGCCCAGAGCTGGGACAGGCTTGGAGTTCTGGCCTAGGAGCATCTCAGAGGTGTTTAATTCTGTCTTCCATTTGCTGTCTGGATGACATCCCTCTCCTCCAGCTCTTGGCCAGCAAGGAATCAAAATGAAGGGTAGCTTCTTAACTAAAAGATGTTTACCAAATGAGACAGCATCCAGCTAAGACAAGGATAGACATCATTCAACACTGCCTTTTATGTGCTATCCCAACCTGCTCAGTGCAGCTAGTCAAGGTGGGATTCACTTCCCCTACCACACAGAATTCTCCACGACAGCCCATTGTCCAGAGCCTCTTTATCATCAATGAGCAGCAACGGGCACAATCTCTCTGACCTGTTTCAGGTATCTACCTGCATTACGATGAGATAGAAGTGCACAACCTCCACTGTCTATGGAGGGGGACTGATAGTATCCAGTTGAGATATTAGATGTCAATATCTGGACAGGTTAATCGCACCTTGATGTTCTCCATCTTGCACTTCACTTGTAAGCTTTTCAGAGAGGGACTATCTCACTCTGTACCTAATATGAAAGCTTTTCCAGTCCCTAAAGCCTGAAGGCAATGCTACTGTTCAAGCCCATGCCCTGAAGTGTCTACCATGAAGAGAACTTCACCATGCTTTCCCTGTAAAGATATTCCAAGCGGATCCAAATAATTTTGGGGGATGGCTGAACAAAAGGCAGAGCTGCGGGTCAGAACTTGCCTCTGTGTTAGCAGGTGAACAAAGGAAAACATCCCAGGCACCAAACACTTTGTACCATGAAAATGGCATTGCCCAGAGAGCCTGCAAGGCTTACTTCATGCCCATCAAGAGATGCACCATAACAGGCAGAGAGGGATGCACACACATGCAGCAGTGCAGCAGGGCTGGGGCAAGGATATGACAGAGGAAAGGACAGAGAAGCAAGACTGCAATTTCTTCTGCCAGAGAGACTTGGGGTTTACAGAGCAACCTTGAGGACTCTTCTCTTTTTCATGACTTCTGATATACAACATTTTGGGACAGGCAACACTGGAGCTTGGTGCAGATAACTGCAAAATAATGAGTCTAGAGGCAGGAAGCCAAAGCAGACAGCACACATTAAATGGAGTTGTCATGCTGCTAGGCTGGCCAGGGGAGAGATTGAGGAGGTATTCTAAGATTTGTGAAGCCATCAGCTCTTGTGCTACAGAAAATAAGAAAATTAAGCTCAGACAGGGTTTGCAGGCAGAATAACTTCCCTGACAAGAGGATGCATGAGGAGTAAGTTGTTACAAACAGCCCTCAAATCAGGGGCAAAAAAGCAAGTATGAAGAGACTGCACAACATTCACCCACAGTGGGACTGAAGGGTTCAGAAGAAAACAAAAAATTCAACTTAGCTCCCTGAAAGGGTGACTTGCTTGTGCCAGAGCATTTTCTTCCACCCCAGCATTCAGTTGTCACTGAGTTTGCACGCTCATACCTCAAATTTCAAACATTATTTCTTTGCATCCTAATCCCAACAGGACTTGCTCCCATTGCCCCATGCTGAGAAAGCATGACTGGTGGGTGTCCACCTCCACAAAGTGTCTGTCAGACACATCACAGTTCCACAGCATAATCTGTTTGATTTTTCTGATCTGTTATAGTGGTGGTATTCTTTTTCTTCTCCCCGGGATTTATTCTGAAGTTGCTTTAAGATGCAAATTGAATAAACTCACTCCAGCTGCAGACCTTGAAATGAAGGAGATGAAAACCTGAACTCACCTGAGAGACACTGTACTGCCCACCATCCCATGGTCACTGCAGTCAACATAGTTCAACCAACTTCAGCAGAATTTGAACAAGACTTCATAACCTGCAATTGTAGGGCTTGCCAAAAAAGCATGTACTTAGTAGCACACTCTAAAAAAGCCCAGCCCTCTCCTAGGCCCTCAGCTTCCCACCTCTTCACAAGGAGCATGCTTCAGATAAGCAACTTCATACACCTTCCACTAAAACTCAGGAAGGCTTTCTGTTGCCTTCTCAAGAGCGTCCTGCAATTGCCTTGTTTTCCCTTTAAAAGAGTAGAAATTTCAGGTTAGTTAGGTCTGACACTCTCACACCTCTGTTTCCCACCTTCGCCATGGTCATAGCGGTAATTTCTTTCCAGTGCGTATGTTTTGAGAATCAGAATCTTGATACTTGAAATTCATGGAGGCCACCAGAATGGCTACAGAGGCATCAGCTGTGCTGAGGACATGCAGTTGTACTCAGAGGAGTAGAGAGAGCAGATCTGACCCCCACAGACTTCAGTACAAGTCTCAGCCACCACATCCCACAGGAGAACAATGAGACAGAAAGTCAACCAGGGATTTGCGTGTACCTCCTCATCCACCGGCAGCTACACTGACTGCCAGATGGGAGGCGACACCACCAACTGGCACAGCAATGTCCTCTCCCTGCCTAGCCCCCCAGCACTCATCCTCATATTCCCTCCCACATCAGCAGAGCAAGAAGCCAGCACACGCCTGTCAAAGCAGGTCAGGGAGCAAACCATTCACCCAAGGCTGCCTGTGTGGAAAGTGGGACAAGCCCTGCAGAAAAGGCCGGCTGGCCTCATACAGTATCATGCAAATCAGAAAAAGGCCGGGAGAAACAAAACTGAGAGAAGCCTTGCATGACCAAGGTTATATTGTAAGGTTATATACTCAGCCTCTGCACACAAGGGGAAGGCAAGGAATGCACGCACGCACACAGGCAGGAGGTACCCCCTGCCTTCACCAGCATTTGCTGGGTCTGCATTCTACAAAGGAGAGAGTTGTGCTGTTCACAGCAAGAGCCTAACATGGTGGGACTCCAAAGGAGCCATTGCATTTACAGACACAGATCCAAGCGGAGACAATGAAAAAAGTTAATCACAGGATTAGCACACATGTAAGCCAGGGTCAGTCCCATATTTATCTCCAAGAAACTGTGATGTTTTATTTACTTAACATAGTTGACTACTGTATCAAAGCCTGGTTTCTCAAGCCTAGCCTTCTGCTTTTCTTAGAGGATGAATTCCAGTCCCTCATGTAACATTAAGCTCCCTGGCATCTCATGCAGTCAGCACCATGATAGGAGCACAGATGCTATAATCACTACAGAAACAGAGGACCTAGTTCCACATCAGGAGTACCACCCCGGCTGCTGCAGTGGCTAGCTGGGGTAGGACAAAATCCATCATTTGCAGGCTCCAATTTCATACATTCAAACTTATTCTATACAGACGGTTTGGAGCAGGCTGAATAAGGCTGGATGTAAGCCACAGAATTGCTGAAGATAGCACACAGCATCAGAGCCCTCAACATAATACCAGAGCAGGCCTACACGACAGGCTGCCTGTTACCTGTTACCCCAAAAAACCACTGATGAACAGAGCTGGCTTCTCAGCAAACCTCTAAACAAGATCCCAACTTGCCTCAGGCACAAGCACTTGCTAGCCAGACTCTCCTTTGGAGATTTTTCACCTGTCTGCCTTTCTCAGGGAAGATGACCTTGTGTACTTCTACTGCCAGGCAGCCATGCATCAGTTCAGCTTTTTTCCACTGATGATCTCCTCGCTTCTCTTCCTGCAGAGCCCTATCCAGTGAGAACAGAGCACCCCAGAGCAGACCCCGCTGTGCATACCAGGATCCCTCATTTCACTCCTACTCCCTGGCTTTTTAGATCTTGCTCCTCTTTTCTCTCAGTAAGAGCACAACATCCTCTTCATTTCACAGGCCACAGCTTCTCCCTCACGTCTGCTGTTCTCTCAAGGATGCTAAACAAGCAGAAGATGTGCAGGCATCTTCTCAGAGACATTGCATCAATGTCTCTTTTTTGTATTCGTGAAATTATCGCTCCCACACATATGCCTTTAAACTCTGCTCCACCAGCTCTTGAATTTAACTTACATAGGAGCAGTCTGATCTTTAATGGCTTTAGCTATACAAAAGGAAAAATCCACTTAAAGTTCAGCCCCCAGCACAGCAGTATATATACAACTACCTGGGCTGCCACTGCTTCTGCATTATCAGAGGGCCTCTCACCCAGAGCATCCTACCCTTTTAGCAGACAGGCTGGACATTTGCAGGTACCAATCTGCTGGATTGGTATCACTCCTAAAGAAGAGAGACCAGTGAGATAAGGCAAACAGCTTAGACAAGATCAGAAAGGGGGGGTCAGGATTCTCCAGTTCACAGTCCTGCACTCTAACCACAAAGTCACCTTTCAGTATAGGGATCAACTGCTCCAAGAGCCTGCACTGCTGTCAGACGAGCACCACAAGCAGGTCATACATTAAGACATGGAAAGACTATTCTCTCTGGAAGCATTCAGATTATTTTGCAGCACACACAGGAAGCTGTAAAACCATATTCCATCAGTAAGAAGTTGATAATGAAGTTTTGCTTTTACTAAACCAGTCATTGAACAGTGCTAGCCCCATGTTAGAGAGAAATAAGCAGCAACACATAAAATAAAACAGATAATCCTGAAGTATGTTCCTCTGGATATCTGTAATTATAAATCAAACATCATCAGCTTCCCTCTCTCACTGCAGTAAATAATTAACTGCAAAAGAATATTCCTCTTGGCTCCATCCTCCCCAGTCAATTCTGCTTTACAACAACGTGCTGCCTGGATTGCTCACTGTGTCAGTGCACCCAAGTGTTACCCAGCACACCTCAGAAGAAACCAAGGAGTGCAACTGTTAACTTCAGAGCCGCAGAGACCTTTCGTTCTGGGTATGAGAGGGCATCATCACGTAACTCCCAAGTACTTAAAGCAGACAGCTATGACATACCCAGCTTAGCTCATTTGCTGCTGCAACATCACTGCAACCATCAGTGGAGGCGAATCACGCACTCTGAGCACTCCCATCACACTCCTCTGGACTGCCTGAGCTTTACTGCCAAGCTGTAGCAAATGCCTTCCCCTAAAATACAAAGTTTTCTATTCCTTTCATTGTTTTTCAAAAATATCCTCCCCCTCCCTAGATTTCATCCAGGGGGCAAGAAACCCCTCCAAAATTAAATCTAGTCTTCTCCATAACAGCAATTTCATTTTTAAGAGACTTTAATCTTTGAATACTAAACCAAAGTTTAATATTGTGACTGCTTGGTCATGCACAATAACCTGTTCACCTCTTTCCACTCACCCTCATCAACCTGACACTCAAAGAGATCTGCAATTAACAGGTAAGTCAGAAAACGTTCAGAGCACTCCTCCCTTTTGCCCTACTGAAAGACACCTCCTGGCTGTAAACCCAGAGGGGAGGAAGGATGATGCCAGGAGGAAAGAAGAACTGCCTGGCAGGAAAGCTGGGTTTGGTCAGACAGCAGATGGAAGCAGGTTGCATACAGATATACAACCAATGAACAACAGAACACAGCCATTTTATCCTGGTTGCTTACTTAAGATACAAAGTCAAATTCAATTTTGAAAAAGGCATAAGGAGAACATAAGCAAAAATGAGAGTTGGGAAAAACCTCCAAAACTGCAGGAACACCCTTCCTGCAACAGCCAGAAAACACAGGGAGAGGCATAGAAGGACTACCACCAAGCAAACATCTTCATATTCACACACGGTCTCGGTTTAGTTTTACATTTTTATGGGTTTAAACACATACCAGATTTAGTTGAGCTGACTATGAAGCATTGAATAAAAAATTTCCACCAAGAAGGTAGAGAAAAAGAAGTAAAACGGTTAACTTAGACTCAAAAACATGGAAAGAGAGGCTCAAGAAAGAAGCAGAAGAATGAAAGAAAAACCATGATACAGAAGTGACAAATGAAACAGATACCAAGGACAGTTCAGATGAAAATAAATCATAAAGAAGTGAAATGAAAACTGGAAGGGAAATATAAGAGAATGAGGAACATTCCATGGCAGACCAACTGAACAGCAGTTGGCAAACTGATCATTTGTTTAATTTCATCCGTATTTGTAAAACAATTTATTTGATTAATACTCTTTTGTGGTCTTCAACCAGCTATAGAGCTGATCAAATATCATGTTAAATATATTATTAATACAGGTAAAATTCAAATATGTTCAACGGTTTAATCCTCTGCTTAATTAGTTCTTGTTCTAAGTTTACAGTTCAAAAATATTAAAATAGAAAGCTGGTAATAAATTACTATTAAAGAT
This sequence comes from Serilophus lunatus, assembly GCA_013399895.1. Classification (NCBI taxonomy): domain Eukaryota; kingdom Metazoa; phylum Chordata; class Aves; order Passeriformes; family Eurylaimidae; genus Serilophus; species Serilophus lunatus. Next base: position 420,654 of record VXBA01001576.1, read on the forward strand.
TTTTTGGAGCACAACCACTGTGCTTTTCCTAGGCTGACAAAAAATACAGTATACTGTATAACACATCTTGGAAGACAGGAAAGGAGACACTTGTACCTCTTCCCTCTACCACACTCCCACAAGAAGTCACTCTCTACAGGCAACACTTTTTGTCTTGAATTGTATTTTGTTAAACATTTCCCCAATATTCAACTTTTTTATTCCATAAAGCTTTTTCACTCCCAAAAAATCTGGTGAGCAACAAGGGCAGCCCAGCAGGAAGGTAAATTTGGGGTGCACCAGTAGCATAGCAGGAGGGGAGGCAGTGGGTGCCATATGCAGCCTGGAAGCAAATGTTCACATTGGTGAGTTGAGCTTTGCTCCTCTTAAAGGGAAGGGAAATCATATGCAAGATGGCCACATGGACAAGGATGCCTCAGGGCCTCTACTCTCACAGGGAAAAGTTTCCCACATTATCAGCAGCCTTTTCCAAACCTCCTTAGGAGAGCTAGGGGGAAAAAAGACCAGCTGGCAATTTTTCAGCCAAATTTTCCTCTTCCCCAAGAAATCAGCAAGGTCCCCTTGAGAACCCTCAGACCACAGGGTGAAAGCCACCATGGCAGACTATTTCCAGGCACATGGCAGCAGGTCTGCCAGGGAGCCCTGTGAAGCAGCACCAGACCCGATAAGGAAGCCATGGCCATGGCTTTCTAGGCCAACATCAGAGAAGCATGAGGTTACTCCTGCTGCTGTTCTACCCTCACTACTGACAGCAGCCAAGAATCAAACTCATCACAGGACAGAAGCACAGCAAGGGCAACTCCCTGGGGCCAGAAAAGCATCCCTCAGGTCATAAGTCCTATTTAAATATCACAGCAATATCCCAAACTGAGATAATTGCTGCTAATTACAAGATCATGTTTTTGTAAAGGAGAAGAGTATCACCGTGCATACTTCATCTCTTTTTAATTACAAGAGATAAGAGGGTCACTGAAATGAAAAAAAAAGACATACTGACAGTTCCCACCCAAAAGTAGACTTTTCTGCAGTGATAATTCACATCAGCATCCAGACCCACCAAGGAGACTGAACAGGGAAATCAATCCACATCGGCCTTCCCAGTGCTGAAATGAAACAATTGGCACATTATTAATCACACGGGAAAAACATTTGACAAGGAGAAGGAAAAGACCAGACACACGGAGGGGTCACACACGGCTTCAAAGTCATGGCTGCCTTACAAACACTTGCAGAAAGCACCAGCCGCAGAATCGAAATACTTTGTAGCTCTGAAGGATACACACATTAACAATTCTGACAACTCTACAGTAGAGGCCACACCAAACCCCTTGTGCTTTCCTCCATTCTGAACCAGCTCCTGATCCAAGCTGCACAACCTGCCCATGCCAACCAGATTGGAGTACATCCTGATACAGGCTCACCAGGAGTTAGTACCTGTTCTGCATCTCAAAGAGACAGAGACCATCCAACTTACAGTGAAAAAGTCAATGGCTTGACTTGCCATGCAATGGGATAACAAGCCATTCCTGTTTCCAGCTGTCCTAAGCATTTCTCCAGCCACTCGCGACTTCACGAGTCCACTCTGATTTCTCATCGCCTCTTTTGTCTCCAGGCACACTCCACTGCTTGAGGCAGTTTAAAACACATCCCCAACCAGGATCCATATGGGCCAAGCGAGCCATCAGATACCCTTTCTCTTGGGTTGAAGGGCCTGAACTCCCAGACCCCACGACACCGTCTCACAGCAGGCAAGCAGCCTCAGCACGATGCAGAGCCCCGGCAGCGAGCATCCCTAGGAAAGGGAGTGTCACAGCTGCGCAGAGCCGCATGCTCACAGAACAGGGGACCTCGCTCACTTCAGCACAGACACAGATATACCTGCACCTCTGCCACCTGTGCGCCCCGTCTGCGCCTTGCCCTGGGCCTGTCGATGCCCAGCACCACCATGACGTTGGTCTCTCCTGGAGGGTGCCACAGCCCAGCGGGCACCTACTTTGGCAAAGAGTGGGGAGTGTGGTGCACCACCTTTGAAGCATCACAAGAGCAGCGGGGGGGATTGCAAGGGGATGAGGAAAGACGGGTGCAGTGGGCTGCAAACCGCAGGTGCGAAGAAGAAGTGGAAAGGGCTGCAGCTAGGTAGGGGATGTGGAGGGGAGTGAGAGGGCAAGGAAAAGGGGCTGCATCCTGGGACCAGGAGGGCAGGAATCCAAACGAGGCGCAGGAGGAAAGCGAATGGAGGGCAAAGGGGGATGCTGAGAGATAGGAAGGCAAAGGGGGTGCAGAGACCGTGGCTCGGTGCTGCCTCACCGCCCTCCCACCTCGGCGGCCTGCCGGGGCTGGGGTCGGCAGGCAGCGCCCAGGCAGCAGAGTCATGGCGCGGCCAGGAGAGCAGGTGGGGCCCCGCCCCCGCCCACCGGGATAAGCGTCGCCCCCTCCTCACAGCCGGCCCGGGGGCACGGCGGAGGGCACCCTCGGCACAGCGGGGGTACAAACTTCCCGGGGAGGGGGGGACCAGCCCCTCTAACAGGTGGCGGTGGCGCTGCCGGCCCGTCCCCGCCGAGCCAGTGGGCGCTGCCTCTGCGCGACGGCGCGTCCCACCCACTCCGACCCAGCGCCAGCCCCAGCGCCAGCCCCAGCCCGCACCCCGGCGGCCACTCACCGGCTCGTCCGCCCCGCCGGGCGGGATGCGCGTCCTGGAGAGCGGGGCGCGGAAGTTTAAAGCCGGACAACAGTATTACTTGCTTTTTTCCTTCCAGCGGAGGAAAAACCAAACTAGACGAGGCGCCCCCCCAGGCGGGCGAATCCTCGCTCCGCTCCTCCCCGCCGGGGGCTTTAGCCGCGCGTCGGCCCGGCGGCGAGGGGAAGTTTCCACCGCGGTGGTGGAGGCGCCCCCGGCGTGCCGCGCCCGCCCCGCATTGGCACGGGGCGCCGGGGCGCTGTGCCGCCGCCGCCGCCCGGACAATGTGCGTGCGGGGGGAGCGGGAGCGGCAGCGGGAACGCTCCNCGGGGCGGCGGCGGCTCCGAGGGAGGGGAGGGGGAGCCAGCGGGCACCGCTTCGCCCCGGCGGGTGGCCCTCGGCGCCTCCGGAGCCGCCGGCGTCGCGTCCTCCGCCCCCCGGGGACGCGCCTCCCGTTCCTGCCCCGCGGCGGTCCCTCTTCGGGGGCTCCCCGCACCCGAGGTGAGGGGAAGGCCTGGCGGCCGCCCGCTCCTCGCGGCACTGCCCGCGGCTGCGCTGCCTTTGTCGGCGCCCTACGGAGGCGTTCTGGGGAGGAAGAGCAGAGACCCCTGAAATGCGGTGTTTGTTGCCGGTCACGGTCCCCTCCTGGGCTCAACTCGGCTCACAGCGTGCTTCGATCTGGCCACGGGAAGTGCCTAGAAAAATAGATGGCTCCAAAATACCCAGGAGCAGTGTAGGCAGGCCACAAAAAAAAATACACCTGAATTGGCTCTGTATAGACAGCTGGGGTCCAATTAGGCTTAGCAGCAGAGATATGCACTGCCTGAGCAGAATTACTGCAATTACAGAGCAAGGTCCGAGCATGGTGAAAGGTTCATGTCTGATCCTATTTGGGTCCCACAAGGGGCACCGCCGAAATCAGAGCTAATAAATCTTGATGGAGTCAAGCTTCATGCCGTGAACTCAGGTCTGTCAATGCAGCGCTTCTCATCCTGTCATGGTACACCGGACATTTTCTACTATGAGGCAGTGTGATTCCCCTGTTAACTTTGGAAGTTGAATAGTAGATTGCAGAGACACCTTCTTATCCAGCAGCATGCAGAAGTGATCAAGCTTTGGTGCAGAATAAAGTATGCACTCCAGGTACTGAAAAAACGCTGTTCTCCCTGACATACGTTTGAAGTACACTTCGACGATTATTGTTTCCATTAGAAAAGTATCTAGTAATCTGAAAATGGATCTAAACCCCCATTGTTCTAGATACTGCATTTGACACGTAACAAAAAGAAAGCTTATGCCCCGCAGAGCTTGTAGTGAGAGCAGATTAGACATGTTCTAGGGATACCCGTTGAGAGAGTCGTGCAGGTTTTCTTAGGTCTCACAAACGTGTTGCACCAGCACAAACAAACCTGCTGGAGCACTTTTTAAAAGCCGGCACGCAGACAGGTCCAAACAAAAAGGCTGAAGCTTTAACCTACCTCAAAACTCTTTCCTTGCTTTTAACAAGCCTTCCTGGTCCTGGACGACCTCTCGGCTCTCCACAGAAGCGAGGACCACAACTCACAGAAACACAGCATCTCTCCTGACCGAGGCAAGGGCAGAAGCAGCAGCACACACAAAGGTGATGGGTTTCTTCACAGGCACACGCACGCACGCACAGTGCACCGCCTCTCCGGGCTACCTGTCTCGTCTTGTTCTAGCCGTTTCTAACGAGCAGGCAGGGTACTGGAGCATGCAGAAATCTTGCTTTTTGAAGCGCCCTGAAAGCAGGCTCATATTTTTCTGCACCTAGGTGGCCTAGAAGAACTTTTCAAGGAGCAGGAGCCAAATAGGTAGTAAAATAGGCACAGTTGTGGGTGAACGTGAGTTTCATGCTTCTTGGGCTTCTCAGTGACCTACGAGAACCAAGAAACACCCGAAGATGGAACTGAAACTGCCTCTTACTTGCTCATTCTTCAGTGCCAGATCACATCAGGATATAAGACACCTGAGGACTACTTGTTTGCAGACTGCTGGAAGCAGAGACATAATCACCTATTGGTGAGTCATAACCACACAATCGCATAGAGGTGATGACACAAACTTGCAAAGACACAGAGAGTGATATTAGCTCCCCCTTTCTATTTTTTGATTAAAAAAAAAAAAAAGCAGAATATTGGGACAAGATCCTCAGTTGGGGCAAAACAATGTAGCTCCACTGCTTTTGTCAGAGCACAGGTTTACATTTGCTGAGGTTATGGCCTGTTCTCTTTGTAAAAATTTTTTCTGCCTGACCAGATTCTTCCTTCCTTTCTCTAAACTTGAGTTAAATTCTTGGAAAATGTCTGGCCTGTCTGGAGCTTCTAGAAGACAGAACCCTCTCCTTCAAATGTGGGATGTGCAGTGCCACAGCAAAAGCAGTGCAAACACCAGCGCAAGAAGGTGCTTCAGCCTTCTGACACTACCCTGCCAACTCAACCCATGGCATGTATTCAGCTGGATTGGCAAAAAACTCCTCCAGCTGCCTCACCAGGCAGCAGTGCAGCTCCTGTGTTCTATGGTGAACCTTAAGGCAGGCACAGAGAAACATGCAGCTCTCTACACATCCTGCAGTGCTGTAACAGCTGTAAGCCGTGCTTGGCAGGAGAGGAAGGCTAACCAAATACTTGGTCCACTGGCATGTGGAGCAATAAAAAAGGAAAGGAAGAGTATCTAAGAAGGTCCTTACTGCCACAGTAAAACTGCAAAACCAAAATCTGCAATAGGGTTGAAAAGCTGTTCCATCATTCCCATGCCTGCAATTTTATCCAGATACTCTCTCTCAAACTGTATGTAACTTGCAGGCAGGAGGCCGTAGCTCATAGACGTGCTCATCCTGTCATGACTTTTTGTACCAACACTCTAAATTTAGGCTATAAAGGTACATCACTGATTTTTGTAGGTGCTGTGACCCAAAAAAACCTTGATATTGCCAACCCCTCTAACTTCTGAATCATAGACAAGGCATAAGCTTAGCTGTCCACTCGGTGACATACAGACTTCTGCCAAGAGCTTAGCGAGCAACTAAACTTGCTCATCAGCTACAGATCAAGGCTATCCCTGACATTTTTGAAATTATAGTCCTTTTGGGGGTGATTTCTAGTAGAAACACCCAGACAATGGCCTACTTGAACTATTCTTTCTTTCTTTCTACCTAAAAAAGCCCTCAAAAGAACATGAAAAGTTCTTCTTGCAGTCGTCAAAATCATCAGCAAAGTTACAGTAATTTTTTAGCTTCACGAGGATACATCTTTGAATACACCCAGATATGCATAATATATTTTTGATATAGTGAAGGGTATATCAGTTCTCAGCAGACACAGAGGATAGATTAGTGGTGTCAGTTGCCCTTGTTGTTCTGAATCTCCTGTTGCTTCACCATGTTTACAAGTTCCTCTGACTTTTAATCATGCAAATTCTTTCTGGTTCTTTCCATGGAGCTCTCCCTAGTCCATTTTCCCACATGCACACTTTTTCTGCATAACCGAAACTTTCTTGGAAAGTGTTTGCAAGGAAGACTCTATCATTGTGCTCTCTTTAACAGCGTCTCTGAGACTGTACTGAGAAAAGCAGAGATTCCTGTGAGTTTTGCTTCCCCATTGCATCATATTATTCATGATTTTTCAGTTTAGTCCTTCTGCAGATACACTAGAATCCTTCAATTCCTTTTGTCATACTTGGAGGTTTTTCTTGCTCATCTCTCCCTGAGGTTAGAGAATGAGTAGTGTCATGACAGGAAGCAAACTGACACACAATCAACTTTTAAAATTTCTATTTTTCTAGAGGACGCAAATTGTTTCCTTCTAGTGTCTGACAGAGTAACACAAGTAAATTACTATGGCAACCATCTTAAGAACCAGAAGAAAAAAATTATCATCACAAGGTGCTTTGTTGCTATAACAGGGAATGAAGCTGAGACCTTATCCATTTTGTTGGCTGGTGAGCCATGCATCATCTAGGTAGCAGAACCTGTCAGTAGGAGTTTGTGTTACATTCAGTGCTAGTCAGCTGCCTGGTGGGCCTATCTGATGCTTGGATCAAAAGTGAAGCGCAGTCAGAAGGAAAGAAGGAAGTGTTCAGAAGAATTGAAACAAGCCTAGATTCTCAGAAGGCCGAATCCATTTCCGCAACAAGCTGATGCAACTCTGAAGATGCCAGGAAGGGATGAACCAATTCTGAAATTAATTTGGCTTGCATTCTCTGACAATCTCCATTCTCCTCCCTCCTCCTTTCTTTATTTTTTATTTAAGTGGAATAAATCTCTGCAGGTCTGTATTTTGGAGTTACCTGGGACAGAGGATGGAATAGCCTTCCAAAGTCTGTCTTCAAACCTGTGCTCTTTACACAGCTGCTCCTGGGAAGGACAGACTCATTGCTACACAGCTTGCTTGGGTTAGTGAGTGAATTTAGAAAGGGCAGAGGGAATCAGCTAAGGCAGAAAGAGGAAACACTCATAATTACCTCTGTGGGAGAAAATCCAAACTGAGATTGGTTAGCTCAGAGGAGGACAGTTTTGAAAACTGTTGTATGTGCAAACAGTCACAGAATCTAGTGGAAGTAGTGATGGATTCCTGTGCTGAAGATAGGCTCATTTGTAGATCTGGAGTGGGACTAGAGTATACACAAAATGTTTGCTTTACTGGAAAGGATGTCTTCTGTGGGATAGTCTTGAAAAGTGAAGGGAAAAACTGAAAGTTTCTTAATCCCTAGACTCTTCATATAAACCACAAGTAACACAGCTCTGGCTGTGTGATGGAATGAAGTGTATGCTCCCCTTTCAATTTTATAAACACTCTCTCCCAGTTGAAGTTTACACTGTTGATGTAGTAGTATAGGGCTTGAGAAACAGTGGCCAGCCTTCTGAGCTGCCCAGGGGCTTAGAAGAATTTCCAGGTAAAATTACTGTGACTTATGGTCAGTCCTCTTCTAGCTTCGTGGTGAGCTTGTAGAGAAAATACTGCTTGATTACAAGCCCCAACAATAGCATGACTTGGAAAGAAACCTTTGAGAGAAACTCTTAATGTATCAGATAAATCTACATGGGGATGCAAAGCTAGAGCTCTCTCCTGATAATGAATCTTATACTGTGAGTGACTGACTATAAAAAGACTATGGGGAAAATCTGAATCTTCTGCAGCACAAAGAATCCGTGAGATAAATGAAAGTCATCTCAAAGAAACCATGCTAAACTGTTCAGCTCTATAATTTAACACAGTCTCCTAGAGACTTGGAAAAGTCTGCAGGCTAGTCCTTACTGCAGATTGTACCAAGACAGACATAGCCACAAGAGACACTGCCAGTGTAAAATTCTGTCAATATGTACAATCATCCCAAGGCGTGGGACCCTTGGAGATACCCAAGACTTGGAAGGAGCAGTCCAACTGAGAAACCACACTGAGAAAAATAAAAAGAAGAGTCAGTCCTGGTTTCAAAGGGTTTTTTCAGACAGACGCTGAACTGGAGAGATCTCCTGGAGTAATCAGTTAATAAAACAAATCAAAACAAAACACTGAATTCATTAACCCATCCTCAATCAATCAACAAAATCTTTCTCTATATCATCTCCATAAACATTCCATTGTTTCAGATGACCCTAGCAGTGAGTGAGACCACTTTGGTTTTAATCCCCAAAATAATGGCATAAATATTGGATTAAATTCTACTAAATAAGAATGCTCAGGCTTCTTTCAACTAAAGCATTTGAAATGTTGCAGAAGATTTTGGGTAGGTAGAGCAAAATAATCAGTTCTGGAGGGTTATCTGATCCAGGACAGGACCTTTGTTATCATGCGTTTCCTTTTTTAAATACAACAAGGCAGTGTCTTGCCAGCTTCACCAAAGCTAAAGAGAAGAAAGATTCCTGTTGACTAAAATGAATTCTACTAAGAGTTGGATTTGATCAATTATGAACTGAGAATAGAAACTTGTAGAGGGGAGATGCTCTGTAATTGCAGAAGTGTAATCAGAGCTTGGAAGTGGAAGGAGGTCTATGTTCCATAGTTTAAAAATACAGACAGCTGCCGATTCTTCTTTTTTTTTTTTTTTTTTCTATTAAAAAACCCCACAACCCAAATGCAGACACACACAAAAAGGCATAATCCAAAGACTGGTCATTTCCCAGTCACCCTCTTTGTAGAGACAGTGAAGGAATGAAAAACAGTGGGTTCTCCCCAACTGTGATATGCAATAGTCAGTAATACAAGGCCCTCACCTGAGTATCCATATCATGATGGGATGTTTGAACTTCAGATTTTGCTGGGGGCGGGGGGGAGCAGTCTGGTGGGAGAGATGATATACAGGTTTGATCTCTGAGACTGTATTTATAGACAGTATCTCTTTCTACAGCTGCCTGCTAGTTTCACTCTGACCTGAAGCACACTGCCCTCTGCAGTGTCCCGTTTGTTCCTGTGGGTGTTTGATTAAGTCCCCCAAAAATGTTCTTTTTGACTTTTCTTGCTTTTTTCAGGGAGTTATATTTGATCACGTGGTGAGTCTGGGGCCTGAGTTACTTAGAAATGACACTGATTCTTTCATGAAATGCCCCCATCTGCCCAAGAGTTGCCAGGGTTGATGAGGCTCTGTGTCTCCCAGCCTCTGCTGAGCCTGCCAGTATAAATCAGCAAAGGTCACATAGGGTAGGAGGTCTGGTAATACAGAAATCGGCATGTTGGGAGCCACACTGATTTTCCTGGCAATGGTTTGCTGGCATAGGTACAGGAGCTTTTGTAAGCTGTCAGCTTGAATGGAATGTCAATCATTCCCTTGGAGCCTGATCTTCAGATCACTGCACTTTGAAAAAGGGTTTTTGCCTTTGTCTTCATACAGCAGTAACTCAGATATTTGGAAGTTGAAAGGCTTATTTTTTATTAAGCAGCCCTTGCGATAGTCCCCATGTGACTTTTCTTTTTCAAACTCTACAGAAAAGATTGAACACTTTGCAACTTACACAGTAAGGTTTTTTTATGGGACAGTTTGGATCACTTATCACGCCCTGGGTCATCTGTCACTTTTGCTGGCAGGAGCCACATTTCTAGGATGGAAACGGGATGAGTTGCTAAGGGATGTCTTGCACTCTATGTCATTTCTGTGTTCACTGATGTGCAACAGATTTATCTGTATAGTTCAAGGCCTCTCTGTACCAGATGGATTTGTACTGGAATCTCAGACCATCCCACATGTTCTCCTAGAGAAGACAATAAGAATATTTGTATTATTTTTAAAATACTCATCTTACTTCTTCATGAGCTAATGATGATTTTCTTCTCCTCGGCATCAAAGAACAATTGCTAACTACATCTGTTTCTTGCAGAAGTTTCAAAGCAGTGTTGCACAGCATGATTCAGGCACGCACACATGGTAGAACTAGAAAGAATGAAAGACATTTGTCTTTAGCCAGTTAAACTAGTGGTTACTTTTTCTTTGATTGCTTTTTAATGTACTGGTTGTACATTGTCTCTATTCCTGCCATGCAGCCCTCCTTCTTATCATGAAACTCAAACTGCTGAGCCTTTTCTTCTGTCAAGTCCTTCACTAAATTCTGATTTTTCTACTGGAAGGAGCTGTCCTGAACTTTGGTTCCTACCTATGCAAGCAAGTAAACCTGATGCAAAGCAGTACTCATATAGAATACAGCTACCCTGTTGACTGGAGAGGAGGATGGAATCCAGCCTTCCCAGCATCTCTCTGCTCTTTTGTGCTCTTGACACTCCAGTGTACACTCTAGTCCTGTACACCTTAGTAAACCTTGCTTGCCTAGTCCCTTTCCATTAGAGACAGCTGTTTCCCTCTGTGACTGCCTCTTCCTGATGCTCTTGGGGAACGTTTCCAGCTCCTCCTTCATATCTTTCTGAGCTTACCTAAAATATGTACTGCTGCAGTAACCAAGTCCATTGGTGACCTCAGCCTTCGTGTTATTTATAGCAAAGTAAGACTCTCCTGCAGTACAGCTGCTTATTGTCAGAGCTAGAGATCCTGAGTTATATAGCTCCCTGTGAGCTTGCGGTGGTAGCAGTATTCCCACATCAAGTGAGATTCAGGGGAGATATTGGAAAGTCTTCTTAGCAGTAAGGCTATGCTCTTGTGTCACTATCCAATCTCGGGTATCCTGAGAGACCCCTAGTAAAAGTGAGGGCGTAGTCCTCCCACACAAATGCCTTCAAGAGCAGCACAGGGTTAGAAATCATCTCTTCAGTCAGAGAGGTGGCATAAAATACTCCAGGGTATTTCTAGACTTATTTCACTCAGATTCTCTTTTTGCTGGCAGCTACCGTCTTTTTTTTTTTTGGTCTGCAGTTTGGTCATTCCCTTTCTTCTGCTGCTTCTCCATCAGGGAAGGTGAAAAACAGAAGAGGACCTGCAGTCACTTGCATCTTGCAGGACTGGTGTGGGTCATTGCACGTTTCTAGGTAACTTTTCAGGTGTTTATGAGCTCAGCAGTGATGTGAATGTCTACTTGCGTGCATGTGTGTGTTCAAATTGCTCAGATGCTCTCTAATGGTTTTCACAAGTCAGACCTCCTACAAGGTTCCTAAACTGAGATGTCCAAAGCAGCATGTTGCAAATTTCTTCCCTGGCTTCAGACTTGTGACTTTGCCTTTTCCACTTCCAGTCAGCAGACTTCAGCTGAGGAAATACAGAGGCTGAGATACCAAAACATTGATCCAATATGTTACATGAATCCAAGTGATTGATGGAATTTCAGCCATTGACTGTAAAAACATGAGTAAGCTTATGTTAATCTACAGATGTTGTATTAGCACTGAGCGATTTCCCAGTCCTCATTAGCAACATGCCTTGATAGGGATAGAAGGTGTTAGTTGTAGTTTCCCTTCAGTAAGCTGTTTAATCATTGGATATTACTGGTAGTGGGATTTGCAGGATTTATGTGATCACAAGTGAATTAGAACAATACCCTGCCTCTAGCTTCCCTGGGATAGCGCATAGCACAGGGAATGGATTCACAACTGCTCTATTTATGCCCATTTAAGTGGCACTAGTGTGCTCCAGTGAGGACTGAGCAGGAAGCTGCTGCCTTCTTAGTCAAGATCTTCCTGGTTTTCAGGAGCACACTTAGACCAGCTGTCCTGCAGAGATCAGCACATGCCTGTGAACTTGTTACAGCATGTTTAGCCACATGTTCTTATTGGCTTACTGAGGTCTGATACTAAGCTTACTCCAAATGCAGCAAAGATTCATATACTTCTTCAGCGGCCTTTGGGCTACTCTATGGAGGCAAAAATACAACTGTGATAGATAACATGGGTGAGTGAACTCTGCAGTACCACCACATTTCACTCTGGAGAGATGTCAAAAGTGAGTCTGCACCCAGCCTTGTGCATTCCAGAGCTGTAAAAGCAACATGAATCCTACTTAATAAGTAATTCAAAAGCACTTTCTGGTTTGTGAATCATCCACATCCCAGCCTTTCTGAGGCTCTTGGGTAATGAGATGAGAACAGTGCAGCTTCTGTAGTCATTCCTACCTGCTCACAGGACTGCCAGCCTGCTCTAGCCCTAATTTTGAGCTGTTATTTTAAAATGCTGTCTGCCACTAAGCTTTTCTCATCTAGAGATCTCAGACGTGAAGTAATCCTCACAGCTTTTCTAGAAAAAAGCCACCTACCATTAAACCTGTTTTACAGGTGGGTAGGCTAAGTTCGAGTCTGCCTGAAATCACAAAATGTTATTTAGGGCCTGGGCTAACACATTACTGCAGCAGGGGTGGCTGCCTAGGAGGAATATTAACCTCTTTCATTAGAGGAAAAGAGTGCCCAGGCAGAGGCAGGGCTGGCCACACAGCCTCTGTTTATGTACATGCATTGCATATGACTACAAAGCAAATAAACCTCACTGGCCATGTGGCTTGAATCCAGGTGTCCCTTGAATGAAGACACAAGCATAAACTAAAACACTGTGCTTGGCTCTTTGTGCTGAGCCATCCAGCAGGTGGGAATGTAAAACTCCACCTGATTGCTTATGCCTGAGTCACCTCCTTTAGCATTTTTTATTGCCTAGCATGTTAGCATGCTGCCTGCTGGATAATAAATGACTTCATTTGCTGCAGCAGTGAGGACACTATTAAAAATTAACCCTGGGAAATGGTCCTGCATATTGTTTTCAGTAAGTGCCAGACAAGGGGAAGGAGGAGAGGAATGCTGCTGAAATCTGATTTGCAGAAAAGGTAAGTGGTGAGTTTTAAGTAATGGGGATGGTTCAGGTTTCAGTTTAATCACTGCAGTTGTTGGCAAGTGATGATCAAAATTCAGAGGGCTTAAGGCACTTGGTAAAGTTAAAAGCAGTACAAGTAGTAAAGACTCAATAGGGATATTGCAGAGCAGATCAAAGGATGGCATAAATGGGGATTACTATGTGTATACCTGTTCCTAGAAATAAATTCATTTATCACATGGATGTTATTACCGCATGTAAGAAATCAGGTCTGTAGATGAAAAACTCTTCAGTTTTGGTTTATCTATTGCACTCTTTTCTCAGTATCACACTTAAAATCCACACTCTATCTATAGCAGCAGGCAGAGTATATTTAGAGAAGTGATGGGTTTGCATTAAATATCTGAGAAAATAGAGCAACTGACAGACAGATACTTCATTTTCTTGGCTTCTCTTGCCTCCAGCACCTACACAGTAGCCATCAAATTGTCTCGAGTCAAACCCTCACAGGCTGTATTTGAAGCTTGGGCAAGGAGCCAGACAGGCTTAGAAAGCAACGATCTTACCACTTACACACACTTACCACTGACTGTATGCTGCAGTCCAGAGCAGGAGAGCTCAGCTTTAGGCTCAACAAAAATACCTTCTTACTCCCTTTGCATAATTCCAAGAAAGGGATTTGATCTGAAGCCTGCAGACATATTAATGATCCCACTGTTGACACAAAAATTGCACCTTGTTCAGAGACATCATTCAGCTGCCTTTGGTAGAGCAGCAAGCAGCACATCTCATCCTGACCCCACAGTTTCTCAGGGATATCCCAGACCCTTGGGCTGCTCCATTCGTAGGTGGTTGGTACCTATAGGCAGTCTGGATGGTAACATAAGCTGTAATGCCAGCTGCAGTGACTATGCAAGCAGATCTTCCCTCTGGATGGCATGTTTTTTTTCCAGAAGCATATAATGGCTGTTGATTTCACTAGTTGTACTGTGAAATGACAGCACCTATCAAAGGGCCAAGCTGAGGTCTGCATGTTTGTAATGAGTCACCTGCCCGTCTCCATGTGGCAGAAGTATTTTAAAATGTCAGGCTTAAGCAGATATTATGCTGCAGCAGGGAAGATGATCTATCGTTCCTTCATAAACAGTGTTATGAATTTTCTGGATAGAAGGCATTCAGTTATTGTTATATCCAAGTTGGAGATATTTCCTACTGTAAGATCCTTCCTTACCTTTGGCATTTCAGGGACAATGGCTGAAATATTCCTCAGGCTAATTCCTGCTTTCTATTTATTGTCTCTCATTTTTCTCTCTATCCAGACAGAGCTTTGTCATTAGCCCTAATATCTGGCTATCTTGATCAGCTATCAGAGCCCCCAAGTGCTAAATCCCTTCAGCACCCTGGTTCTGTCCCTTGCATTAATGAGGAGTGTGCCTTCAGAACAAGCAGTCCTGGTTCCCATGTATCTGGGGCTTGGCCATATATCACGCCACACAGCAGGAAGGCTTCCAGACTTGTCAGCATGGTAAGATGGTCACAGGGACCTGTGTTCCTCAGCAGTTACTTGTCTAACACTGTGGTTAAAAATGGGCATATCAGAAAGTTGGCCTCAAAATATTAGGATACTCCCTGAACATATTTCCTAGATAGCTGCTGTATAAATGATGAGGAAGCAATCCAAGCATTGGAGCACAAATGAGAAGGTATGTGAATATGGCAATGGAATAGGAACTGCCCTTGCTGGGGTGTTGCCTGTGGGACAAATGGAGTTTTTAATTCTGTGTTTTAAGATCCTGTACTCATCGCCTGTAGCAGGTAACAGTTTCACTGAACTCTTGCTGCAGCCAAGCATGCTGCTGGAACAAGGATTTTATTTTAATGATCACTGACCAGGAGTTATCACAACAGTTGTCATCAACACAACACTATTTTATACACATGTCTTTGTGGAAGTTTTGGAAAGCCCAATAGCTTAAAGTTAGTTTGGCACCTGTTTGTAGGCTAGATGGTGGATGTGGTTTGAAATCACTTCCTTTAACATCAGTAGGTCTGAGATCACATCCATGGTTTGGTTATTTATTTGTTTGTTTGTCTGTCTATTACCACCTGCCCCCCACCAAAGTCTTTGTTTCATGCTCCAGGTTGCTAAGGGCTGAGTGTGTTGCTCACGTGTTGTGAGGAAAGTATCTCAAAGGAGAAAGAAGTGACCTATGCAAATGACTGTAGGCATATGTCCAGCTGCTCAACTCTCTAGAAAAAGAAGTTGTGAACTATTCCTGGAAAATCTGCCTTTCACAAACCAGGGGTTAACCAGTAAACAGATATATAGCTGAATACTAGACACTTGTGTTTCCACTGACTTTTAAGGAGGATGAGAAGGAAATGTATTTTTAACACCAGCTTAACTTGTAACATGATTTGCTACTGCAGGGAGTAATCAACTGATAACTTAGATATTAGCCAGCTGCCAGTGTTTGGTACACAAGATTACTACAAATGTAATGAAAGCCCCTGTGTTAGTACATCCACAGCATGGCATAGGGAGTGACCAGTGCAGAGCAGGACAGGGGAGGCATGTGTTTATTCCAAGGAAGGCAGGTTCTGACAGTAGTGATGTGTCAGTTCTTGTTTTGCCACACTGCTTGGCAGTGTTTTAGACATATCTGACTACATTGGCCTCTGCTACAAAATAGAGAGAGCCAAACACTGTATAGAGTTGAGTCAGTGTAACACCAGTGCAATGCATGAACTTCTGCTCATCTCACTACAGCAATACTTTTGAAATAATTAAGCCTTTGCAACTCATTGTTTTAGAAAAGTCCAGGTACAAATCCAGTTCTGTTTTGCCACCTTTATGTTTTCTGACAGTTTAGATCAAAATTGAAACAGAGATTGTCAAAAGTCCATTTCTATCGCTAACAGTGGTGGGCAAGTCTGGGAATGAAAGGTCTTTGCTCAGACTGTAGGAAGTGAATGAGGATGAGTCACAGTACTACCAGGAGCATCATGACTCCTACAAATAATATTTGTTATACATTAATTGGTTAAACATAAATTTGTGGTCATAGGAGGATCCCCATTCTTGATTTCTGTTTTCTGCTGAAAAGATTTGCTCAGCCAACTGCACACCATGCAGATCTGGCACTAGGAGTTTCTATTAAACTACTACATGAGTTTACCATAAGGTCTCTTCTAAGATGTTTCAAAAAAGAGAATACTGAGATGGAGTGCGTAGCCAAAAGACAAGCATACAGTGATAAAACTGTGGTTTTTCATGGCCAAAGAGCTGGTCCACAAGCATGGATGGAATCCCTTACAGAAAACAACCTGCTGTGTTCACTGCTATGTGCCATCACTGGCCAGTGGGGCTGCTGACAGATCCAGTCTTGAAAACAAACTGTCAAGCAATGCATTTGTGGTGGGTGTGAGATCCCAGTACAATACGGTGGCGTGTTGTATCATTTTCATTCCTGTCTAGTATTTGCTGAACTCAACTCCAGGCTGCCTGCAGCAGAAGCAGATGTGTAGGGTCAATAGTTCTTTTGACAGAGCAGACAGGATGATTTTTGCCTTTGCTCAGTTCATTCACCAATGCTGAGCCAGAAGCAAGCACAAATCACCTGTAGATCACGGAGCTGAAACACTCTGCGAACATCAGGAATGGGCAAGGCACTTGAGGAGCACTTTGTCTCTTAGTATGTTAGGACAAAGAGCCATGTCTTCTAGGCTATAGATATTGACCCTGGGATTGCATGGGTGTGCATAGGGATGCACAGGGTTTGCAGTATTTGTTCCAGTCTGCAGAACTGCCTGATCCCTTATATAGCTGCTGATCTCCTCCCTCCACTACTGCAGACTGCTCTCCAGCCACCTTATTCCTCCCCTGTTGGACAGGGATTTGTTTTCTGTAGCTGGCTTACAGCAGTGCTGTTGCTGTGACAGCTGAAAGCTTTGGTGTACATGAGTTGCATATAGAGTAAGCTTTGAACTTTGCAAAGTGCATGCAAACTAGCGGTGTAATGGCATGCAAACTGGTGCTTTGACCTGATTAATTTTTTAAAGCCCAAATTTCTCCACTGCTTCACTCCATATATTGTCACTTGCACTGATGAGACATGACAATAAATGACAATAAATCTGCCCCTTTCTGATTTGGCAACATTTTGTGGTGGCTTTGCATTGGCACAAAAAGCAAGTACACGTTGGAAAGCTGTCGGTTCCCCTGTCTGAAGACAACTAGATAAATTTCACAGCTAAAGCCTGCTTGGAAAAATGGACTTAAAAAGCACAGTGAGGCCACAGGTTCCTTTACACTGCAAAAAGTGATGAAAAAGAACAAGTGACGCTCCTGAAAAATGGGAGAAATTCATTGACCTTAATTCCTTTCCAATATCAATTCATTTTCCTCTTAGTTTATTGTTGAAAACAAAGTTGTAATTCAATCATTGACTATAGAATTCATCTCAGAAGAAATGCATGGACTACCAACAATGTAGACCAGGTGTGCATTATAAATAGCATCAGCAGAGATCTTCTGTGTCCCAGGGGCATTAGTCCTGCAGCCAATGCTCTTTCTTTTATATTTTTCTTTTAAGCCTGACATTTTTAAGACCCACTCAGCAAGACCTTCTTCTACAGAGGCTTTCTACCAAGCACTGTGATGCCCCTAGGGTGAATGAAACCCTTATAGTGGTACTATGGCTGTAACAATGCCAAATCTTCAGTAAAAATTACCATCTAGCAGCTGTAGAGCAACTTTGGACTTGTCCCATACAGTGGGTCAGGATACCATACCCTGGAAATGCCGATGTGTACGGATAGTACCCTTGAGCTTTCCAAAACCAGGAAATAGTTTCACCCAAAAGAAACTGAGAAAGATAGAGGGCCTTGAAGAAAGACACAAAACAATAATAATTTACACACAGGCATTTCAAGTTACCATTCGTCTTGAGTTAGGACTGATATAAACAAGGGGGTGCAGGGTGCTGACTCTCAATATTTTTTTTTTATAAGAAAGCTTTTGTTTCCCTTTTCCTGTAAGAATAGGAAGGGAAAAAAATCTTACATTTCTTTATTTATTCATTTATTTACAAGTTTTCATTAAAATTAAGGCAGAATTAGGAATTAAGCCCTTCTGGTATTAGGAAATTCTGCCTCGGTGGCTCAGATATTAATACAGTGACCTATCTCACCTTTGCTATCTCATGTCTTTCACCCCAATCAATCATCTTGACTGCTCAATGATGCAACTACTTCTGAGTAAAATCACCTTCCTATGAACCAAAGCCTGCTTTTCTAAAGCAATAGTGTCATCTGCACCGGCTATGGCTTGAAAGGAAGTGGGATTCCCAACAGAGTTTTTCCCTCCCGGCAGAGCTGAATCAGGGGTTAAGCTAATGAGAATTCCCAACGAAACTGAGGCCTATTTTAACCTTACCTTTTCTCTAAGAGACTCTTCACCATGAGAAGGTGCCATTTACTGGTTTTATTGCCTTCTAGTACCCCAAAAATCTACTGAGCCAAGGAGGGTGTTCATTTTTCTTTAGGTGAGCATACAGGAGTGAGAGGAGATGGGTTCTGTCACTAAGCATCTAGCTCAGGACCTCTGAAGTGTGTGGTCACCTTCAGATGTCACACATGGTTTCTGTGCAACTCTGTGGCATCAGTAGGTTGGTTTACTTGTTAATAGAAGAAAGGGCAAAATAAAACTATGATTGCCCATCTTTCAGTGTGAGTTAAAATACTCTATAAAAACTGTTAGCAAAAGTTATTACAGGTCTAGTTCAGTTTGAAAATATACAGCTTTGTACAAAATGCCATATGTTGCCTTACAAAGCTTTCCTTTCTGATTGCAGTTTATGAAATCACATAAGCCTGTGAAAAGGAGCAAAGACAAATGCCCAGATTAATTGAGTCAGAGAAGATGGTTTTTTGACTGGATTCTCTCATTGCCCTTTCTTTTCATGCCAGGTGCAGTGACAGCGAAATAAATTCAATTCGCAGACTCCTGTCATCCTCCGGATCTTTGGATCAGTTGTTTTTCCCACTCAACCTCATTCATCACTTCGAAGGGTGAAGTTCTAAACACCTGCTGCAGTCAGAACAGTTCTTACATCACCTCCTGAATACAGTGACTTCAATCACATGAAGTCATGAGGTTAATGCCACAGTTGAGACTTAAAAACTCTTTCTACTGACCTGAGATGATTTTTTTTTTTTTTGAAAATACTATGGTAGTTGCTTGCTAGTTCTTATCTTACAGAAGGATTACCAAAGTAGTCAGTGTTCTGATTATTGTGCAATACAAGAAGATGGGAGAGTTTTCCAGCAGAGCTGCATGGATGGGAGTGGCAGTACCATAGTATGAATTCTGCACTTAATTTCCAATTAGTTTTGATTTTTGTCTTGTTGTATAAAATGAGGATGGATATCCTTGTGCTGTGTTATCTACCTGAACCAGATGACCTTTAGAAGGTCCCTTCCAACTCAAACTATTCTATGAACTTGGTACTTGTGCTCAAAAGGGACTCTTACAAGACAAAAGGTGATTACAGGGCTGGCTAATGGGAATAAGAGATCATGTTGTGAGAAGAACTATCAGGCAGAAAGATAGTTTGTAGTGGACATTCTTATGGACAACATTCATTTTAATTTCTGTTAGTGCCATTTGGAAAAGACAGAAGCATGTTAATAACATTTGTAATTACTAAGGGTTATCATCAGAGGAAGACAGGAAGAAGGGGATGGGGTAATAGTTATTGAATAAAATCTAATGGTACACAGCACAGGGCCACATGCTTACAAAGCTTTATACTACAGTGGGATCTTCCATTTTCCCTTACAACCAGAGAAGACGAAGAAAGAGAGGAACTCCATTTTAATAGTCAATGTTTATGAGTAACCAATTTGATATAAACTTGATAACATGGCCCCAAGATATAAAAAAAAAATTGATAGCCTGTCTTTAACAACAAGAAATTTTGAGCTTGGCTTGTATGACTTCACAAAAGAAGTACTGAGAGGATATGACAGTGGGCTTTATAAATATATCAGGAATGCAAACAGCAGAGGGGAAGAGTTATTTTAAACTTTTGACAAGGGAATGAGTAGGTATAACTTGGCAATAAATAATTTTAGCCTATAAATTACAAGGTCTGTAATCTACAGAGAGAGACTTTGGACCAACCTTTCAAAAGAAGGAGAAAGACACTGACAGCTATTTAAAGGACTCTGGTGTGATTACCTGCAATAGTAGAAAACTGTCTCCCCTGACTGGAAAGTCTTTTCTGGTTCTATGTTTCTGGGTCATAGTACAATGGAATTCCTAAATATTAATAATGCAAGTAGCAACAGCAATTAGCTATTAATCAATAATGTTAATTAGAGTCTGGGTTGACTGGATGTTACTTGTGACTGGATAAAACCAGGAAGACAGATAAATCTCTTCTTTATAAGACAAGACTCCCAAAGGAAAAGATTGGTTTTAGAGAAGGCTTCACCCAATTCCTGTTCATTTGTGTAGCACCGATGTAATTAATCCAGACTAACCCATTTTGTGGAGTTCCTGTGATGGTGAGATCAGAATTGTGTCCAATATCTCCAAGCAGGTTTAGGGTATGCTAATCGTCAGTATTAGGATTTTAAAACTTTACGTATTTCTTGGCAAAACTGAAACATAACTGTCTTTCCTATAAAGCTTCATGAATGTACAACGTGATTCCTGGATAGAGATCACATCAACTCCACAGTAATTAATTTACAGGTTTCTTACTGACCTTAGCTCAGCTCTGGGAATAGTGCCAGCACAATTACAGTAATTCTGAACAGGACAGACATAAAGCTTCTGTATCTACCCTGAAATCATGCCAGATTTTTCTCTTGCTCAGTGATGGAAAGATGCATTTCTTCTTTGATTGGTTTCAAATAGTTCAGGCTGTGTTGGTCATAACAAGATTATTTCCAGCAAAATAAGGAAAAGAAGAAAATGACAATGCAGAAGTGTGCATACACAATAAGTGTCCTCTGTAGATGATCTTTGGGAACTGTATCCTGAGAAGGCATGTGTTGAGAAAGTGAGTCAAGGTGACTTGAGCTAGTTACCTGGAAAATAAATGGCAGAGTTGGGAATAAAATTCAAGGGGCAGATGCTTGATTCAGTATTGTTTCCACTGAATCACACTACCTTCCTGGAGCACGTCAAGGCCCATCGCCTTCCTTCCTGTGAAGATGGGCAGCTGGATTGCAATGACACCAGGTGGAGCTGAGTGTGCTCATCACCTTGGAAAATCAGGCCCCTGGTGGTTTTCCCTGATGTTAATTGACCATCAGACCCTGTAAGGGGGGAGGCAACACATTTCCTGACCTATGGTTTAAGTGTTTTCCAAATGCTAGAGTAAATTTAATGTTGTTGCAGAGGAAATGCTGATGCAATTCACCAGCAGCTGCTCCTCTCCAACATCCTCACAGAAATACAGTATATGTATCAGAGGTGTGAGGGGGTAAGTGCATGCAAGTAGGGTATTCAAAACTCCAGACTCTCCTAAATGGCAGGCAGGACTCTATGTCTTCCCTCCAGACCTCTTACGTTCCTGCCTTCAAGAGAAACTCTTCTAAGGGTTGCTCCTCAGAAAACACTGGGTGCCATCCTGAATGTAAACCCCTGAAAAAGCAGGCTTTTGCTGTGGGACCACTGAAGATATAATTGCATTTTCCTAGGTGCCTGATTTATGAATCTTGTATCTAAATGTGGAAATGTGGATTTCTCCTAAGTTTGAGTGAGAATAGCACGAGTAACGTTCTGAATAGATACACTGTGATGAGTCTGAAAGATCAGGTAATGCGTGTGTTCGAACAGGCAAATTTAATTTATGGACAGATGAGTCTGGATGATTGAATTAACCTGATTTAATGAATTACTGCCTCTCAATGGAGCTGTGAAAACTGACTGCATTGTGCTTTAGTCTCTTGCTTTTTAAAATAAATTATATTAAGGGAAAGCAAACATGTTTGGCTGAGAGCAGAAAGGTCACTTCACATGGCTCTGCAGTCACATGGTAACTCATTAAACCACAAGAAGTTAATCCTGAACTGTGAATTTCTGATGTCCCAGAAAATCTCCCCCAGAAATGAGTAAGTACTCTTCTCAAAGCCAAATTGAATGAGGCATTGAGCAACCTGGTCTAGAGGGAGACATCCCTCCCAACGGCAGTGGGATTGGAACTAGATGATCTTTTAAGGTCCCTTCTAACCCAGGCCATTCTATAAGTCTATTCACATTGGGGTTGAGTAATGAAAAATGAATATGGTGATGCTGTGGCCATCTTCAATCAGGAGATGGTGAATGAAGAAAAAATAGCACCTTACTGCTCATGGAGCTACACGAGTTGCACTCCTCCACCAACAGCGATTTTCGATCATATCACAAATAAAAGTTTTACCACATCCGTTGGATCCAGATAAGGATAAACTTCATTGTCTTGAAAACTCTGGTCTGGAAATTTAATCTTTTAATCTGTTTGTTTCTTAGAGTTTTTTAAGTGCAAAATACTTTGTGACACCAGCCTCGTTACACACCACAAATTGTATTTCTCAGCGCTCAACACACTGCAGGCATGTGGAATCGCATTTGTGCATGACGATGTAGTTAACTGACAAAGAAGGCTAAGGATGCTGCTGGGAGATGTCCCTCACCCCCTCCTACCGTCACCCCGACTCCTTCAGTCGGGTGACCACCTGCTGCCTTTCCCGTCCCATTCCTGTCCTCAAGGCCGTGCCCACCCCTGCTTTCCCCACGTTGCTCCCGATCTTTGCATTTCCACTCTTCCTCTTGCAAGCGTCCTCCTTTGCTATTCCCAGTCGGACCCCCTTCCTGCCCCGGAAGGTTCTACCTCTTCTTCTGGCGCAGGCAGGGGGCGGGGAGGGCGGACGGACGGACGGACGGGCGGGCGGGAGAGGCGGAGCCGGGGGCCGGCCCAGGTGCGGGGGCCGCGGGCGTTGCCGGGCGACGGGCGGGCGCGCGCCCGCGGTATCTCCTTGCTTGTCTCTCCCGTTATCCCGGCGCCCCCGGCCCGGCCGACAGGTAGGAGCCGGCCCGGCCCGGCCCCAGCAGGCAGGCCCCTGGGAGGGAGGGAGGGAGGGAGGGAGCAGTGTGAGCCCGGAGGTGCCTGCAGTGTGTGTTGGGCGCGGGGACGGGAGTAACGCGGGGTGTGGCGTTACCCTGCTGCCCCCGGGCTTGTTCGCCTGGGCTTTGGGGACGTTAGGAAAGGCCGTTGTGGTGGCCGCGGTCATCAGCGTGAGTCACGCTGCCTGGCGAGGGACTCTTCAGTGCATCCCAGGGTTTGAAGATCCCACCAAGGCATGTGCATCACTGTAGCTTCCCAGCCTGTGCACGCGTGAAAAGCACCTAAAGTCTGATACTGAAAGGCTCTGTCTGTGTTACTGTTGACAATAAATCTGGTTTAAGAGTTAAATTTAGATTTAATGTTTTGGTGGAGCTCTGAGGAGAAAAAGTTGATGAGTAAATAATCCCGAGCAGGTGGAAGCTGTAGAGGTAGCCACAGATATTTCACTCTCCATGGTACCTCCTCAGCTTCTCTTGAAGGGCTGAAGAGACTTCACAGTGCTGAGCTTACAGGCTTTAAGCTTTGTTCAGCTTCGTGCAGAAAGGGCTCAGGTGTGGTGGTCCCTGCCCAGCCCTCTGTAGTACAGAGAATGGTTTGGGGGTGAACCTGCTGTCTGCAAGAGACTCGTGTTACTTGCTCATAACTTTTAGCAGTCAGTAGTTAATTGGATCTCTTCAGCTCTCCCTTTGGCCTGTCTGTGAGGCCCGTGCTGTCCTAGCTCTGCACCTGTCTTCTGTAATTATTGATTCCTGATATAAGTGTTCCTGTTCACCTGTTATTTTTCAAGGCAGGGTTTTCTGACAACAGATACAGTGAAAATATATGAAATGTTGACTTTAACCTTCTATCCCATGGTACCCTAGTGGTGATGTTTTTCCCTAACGTGCATTCAACTTACTTCTACCACCTTTTTGTTCAGTAAACAACTTTGCTTGTTTTCAAATATGTAAATTCTTTGTGGATCAAATCCTTCACCTTCTCATGGTATGCTTTGGAACTGTATTCACTT
The DNA here is from genome assembly GCA_013399895.1 of Serilophus lunatus. Lineage (NCBI taxonomy): Eukaryota > Metazoa > Chordata > Aves > Passeriformes > Eurylaimidae > Serilophus > Serilophus lunatus. The sequence goes on from VXBA01001576.1 coordinate 444,645, forward strand.
ACACTTCCATTAAGCTCTTCTAGGCTCTACTGTTTCAAGTCCTGTTGCAATTTTAAGTGTGGACTTCTGCTGCTACAGTGGTTAAAGTACTTTCCATTATTAATTATTAATGCTTAGAATCTCTTGGACTTTTTTTGTTGTTTGTTTTTTATTCTCTTGAAAATTGTGTTTGCTTTAGCAGGCCATGGAACAATGAAAATGACAAATTGCACTATGAGCACCTGTCATTCAAGATAAATGGAGATGAATGACTGTGACTACTAAATTAAAATCTCTGTAGGAGAGGGACGGGAAATGATGCAGAACAGCAGTGGCATTACAAGAAAAGGTAAAATAATTTCAGATGTACAAATGGCTGAAAATGTTTCATAACTTGTTTTTTTTTTTACTCTCTCATTTAATTTTATTACTTTGCTTCATATAATTTAGTCTGGCTTGAATTTGACCAAAAAAAATTGGATTAAAAATGCAGTGTTCAGGCATGTCAGATCTCAGAGTTGCTGTCAATAACAGGTTTTGGGGGGGGGGAGATTGTAGAGAGTTTTTTTTCTGGACTTTGTGTTCTCTCTCTTGACTTTAACACTGAGATTTAGTACGCTTCTGTGGGTCTCACCTCTCAAGGAATTGATACATGGATACATCCACCTATGGGCACCTCAATTTGTGAGTAATACGCTACTGTCAGTAAAAGAGAGAACAGGCTTGAAATTCTTGAGGTAAAAGAGGAAATTAAAAATGAGATGATGCAAAAGAAAGCTATAATGTAATGAGTGGCGTGGACAGTTGGATGTATCCTCCATAATTCTAACTGGTTTTCACCTAATTTCTAATTTTAGCCTCCACAACAACCTATGTCAGTGTCTTCCACAATTTAAACAAAAACAATGCAAAAATGTACCTTGTCCTTTTTAAAAACTGCTTCCTGATAAAATTTCTCTATTGATTTGAGTCGTTGGATGACTATTTGTCATGTCTCATGACAAATAATTGCTTCCCTGTATGCCTCTCCAGCTCTGGAGCACAACACACCTTTTGGATTGCAAAGATATTGAGCAGCTGATTGCCAGAAATTACAACAGTATGCCAGGGGAAGGATCGCTTTCGACTACCCCTACTTCTAATACTGTTTTTAAAGAATCTGTTTCTGACCACAGTAGTTGGAGACCTGCCTTGACCCAGCAGGACAGTTATAATGCGTCCTCATCAGTAACCTAAATTGGTTTTGCAAGGCCCTTTTCATTGCAAGTTTCTGCTCTTTCTAAAATTTTGGGAATGTCTGTTACTAAAAAAGCTCCTGAAGCATCTTCCACTGTTTAGTATTTTTCTACAAGTTCAGCTAAAATTGATCTCTTTTTATACAATCTGTCCCATGTGAGCAACACATTGGAAATCAGAAACATCGCAGCTGCTCTTCAAATGGCTTTGCAGGCCATGTGATATCTTGCTTCAATTAGCTTAATTACCAAACAAAAAGGACTGAAAATTGTTTGAGGACAACCAGAACACATTGAAACTCAGAAATGCCATATATGATGCATTTTAGTCCTGCACAGAAGTTTGTATTTCAAAAGGCTCATAAATACAATGCAACAACAGTAGCCAGAAAAAGAAAAAGGTCCATTTTTATTCTCCTTTTCTTAGCTGGAATCTGGAAATGCTTCTAAATGATGAATACTTCAAAGTGTTTTGAAGACCAAAACTATCACATTGTGTTTCTTCTCTGCAGCTTTGGAGTGTCACTCAGTCCTAGGTCCATGGGTTAGAGTATATTTGTGGATTTTGAAATTATACTGATTCTGCAAAACACTGCTTTTTTTATGTCCTTCCTTGGTGTGTAACATGCCTAGCATCTGCAATCCCTGTTATTTGCCAGCTACCCCAGATCCTCCCCCGTGCTTTGCTTTTCTTGGGCTGTTTGTGGGGAGGAGTGGGGACAGACAGCAGAAGAGCATCTTGACATTTACTTGCAGCAGGAAGTTCACCTGTATATGAAGAAACCCCTCAATCCACAGCATCTTGCAGTTTCAGGTAAAGATTTAGGTAATCCATACTCATCCCTAGCCACTGTTTGGAGACTTGCACTGCAGAGAGAATCTATGAATGTTTGTAGCCAGACAGAAATTGCCACTGACTCCCACCTACAACAGGACTCTAAAAACCAAAACCAATTGATTGGAATTTTGTTTACTTTTAATTTCATGTATAATAGAACATATAATAGAGTGATCTGTTTTTTATTCTGCTATGAGGACATTTTATTGAGGAATACATTTAGTGTCAGTAGCTGGGTGTGCAGCTGCAGTGGGAGCTACAGGTTGTGCCCTGGGTGGGGGAAATGTTGGGAGCCCCAGGCCAGTGTGATGTGGTGCTGACCCTTTGCATGACAAGTCACAGGTCCCTGCACTACCAGGCAGGGGGTGGCCAGTCACCTAGAATCCAAATGAACAAGAAGGCGCCCAGGCCAAATATCAGCGTTGGACCAAGGGATGTGTGAGGAACATGAGGGTGTGAGAAACAGGTCAGGCACACAGACTGTGAGGGTACAAAATCCCAGGGATTCCTTTGTTGGGAATCCCTCCTGGGAGGTTCCAGCTTGAGCTGGTTTTGTGTTGCTGCATCATAGTTAAATTACTCAGAGTAACCAGACATCTGGGACTGTGCTATGGGATACCCAGAGCTGAGCTGGTAGGGGAACCTGGTCTGGCTGTGTGAGTGTGGGATGTGCAGGGAGTCAAACAGGGCACCTGTTGGGTCACTGGAGCTGCCCGGTGAGAAGGGGCTTCTATCCCTGCAGTGAAAGTGTGAGATGGTGGGAGTGTGACTGACAAGAGTAGCTCCTGGATGGTCAGGCATGAACAACTAACAATTCTACAAGCTACCTCCAGAATGATTTAATATAGAGGCATTTCCAGCACATCCAATAAAACCTTCTCAGCAAGATCTGGGAAAGTATTATGCATGTGATTGTAATTATGCAATTTGTAGATATATAAAGGAGAAATGGATGACATTTAAATGCACTGCCTTTTTATTTATTACTGCTATGTTTTTAAACAATATTAGACATCTTTTATCTCAACAGTATTGGCTCAAACCTAGCGTGGATTTGTAGCATGCATTTTCTTCTTTGAGATCACTGCAGCTTTGGGTGACGGTACAGTTTGAACTCAACCTTGTGCATGGGGGTAATACAAAGTCCATGAAGCTCCCAAGAACTTACACTGAGAGTCATAAATCCATGGCTGTGGTAATTGTAGAGCAGGATTTACATGTAATAGCAAAAGACTGTCAGGCACTCTTACAGCTTGTAAAACCATGCATAAGGAAGGTAAACAAACAAGACAAATCAGTACACTTGCTTTATCTGTAAATTTGGGTGCTTGAACCAAGAGTTCAAATTGAGTGAATAGTTACACAAAACTGTCACTGTAAGCATTCGAGTTATTCAATGTCTTTAATGTCAGTGAATTTTTAATTATATTAAATGGAATATTCGTGTCTTGATATTTCAGCATTCTCTTAAAGGCTTTTTTTTCTGTAGTGGGGCACACAAATGGAATATTTATGATTCCTCTTTATAGTATTCACATGATTCCTCAGTATTAAAGTAGCATTAATGAAGTAATTGTTGCGTCTTTTTGCAGAAAAACAGAAGATTAGAATCAGATTGTCTAGTCATATACATAAAAAATCATTAATAATGGGTCAGATGTTTTGTTTTTCCGCTTTTTAGAAGTTGCACCTGCTAAAATAGACAAATGTGTTGCATTATGCTTTATATTACATAAATGTTGCAGGAACTGTTTTTGCCATTATGGGTGGATTATTGTAACGGTAGTTTCCTGATGACATCATAGTAAATTCCAGCTGCCCAAACAGTTATTTTCCAGGAGAGGTTATCTGCAGTGCACTTGCACAAAATTACACTTAAAAGGGCACTCATAGTTCCCTTGGGACTTATAAACCAAACCTTTTGTCAAATCCTTAGTAAACACAGAATTCTTTGTTTTCATTCTGTGTCAGTGGCAACAGCATGGACACTACTATAATTTGTGATTCTGCATTAAGCAGATAAAAATTATATTGTGCAAGACAAGAGAAATGGAAATCTGCAGTACAGGCTTCCTGTCGTGAAAAGATACATAGCACAATGGTTCTCAAATGTTTTTTTCCTTCAGAATTTTTGGGCATCTGACATACAGATGAGGGTCCATAGAATGGAGTACCCCCACTGAAACAGCACCCCCCTGTCCAGTGAAGGCATGAGTAGCCACATCCTCAGGAGAGGATGCTGGTTGAGAAGCTGGCCTAAGAGACATTCCTTCTTGTATGGGATGTTAATATATGGAGGTATATGCCTTTCCTAGAGTAAATCTAGATTGAGTACTGGTTTTTGGGAGTTGGTTGGTTTGATTGTTTTTAAATGGTAACCCAATGACTTGGACAAGCTCTTTAGATAATGTATTGTAGGCTGCATAAGAAATTATCATGCCTAGTCACACAACTCAGAGGGTCTTCTCCAGTCTTAAGAAGCTAGAATTAACAGAAGTTTCTGGCACTTGCTGAATTTGAATGTGTTAATATATATTTAATGGAGAATACACAATCCTACCATTGACTCTTTGATAAATCTTGTAGCAGGAAAATAGAATCTTGGAGCTTTACCAGTTTGTCAGACCCCAAGAACATCAAGTAACTATTCTCTGCCAATTTCTTTCTAGCAAATTACAGTATTCTGCGGGGATTTCAAACGACACATTGTTCCAAGGATCATTTAATTTGAATAATGATCTTTATTAGTAGTTTTATATATGTTGAAAGTGTCCTGCAGTTTTTAATGATCTTCCACAAGGTTGCCATGAATTAAATAGCTTACCGTGATCATGCACGCTCACTTTGGAAAGGAGAGTGGCAGCAGTGGAGAAAGTTGTCAGGTTAACAGTTTGTAGAATTCAAGATCTTCATCTCATTGTTCTTGTAATTGATTTCTCCTACACCCAGTGATTATCTGCTTCTAGTTATCCACATGTGTAAGAGCCTGCCAAGTTAAGATGTTTGATGCAAATGCTGCACAAATTCATTGATTTGTTTTGTTCTTCTCAATGTTCATATGCAGGACAAAATTCCTTTATTCTTCACCCATTTTTCCCTGACTCTGATCTACTTACTAGTATTGCTTTGCTGTCCTGCTGAATTGATTGAAAGTTTATATTAGATGTAGTTAATTTCCATCCTTGTTGTTCCCATGAAGCCTTCCAGGAATGGTCATTCTATTGAGCACATAGATCCAATATATATCCAATGCAACTATCTTTTCCATGGAGGAAATCTTCAGGTTTGTGACTTGTCAGACATCTTTAATGAAAACGAAGCTTTTCCAGTCCCTGTAAACTGTCCCACTGAAGCTAACACTGGTTGGGGTTTGACATTTGCTTTCTGGTACCTCACCATTAGGATTTCTGTACTCTTAACTTTTCTATATTCCTCATTTTGAGGGTGTTACTTTGGTCCATGTTCAGGAGAAGATTTTCTTCTCTGGAGAAAGTTTTGGAGTGATAGAAGCATTTAAGAAATAGTTTTTCTTGCTGACAACAGTTCAACTTGATCCCAGACAATTTGTAATGACAATTTTTATCCTTGCTAATCCAATGTTACAATAATTACAAGAGTAGATCAATAGCAGGAAGTATAAAACGAAGTGTTACTTCAGATATTAAGCCACAAATTGATCTCTCTGTCAAGCCTAAAGTAAATGCTGTATCAACGCATTTTGAAGATTTGAGAACATTCTTAAATGTAATAGTGGCGGACCAACAGAGGGAGAACAGCAATTTGTTTTATGCTAGTGTATTAACTCTTTGTGGCCCAAATCTGCATAATCCTGCTATTATCTCAAGAAATCTGCATAATCTTGCTATTATCTCATAGTTTCACACTCACACATTGCATCAGTGCTCTCTGACTGTTGCTCCACTTGGCTCTGGTAACATGCAAGATTATCTCTGGATAATAACAATTCTCACTTGAATTAGAAAGAACCACCAGTACTTGCGCGTGGTCCAACACAAGTCTTATGCAATTGGCAAAGTATTCCAGAAGTTATATGACAGATATTCTATTCCAGGTCAGTTATTCCTTTTTAGGAAAATAAGGACAACATCTGAAGATCTTCCTATCAGAGAAGATTGTTTAATTTCCTTAGACAGCTGATGACTGCTGCAACTCTTTACTGACTAAATCATACTGATGTGCTCTAAAGAAAATAGAGGGAAAAAATCTTATATATTCTAGAATTTTTTTGGAAAAAGAAACACAGAATACAAATTTATGGGTTAAAATTTTCCTTCCAAAACGTACGATACATAGTATTTTGGGCAGAAGTATGAAAATGTCAAAGTTGTCTTTATACTACTATAGGCATACTGAGGTTTAAGGAGCTGCAAATATCACTGCTCAATTCATTTATGGTGGTTCTAAGCCAGTAAGAAAGCTTGAAAGGAGTTGTGTGTCTCTGAAGAATTTGTTCTTGACTATGTTTTTTAAGCCTTGAATATTGCTGTGGCTTAGATGTAGCACATTTGAGAAGTCAGCTTCTCCTGTGAGTGCTTGCCAGGTACGTGCAGGGATCTGAAAATACAGTTTTTGCTTTCTGTACGTTTCCTCTCCCCTGAAGAATGTATGGAAGGAGCCCTTAGGAGTCTGAGGGTTTGGTTCTTCCCTCCCTAATACTAGGATGTTCTACAGAGGGAGATTTTTTTTTTAATAAGAGCTGCTATTTTTTCTGACAATACTAAGTCTTTGAATTTCTTTTTCTTGTGCAAGTGAAGAATTTTGGCTGGGCATGAGTAGTCAGAGCAAGAAGTCTCTTTGATCTAAACCTCTCTCACCTACTAACGAGACAGTCCTCTCAAGCAGAGGTGACTAGCTGAGCAGTCAGAACTTCTGTTTGTCCTAACAGAAATTATTCCTGTGTTTAACTGTTTGTTATTATGAGGGGGAAAGAAGCTGGTAATTCTCAGTCTTGGCCACCACTGAAGCTTTGTCAGCCACTTATGATTAGCTTGATCATTTAATTACTTTTCCAGTGCTAAGACTGAGTATTGCTTCACAGTGGAGAACAGAACAAAACTGCAGGTGTCCCTTTAGCAGAGCAAGACGGCTTTTCTCTTGTCTAGCCTTTTGTTGTTACAGCAGTGTTTCCAGCTGTGATACTTCCTTGCTGCCAAGTAGTAGTAAATAGCTGTATAAATCATAGTAACGCTTGTACCATTTGGGAACAGCCGATTGCTTTTTGCCTCTAACGAGTGTACATACGCTTGCTCTCATATTTCAGAGTTAATTGTTAATATTTCTGTGAAAGTAATCACTATGGGAATTGAAGAATGAACACGTTTGAAGTGCTTCTTCAAACTTTGGCTTTCACTCCTCACTTGAAGCATACACAGTTTTGTTTAATTTGCATTTAAAGTTTATTTTCTCCAAGACTGTCTTCAAAACTAGAAGTCAATAGCCATAACCTGCCTGACCTAGAGTCAGTAACAGTGCGAGCATGTTTGATTTAGGACAGTGAATGCGGATTGCTTCTGTCCGTGCTACCTGCAGGCAGAGCTCAAAATGCTGGAGAGAAGTGGTGACATGTGTTGCTACTGGCACTTGCATTGTGGAGTTCAGTAGATAGGTAGAAGGCTTATGTGGACAGGAAGTTCATTGCCACTGGAGAAGGGTGAGTGGAGTAGTGAGAAGACTGGAAAGAACTAATGTCCTGAGTTGTTTGTTCCCATATATTGCTGTTGTACAGAGCTATGGGTATGGCTGGCTTTTTGTATAATTGCAAACAGTAGTTTGCTGTGAAAACTTACACTCAAAGCTGAATGAGGTGTGGGACTTGGGTAGCTCTTAAGGGTGAAGATGAGGAAGAATTTGTGTTACACAATGCATTGCTTTGGGTTCTTTCTGCTTAAAGAAGCCTGTATCTCCATAGGCATTTTCTGTCTTGCAATGGGAGTCAAAATAGATTTTGCTGAAGGGAAAATAATAAATACAGGTTAAAAAAATCAGACTAGTTGTTATCCTTTTGTTCAAAGCATATTGAAATGGACCTGAAGTAGAATCCTGACAGAGTTTCTCGTCCAGGCTCATCTGCAGTCTGGGTGACTGATTTGAATCGGCGAGGCAACCCAAATCCCAGTCCGCTGGTTAAAGATGATGGAGAGCTGCTTGTGGATGAATATCTTTCCCCCAGGAAACTGGTGAGTAGGCATCCAACTTTTTAATGAAGTGGAAGAGGAAAACTGGCATATCCAGAGTTATATTAACCTTCCAAGTGCTATTGTGCTGATTGTGGATTGTTGCCTATATGAATTTAGGCTTGCATAAAGTAGATTCTATTTGAAAGCCATGTTCCTTTTTGACTGGGAGAAATGATTTTGGTGTGAAGCCTGTTGAAAGAGAGTAACATGCTGTAATCCTCATGAAGGATTTCACTTTGTGTAATAGTCATGAAAGAATACTTAGTTGCATATTGTGTTGTATTTACTCAGGACTAAATAAGGGTGAAATGCTGTGGGAGGTGTAGGAGCTGAGAAAATAACTTCACTTTTCCCTGCTAAAGGAAGGGAGAGCTGAAAGCAGAAGTTAAGGGGAGAAGCTTTCTCTGTTGCAGAGCTACAGAAGAGTAGCTCTTTTGCTGGGTAGAATTCATGAAAGGCAGATAGGGCTGCCAAGGCTGTGGTTCAGATGCTCCCAGAAGGCAGGGTGGTGATAGTAGTGTCCATAATCCTCTGTGTATCCACTGCCCCAGTGGAGAGACACAAGCTTCCGCAGGGAGCATATTCCAGCTGCAGGTTTACACCGCTCCCTAACCACTCCCTAACTGCATACCAGTCACCATTTTGACCATGTGCTGTATATTAGACAACAAGTTGTTCTCAGAACTGTTGTTCCTTTAGTAGCTAAGTCTTTTAGTGTTTATAAAGTGGTTGAAGATGCAAAAATCACTTTCTGCAGAGTGTGTATTTTAAGCATTCTGGAGAAAAATTGCTACATGTTTATATGATCTGTGCCATTCACTTTCCTTTGGCTCATGAGAACCTCTTACAACATTTTGATCTGTTTTTAAAACCTGGCATAGACTTTGACCATTCTAGCGTGTTTCATGTATAAATCCAATGGGATCCTTTCAGATTAGTCTGTATTGTTAGGGTGTGAACCAAAGCCCATTAAAGTAATCAAAACAGCTGCCTTCTGATTCAATAAATTCTGAATTAAACCCTTGGGAAGTTCTTTCATTAGCATGAAGTTCTTCTCTTCTTGAAGCTCTGCTGCTTTTGTTCACAGTAAATTGTAAGCAGAAAAGTATACGTAAAGCAATGTTACCCACATCCCATGAAATAACTGTTCATTATTTTGTTTTTTATTTTTAAATGCAGATAAGAAGTTAAATAATTGAGTCTTGCCTCTGTAAGTTTGTGTGTATTAACATGTGTAAGGAATTCTTTTAAATGGATGCATACTGTCCTGCTAATTTTTCTGGATACAATAATTTCCTTCCCTGCAACCCGACATTTGTGTTGGCATGGCTGAGATACTTCCTGCTCAGAGGAAAAATTACATGACATTGTCAAGGCAACATTTACAGTGTTTATAGCTTGTTTTAATAACATATCCAACCTATCTATTCTTTGACCTTTATGTTGATCAAATGCAAATGCTTCCATAAATTTATTTCCTCGGGATTTACAAATGTTCAGAATGTTCAAACACTTAATATGAAACAAGTTTTCACATGCATATTTCTTTAAGGAACCGTATGGCATTGACAATCAAATGGTTTCAAAGTTTGTTTTGCTTAAATCAATACAATTGCCATATCTTCTTGATTGTCTTATTGTTGTGAATATTTTAGGAGTTATTGATTGTATTTGCTGAAGTGCTCTGAGAAAGAAACTAATAGGCTTTTAAAATACTTGCTCATTAAAGTAAAATTATTTTACATTCATATAAGGACATGGGCCCCAGTTCTACAGTGTTGTGTAGGCAGATATTTGGACACCTGATGGAGATTCCTGAGGAAGGTTTTTGTACCGAGATATATACTCAGTTTTACTCCTTGCCCTTGCAATGTTCTCTCTTGCACCAGCTCAATTTGAATTTGCACCAGCGCACTTTGAATTTGGGGAGGCTGGAAGGGCTAGCTGTGCAGAGTCTGTGAAGGTTGGGCACCCTGAATTGCAGCCTGCAGCCCTAGTTTCTACCCGCACATTTGACTCATTTTGTCCTTTTCTCCAGCGGATTGGCCATCTATTTTGTTTTGAAAACATTAGCAGTCTCCATTAGCAGTCCTCGTTCTTGAGAACTCTCTCTAAAAGCTGTGATACTTGTATCTCTCCACTTTTTTTAATCCTGTTACTGCATTGTTTTCCTCTAGAGAGGGAGGTTTGCTTAGACTGTTTGGTTTTTTTTCTTTCCTTTTTGCCTTCTTGGATCCTGTAGAACTTCTAAAAAACCGTGTGGCCTTGTTTCAACTAATGTTCACTTCAAATCCTGTATGATTCCATACCCCTGTTATGTTAATCACGGCATCTAGTTTCTGCTTGCTGCCAGCTCTCTTGCTGCACTATCATGTAACACCCTTTTATATTTGAATGTTCTTCATCCAAGCTACAGGTCAAAAGCTTTGGATGCAAGGGTTGGTATCATTAGATGTCCTTTTTATTCTTTCTGCTAGTGTCGATGTCAATTTTCTCTTGTACTCTTTAATCTTCCTCTATATGAATAGGTATTCTTGCCTTTCCATTTGTATCTGTCCTATTAGTATTTACAGCTCCCTGTTCTGCCTGTCCTAGTGCTTAGGTATTGTTGTCAGATATTGTAGAATGCCAGGGTGAACAAATTCTCACTTTGTTCTGAAAACTGGCTAATAACAGGCAATTAATTTTTAATTCTCTTAGGGCTGTGGCACAGATTTTTTCATTAAATGTGGAAAAACTGATATTAAGGGTGCCACCTGTTTTGAATCACGTTTTTATTTTGCTTTATTAACCCACATGCTTTCCCTACTGTTTGCAAAGGATCTTTTCCTGAATTCCACAAAAACATTCCACTTCTCCGAAGAATCTCATTTTACAAGGTCAAATGACATTCCAGATAGTCACATTATTAAAAACAATCACGTTTGTGTGTGATCTTTAGAGAAGAAAGGAAACATTCTCTAATTTTGCTATTTATTGATCCTGCTCCAACTAATCATGTTTTCTAAACTTAGGAACACATGTTCGGAAGTGGTGTTTAGTTTTGTTGCTCAGTAGGTTGGGGTGTATTTCATATGGTATGCTCTCATCCTCATGAGGAAAAGCAAATGCTGGAGGGTCCTGGAACAACAAATTGGATTTGTGCTGAAATGGCTTCGTCGTTTCCTTTTTTCTTTTGCAGAACATTTTCCTCTCAGTTGCAAATTAAATGAGTTTGAGAAAAAAACTGGAGATCAAGAAAGTGCAAAATATTGATAAATTTAGCAGAGCCAAGGGGATGGCAATAACTGACTGAGTTTGGATCTGCTGAATCCTTCATTAGAAGTGTACAATAATTTTTTAGAAAGTTTGAGGGGTCCTCTGGAGGTTTTCCAGTTCAGTTTTCTGCTCAAAGCACAGTTAGTTTCAAAATTAGATCAGATTATTCAAGGTAGCAGATAGTGAAAGTAATACTGTGAACTGGAAAGAAAAAATTTACAAAACCTCATTTAGTTTTAGAGCTTTCCTTTTATATGTTCTTACCCTAACACTAAGAAATTTATTACAGTGAAGGCTTGTAGTTTTTTAATTAGTGTTCATCTGTTGTATTCATGTTAATCCTGCTACCTAGGGATCTGATGTTTTATATTCAAATTTTCACGTCAGGACTCTTTATATGTATACACACATATAGCCATGCTTTTATATGAAAAAACAAGATTTTCATTTGCCTTCAGTCACAGCTGCTTAACTAACTTAAAATGGCAGATTACACTCTTGAGTTTTTCATGTTCAGTGACACAACACTGAGCAATGATTGTAGCTACTTACTGTGAACTTAATTGCTAAATAGGAAAACAATTTAATATTGGGGCATGACTTTTTATATCTATTTGAGGGAAAGTAAATCCTTCATATAAATCTAAGCAAAAATTGATGTAAGAATGTCTACTATCCTGTCCACTCCTGACTTGCATGCTAGTTCAGCACATATTTTAAACCGTGTTTTTCTCATCCTACAGAAATGATACAGGGTATTTCTGGGAAATCAGTAAACCTCCTGTATAATTTTTGGTGCCCCCACGTGCCCTTTGAATTTTGCAGTAAGATCTCCCAGTGTCAGACTCTTACTACTGGTTTAAGAAAGGTGCCAGTGCTGTGAATCCCCAGAGTGAGTCAGTAGGGATCTGAACTGTAGATGGCAAGACTAGGCAAGGGCCTGTCCACGTAGGTCTGCTGGTGTGACTTGGAGGCTTCGGCACGAGAACAGAGACATCTTTACTAATGGATTCATCGCTACTTAAATTTCGTAATTACTGCCCTCATCTGCACTTTTCATAGAAGCCAAGAAAATCTCTTTTTATAGTGCCTAGTTAATCTCTTCATCTGAGCTGAAAGAAGGATGTGTTTGTATGTATATGGAGAAAGTGGTGAAGTGCAGCTAAATACTGTATTCATGGGCTTCTACAGCATTCAGCCATTTTGAAAGGAAGTTTGCATGTGGGACCACAGAGAAGGTCTGTCCCCTTTCATTGAAAATCCCTTGACTTAGAATCATTTAAGGTCTGGTCATGTTGTAGTAATTTTCTTCTGAGAAGAAATATTTTGTCATACTTTTAGCATACTTTTTGTGAGGGATAGATTATACTCGAGTTGAGAATTTGAAAAGAAAAAAAAGCAATGAACACATGAATGGACATGAATCTAGTCTTTGCATACAGGTGTTGTATTAAAAGAAAACAAGCTCACCACTCAGGAATTCCTGTCTTAGCCAAATTAACCAAGATCAGCAAAATAAATGCACAGCTGGAAATATTTCTCTGACAGCTGCATGCAACATGCTCCTCAGCAACATACCTCCTTTTCTTAGAGTATCTGAAAAATCTAGGGAAGAGAGAAGACATCAGTTGGATATGCAAGTTTTATTGAACCAATATTATTTGCCAATTAAGTAATTTACTGATAGTTGCAAGTGGGACTTGAACTGGATTTCTCAGCATCACCAGGTGACTTTTCTGCCAGTTGGAAAGAAAAGCACATAAGTATGCAAGCACATAAGTATTTCTCACTTGAAATTTCTACAGAATACTTACTGTTTTTTCTTGTCAGTCAGAGAAAAGCTTTCCAAACGAGTGCACACTCTTCAGTTAGACATTGGCCAGACATTTTGCATGATGGGAATGGTTTGTGAGCTGTCATGCAGTTGCTTCTTAAAATACTGGCTAAATTATTTATCAATATCTTCTGCATAATATAATGAAAAATAGTTTTACTCCTATTTTGAAGAAGGTGGGAAAATGTAAAGTGAACTTTGTCTTTGTTTTACTTAACATGTATTCATCTTCAAAGAATTGTGCAGTGCTTTATGAGGGAAATGTATCCTTTCAAATAAACAGATTTACAGTGGAGTGTAACACTTACTGCTCAGAATCAAGCTGTCAAGCCACCTTGAATATCATGTGCCAGAAGATTTTGGTGTTTGATTCGTCAGGAAACATCCTCCTTCTCTGTCTTACTGATACTTATCTTGCTGGGCTGAAGATGGGTGGCAAGCAGAATCTTCTCTGAACAGCAACAATCAGCCTGGAATTATACTTAGGTCTTTCAAGGTATATTTTTGATCTAAAATAACTCAGAATATATCCAACTCTTTGCCTAGAACAGATCCTTGGTCCTTTTTTGTTTGCTCTACGTGGAGGCTGAACAGCTGTAAACAGCCAAAGAAATACCTAGGTGGTAGAGCACCTTCAACTCTGTAAGTGCTCCTGGGGCACTGAAGCCACAGTGGGACACCTCTGAATTAGGGCAGGAGCCTGTCCTAGACTTGGGATGGCCCTTGGAATGAAAAGACACAGAGCACTTGCAGCATCAGTTCTATCCACATGGTGCCAGACATCTGTCTGTCCAAGCTGATGACCCTTCAGTGTGTTTGGTCATGATTTTTTTTCTTTTACTACCCAGTAGCAGCAAAATTATTCCTAAATATGCCTCCTTTTTAATTTTGATGAAGGCTCCTGTATTTTGATATTAAACAACAGCACAAAAAGAAAATCATACTAAATATGGGTCATGTTTGTTTAAATGTTTCCACACTCTTCCCTCAATCTCCCCCATTCCTGGTGTCAGAATTTTAACTGTGACAGGAGTTGTATCCCACTTGCAGCTGCTCCAGTATCCCAAGAATGGTGTCTGGGAAATAATGATGTCCTGACTATCTTCCACAGGAACCATTCACCTTGTAACCTTCTCTTGAACTGTTGCTCTGGCCTTTTGCTTGCTCGCTAGCTTGCAGTCAACACTGATGTCTCTGTGCTTCTAGTGCCTTTAAATGAGCTCACATCCTCTACCTGAGAACATTTCTCATTTCCTTCACCTACTACACTAACTTTTGCATCCCACAGCAAATTGGTTTCAAGCTCTCCAAGCATCTCCTTGGCACCCACAGATGGAAGAACAGCAATTTTCACAGAGACTCATGGAAATGCAGAACGGGGAGGTGGGCACTAGGAGTACATGGAGTTTGTTGCATCTGGCTAGCATCTTGCATGCTTCAGGGCAGCTATCTATAGTTCAAAGAGCTGCTGGTGATGGCCAACAGCCCTTTCCAGCACTGGAGCCACTGTTGCAGTATAACAATATGGATGCACTAAGCAGCTCATCCATCAGACAGGGAAAAAAGTACAAATAGTGGATCTGGAATAGGAAAAGGAGGGTTAAGAATCACACTGATAATCCCTGGTATGAGACAAAGGATTAAGGAACCCTAAAAAAGGGTAGAATATAACTTCATGTAGTTTTTATGCTTGGATTTTGAAAGAAAAGAACAGGGAGCAAAACTGTGAAGGGAGGCTGTCTAGAATACAGCAGGGAGAAGGACAGCATGCTGGAAAGTTGCAGACAGCGAAGGAGAAAAGCACAAAAAAGGAGCAACAGCTCCTTGTGGTGTCAGGACCTTTTCCTACTCTACTGACAAAGTGTATGACCTTGAGCTTATTACTTGTTCTGAAGCTTCTTCCTGTTCTGATATAGGCTCTTAAGACTATTTTCATGGAGAGCAGGGAGGTATTTTTCAGAAGCAGTTTCCTTTAATGACAATAAACTTGCATCCAAATCGAGAGATGCAAGGGCATGGTTGTGTGCCAGGACATCAGCTAGCTCTTATTTCACACATAACTTTGTGCTGTGTGACAGACAGTGTCATCTGCTGAAAAGGATTACTGCAAAATGTGTCTTGCAGTGAGAGATCTTGTGTTCACTTGGAGGGAGAAAGCAGTCTGTAGCTGGTAAGCTTGCTATCTTTGCAGGAGCAAAACATATTTTTGCAGTGGCTGCATCTGGGAATAGAAAGTAAATTTCTGGATGCCACTGGGACTCCCACGTTTTCACCTTAGATCGTTGTTTCTCATAATCTAATAGGGAGGCAAAAAAGTCTGGAAACTTTCTTATGTTCAGCCAGCTTAAAAATCACAGTTTGAAAATTAAGATTAAAAATAATTTTAAACTTAATGTTTTAAAGGTAGTTCAAAAGCCATTAAAGTTAGTGGATAATTTTCTTTCTTAGGAGTACAAATCTAGACCTTATAAAGGGAGACAGTTTTTCCAGAAGGAACGTTCAGCTTTTTTCTGGGAACCATGCCTTTTAAACTTTCATTTCAGTTACAGTTAGACTGTTTGGTCCTTTGTAAGAGGATGTGAAGCCATCAGAGTGAATGAAGTTGCAGCCACTTGTGCGCAATAGAAGTGTTACTTAACAAGCAGGAATACCACAACCACCATATTTTCCCCTGCAAAATGAATTGGATATTCTTGTGGTTATTTTTTCTTCTCTAAACTCATAAGCAGGGATGGTCCTACACATTCCCTTCTAATGGATCATTTCCCCATTATTAAAAAGCTGAAGAATGTTGTAACTTTTTAATAGTAAGAAAACTTGCCTCTTGTATGTGAAGGTTGTTGAATGACTTCCTGCCTTCATCTTAAATTATGGCCCAAAAACTGGGGAGGGAGAAGCTGGATCATAGCAGGAAGAAATAAGGGATGAGAACAGTGGTAATGTGAGATTGCTTCAGCTCCTTGTGGGATTGCAGCCTGTCATCTTAGGGTTTCATAGCCTTGCTGTAGTTTCTACTGGTGGCCGTAGAGCTTCCCTCTCTCCACTGTGTATAGCTTCTGCATGTTTTGTTCTTCCTGCTTACCTTTGCCAAGGCAACAAGTACACATATCTATCAACGCAGATTTTAGGATATTAGGAAAGATCCTGTGATAAGAGTCTGCATTCACACACTCATCCTTGTTTAATGCAATGGCTGATGCAACTGCTAAGATTTTGTAAAAATAATGAAGCATTTTGAAGGCATCTATTTGTATTGCCTAGATATTTGCAAAGGAATTCATAATTTTTGTAACTAGTGCTGTCTTCTTTCAGAAAAGTAAGCTGCTTGAGTTAAAATCATGTCTCCTTTTCATTGTTTGAGGTTAAAAGGCCAGACTGTTTTGTGGAGTTTTATTACCTAGTGCCTTTTTTGATTACGTGTGATGCTTAAGTGTAATGCCTTGTGTCTGCTGTGGGTTAGTGCGAGACTTGTGCAAATCTTAAAGTATGGGCACCGTTTAAAGAAAGCTAATTGGCATGTAGATCTGTTGTTGATTTGCAGCTTCGACTCTCTAAGCAGTGTGTAAGTTATGGGAGAAGAGAATATTTTGGAGCTAGGAGGAAGAAAGGTCTTCAAATACTAAATTTATTTCAATGTGATTGCATATCTAGCCATATTGACCTGAAATATATGTTGACAAACACTGGTTGAAAGCCTTTTTACAGCTTTTTGCTGCTATGACATCTGGTTTATTGCATGAGAGTAAACATCTCTTTCTGCTTATCTTTACAGAAAGCTTTGACAGGAGTAGATGATCTGCAGCGAGTGAAGGTCCTAGGGATGAGAGTAGATACAAGAGAAATCAGCTTGGGAAACTTTGGTAAGAAAAAACTTTTCTCTATTCACCATCTCAAATTTTCCTTTATCCTATCTTGGACTGAGGATTGAGTGACCAACAACCAGTGTAAAGTACTGTCCTGCTCAAGAGCTCTTGAAATGTGATCTCCCTGGTACGTCACACTCCTCGATCTCTGTTTTCTTGTGTGAGGCTCTAAATAGGACTGAAAGCTATGGCAGTAGGATGAATGACACCACTTCTATCTAAAGCCAATTAGTTTGAACAAAATTTTCTTCTATGATATGCTTCTTGGCTTTAAACAAGCATTTTCTGATTATCTTGTCCCCTACAGTACTTGTCTCTAGTGAAACAGTAGCCAAAGGTCAGTTTCCCTTCACTATAAAATTTCTCTGTGACTGAGAAATTGCCTGTGGTATCAGGTGGCTCATGCTGCCAGCAGTCTGTCTTTGCATCCTGTACTGCCTCATTGAGCTGTGCTGGAGGAAGGTCCTGTAGATATGTCATTTTGATGAGCTACAAACAGCTCTAATGCCTGTGAATCATTTCTATGTCATCATCACTGCACGAAGGAAGTGAGACATACCAAAGGAATTCCCTCTATAGCAGAGTTAACACTGAGAATATCAAACCTTCCCTTTTTTCAGTACTGGCAGTCATATTCTGGCATGTGGATTCCTACCACAACTAAATCCAGCTTCTGCTAGGCTGAAGCTGAGTAACTTATGCAGGATAATATTTTCTGTGCTAAAAGGAATCATGTCCCCAAAAACGTGTGCTGGTATTTTCAGCCAAGCAGTTAATTTTTCACATGTAGATGACTATAATATAACAGCTGATGAGCTTTAGTAGGTCTTTTGGTGTCCATTTGTCAAGAATGGTTAAGCAAGTACAGTGAAGGGGGCTTTTGTCTTGAATTATATAGCCCCTTTGAATTGGTTATTCTGTTTTTTCATAAATAGGTCTCTTTCTGACAGACACATGATAATTTTAGGTAAATTACATCCATTTCTTTCAGAGATCATAATCTATTTGATCATTTTTTCTCCAGTTGATAAGAAAAACTCATTATGCCATTTCTATGATGCTCAAAAGTGGTGTTCCCATTCCCATGCCATTTTCCATTAGCTGCGACAAGCTATCAAAATGTTTCACCTTTTTCTCTCTCTTCCCTTTCCCTTCTTTTACTGAAGTAAATCCCTTTCTGCTCCCCCATGGTTAGAGTTTTCAACTTCTACAGGATATAGAACACTATTCCCATGTTGCAAACAATTTCCATCTTGTTTATATCGCACTGTTTGAACCAAGAGTTGGCCCTTGAGGGTCATAAAAGCCAGCAGCTGCAGGTCCCTACTGCTTTTCAGAATAACAGAACATCAGGACCATCCTGAATTCCCTTCTGTCTTTTTTTTTTACTTCATTTCTGAATTTCCTTCCTGAGAAAATCTCTTTGCAGGTGGCTAGGGCAAAAAGTTTGCCACTTAATACAGTTTTCTTCAGTTTCTTACCGTTTTTTCTGCATGACCGATGATTTTTAGGTGCATGGAGTAAGGCCTAAATTTTGAGGGGTATCTCAGAGCAGTTTACACTTTCAGTGTGAATGATGTAAGCACGACTGCTGTTGAAGGTGTCAGGCTGATTGCTTGCTCCTCCTGACCCAACAACTGTGCTGCTGACCTGCGCTCTGGTCACAGGGGTCTGGAGAAATAGCTTGAGGTAAAGAGTAGGGTAAGAACAAAGTGAGCTGGAATGACAGAAGTTTCAGTGTGATAGAATGAAGTTGTTTTCCTATTAGGCCAGTCAAGCAATAGGAGTGTCTGGAGAGGTTTGGAGACTTCATCCTTGTGGGTTTTCAAGACCAGGCTGAGTGAAGACATGAGTGCCCTGGTCTGATCTCACAGACAACCTGGCTCTGAGCTTGAGACCTCCAGTTGTCTCCTCCAGCCAGGACTGCTCTGTAATTTGGTTTTTCCTTTGCAATTCAGACCTGGCTATTTAGCTTTCTTTACAGCCATATTAAACCACTTAACCTTGATCTCACTGTATTCCTTGGCTGTGGGAGGAGCATCTTTACCATCAAGAAATTATTTGTTTGGGTGATCAGTCCACGCTCAGTAAATGATACTGTTTTATCTAGGTGTAGGTGTAAAGATTAAACAGTCTGTGCAAGCTCTTAAAAGGCCAAGTTAAAGTGTTAAAAGTTAATGGACTGTGCATAACTCTGGGTCACCTGGAACTTTGCAGCACTCATCCCAAATTTACACCACAGTTCACACTTGAGAAACACTTCAAAATTCACAAAATGTGTTAGAGACTGTAACACAAACACATAGGGTTTAAAGGTTTCCACAGTGATTTAGAACTGGTTGCTTGATGTTTTTCTTGAGACCATTCCACTTTGTGCTGTTCTACCTGTAAAGCGCCATCCTGCTAACCTTCTCCAGTTTGCCAGGTTTGCCTCTACACAATGGTGTGACATGGTGAGGAGGAACAGTTCTTTTTCTTAGGGACAGGGTGTGAACTAAAACATGAAAAGTCTGATATTGAAATATTTTCATGTGATAAGTTCTAAGGAAAAGGCTTCATGCCAGAGTTTGAATCTCGATACTTGTTAGGCTTGGGATAATCTCCAGCTGTTTTCAGTGTGCCTTGCTGGGTGACAGGGAAAATACTGAGTGCCCTGGCAAGTCTTGTATCCAGCTTTGCAGATCTTAGAGCTGATTTCTGTGCTCTTCAGCTGCATGTAAACTTCAGTTCATACTCAAACAGAGGGACTATTTCATCTTCATTAGCTTATCCCGCTGGTTTTGATTGCTGACAGACACAGGATTTAATTCATGACCAGCTCACAGAAATTCATGCTGAAAATAATGGTGGGATAGAGTCATTTAAGAGACTACATAGTCCTCTTATTTCTAAGTACTTTCAGTAGCTACAAATCAAGTTACTCACAGTGTTGTTTGCTGGTGCTTACTGAATTGTTGCCTGCTGGTGGCCAGGCTAAGTCAGTTACTTGTCTGGAGACTGACACTTCCATTGTACGCATTTTACCAAGGACAAGCTTTGATAAAAGTTCAGGAGTAGGTATGTGCTGTTTGTTATACAGGGTCATCATCTCTCTTTCCTCTTGCCCTATTTGTTGACATTCTTGATACAGAGCTGGGAGATGCTTGTCCATAGCCAGTGTCAGAGCAGCAGGTCAGGGAGCCAGTGTGGAGGCTGGAGGTGTGAGTCTGGCCCATGCTGGTCTTGGTTTAGCTAATACTAACAAACCTTGCTGAGTAGGGCTTGGACAACCCACTGAAGCAGGGTTTGGCCAGGGTCTACATGAGACACAAGTGTGTACTGGGGCAGCAAGCTTGTGTTCAACCCTGCACTGGTGTGCTTTTTGTCAGATTCAGGTAGCTCAACTGCAGCTAGTTTGGATTTGCCTGCAAGTGCCACGGTCTTATGTCCAATTGTACTGCCCAGTTCACCTCAGAAATGTGCAGAAAAATGCACATTTAGAACATGTGTAGAAATAACGTGAAAGTGATGTATCTTACTTGATCAAGCACAGCTTAAGTGATTTGACTTTAATTTGCAGGTTGCTCCTGCTAGAAGAGTACAGCCTTTTTTCTCACAGCTATTTTGTATTGTTAGGATCAAAAAAGCATAAAGGCTGCCTAATGCCAGTGCAAGTATTTATCAGTAATTTCTGTTGTGTTGTTTTCGCTAGTCCATGCTCCGAAATACTTAAGTCAAGCCACAATGTTTTTTTGTTAACAATAGAAAAAAAAGATATATGATGCTACCTGAAGAACACTTCATAGTGTAAACAAAAAGTGTTATAAATATAAGTGTTGTAGCTTGTAGAATATAATAAAACCAGTATTTTGGCTGTTTCCTCCTTACTCCTAGTCAGTTTTCTAAATGTCCTCTGCTATACAAAGGCAGCTCAGAATGACACCTGTGTTACTACCCTGCTTGCGAAGTGCGGCACTTCAGGCAATGTTTTCGAGTGTGCACGTATTGCTTTTATTCACCTACCTTACACTTTGATTTCTTCCTGCTCTTCATTTAGTTTTGTTCCCCTGGGACAGTACACTAGAATAGTTTAATACTAGTACATTGTTGGTGATTAGCAATTTCAGAGCCATGTAACAAAAACAGTGAAAAGGAATCATAGACAAATGAGGTAACATTGCTCATCATTCTGAATTCTCAGCTTTGTCCTGCAATCATCAGCATTTTTCTGGACCATTCTCGTTTTTAAAAATCAAAATTATACAGTATGGAGGCACTTTCTGGATAAGGAATATATTGTCTGGATTTAAAAATTAATATTAAAAGTTAATGTTGATATTTTAGAGTATTTTTGTTAGTATAAGAATAATTTGTGTCCTTGCTCTCAGGAAAGATGCCATGAGAGTTAAAATTAAGTAGAAATGTATTGTTGCATTTGGATAGTTCTCTTGTTACCTCCATTTTACAATTTTCTCTTCTTAATTTTATCTTCCAACCTCTAATCTATAATAAGGATTTGGGACTCTAAAACTCAGCAAAATCAATTGGACAATGAATTCTTAGCACCAAAGAGCAATTACATATCGATACAAAACTTAAAGGAGGGGAGAACCTGCAGACTGGCAGAAATACATTGCAGAATATTGTTGGCAGAATTTTGTAGGACTGCCCATAAAATATTTCTATTTCAGTCTGGTAAACTGCACATAGTGTAAAAGCTCCAAGGGGTAGATTGTGCCAAAATACAAAAAAGTACCCGAGTTAGAGAATCAAATTACAACAATGAAATAACCAGATGTGAAAATAGCATCATCAGCCTGTCACTCTGCCTCTTTGAAGCTTTTAATAGCTATTTTTCTCCTGAATCAACCCTGAATGCATTCAGGGGAAAGTTTTTTTCTTGGGCAAGTCTCTCCATTTCTCTTGAGCTAATTTTCTTGACTGCTCAGTCAAATCTTCTACTTAATACTAGTTCTTAAGGCACTCCCTTTGTTATGCTTTGCAATAGTGTTTGCTTGGTAACCTTTGTGCCTCTGCAGTGAAATCTGTGGCAATGCTTTTAACCTGCTGTTGAGCTGGGACTGCAGAGGCTACTGCATCCTTCAAGCTCATTGTGGGATGTCATTTAACCTCTTTGTCTTTATCAGAAACAGGAGAGTAATCTTTTTTTTTTTTTTAGTCTAGATTTTGATTTTTTTTCTGTGAGGAGTTTCTTAGTGCATGGTTTTTATCTGGAAGTCTTTGCTCAGTAACTAGTATGACTAATTAACATAGTATGAATAATTAACAGAGATCCTAATATCTCCTCTGCCAGGACTCCAAACTATTTTGTTGCCATATATATGTATAAATGTATAAAACTTGTTTGACATGAGAAAGCATGCCTTGTAGAATGATGATTGTGTTACAATTTGTACTCCAATTTTTATGGATTATAGAAAATTATTTAAAAACAAGACTAAAAAAAATTGCACAATGTTTTGAATTTTTTGTCTTTTCAAAAATGCTTTGCAAAGACATGAAGTTAAATAGTTGCAGTGTAGCATGAAGATCAGTATGTGCATTATAGCCACTGCCAAAAAATATTAGATGTAGATTTCTAAAATGTTTTTCCATAAATATTTTTGTTCTGTTTGGAGAATGAACAATGTAACCTCCTTTGTTTGGTTTTGAGACCCCACTTTTTTTTATTTTCTTTTTGTTGTTTGTTCCCTTTTTTTTTTCATTTTTATCCTTTGCAAAATGCTGGAATGATGTCCTTCTGAATATTGGTAAGTCACCCTTTCCAGAGAGTGATTATTCAGAGGACTCATAAAAATATTTGCTGAGAACACATTTCAATGTTTCGGTAATGATCCAGTTTGTCTAAAATGGGTGTTATTTCTACATGGTTGCATGTTATACTGGAGGGTTCTCACCAGCCTTGGGTAAACTCTGCTAGCGGGGAAGGGTAAAAGTGTGCTGTTGCCAATAACAAATATTTCCTGAGAAATGACCTTATGTCCAAATTAGTCTGTAGTTGGATGGATTTTGGTGTATGATTTTGGTTCAGAAAAGCCTTTAGAAGAAAGCAAAAAGGTAAATGTCTCTCAGGGATAGGGGAAAAAAAGCATTGGCTAAAGTAATAAAAACAGAATACTGAGGTTTTCCTGGCTATGAAAATACAATATGTACAATTCAATAGGAAACAATTGATCATATCCAGAAAATTGGAAGGAGAAATCAATGCTTAGCAAAATACAAATAGTGTTTTGGGGACCTCTGAACTATAAAAGATGATGTAGTGACATGGAGCATTATGTTTTCAGTGTCTGACTCTAAGTTATGTTTTGAAGAAGTATCACTTCACTGTGTATCCAGTTAAATCCATCAGTGATTGCCATTAGTCCAAGGAATGCTATCGTCTAAAGCATCCCTTAGCTCTTCAGAGTATCACTCAGTTAATAGTCAATAGTCAATAAGGATGGGGAATCGGACCAAAGAAAACAGACATCCCTCAAGCCAATTTGTTGTTGTCTATTGGGAAAGCTGCCCTGTCAGAGAGGGGTTCAAAAAATTATAATTGGGTAGTCATGTAGACAGTACGTACATGTTTCAAAAATGCAAAGGATGAAATATTTTTTGAGTGAAATAATCTCATGGATTTTCTTAGAATTCCAGCGCAGATCTGGCAGAAACAGCAAAGAAATACATGTAAAATTAGCTACTTCAACTTGTAATAGTCATAGATTTCCTTTACTTTAATCCCAGGTCTGCAAAGTGATTGTTTATTCTGTTCCTGTAGGTGTGCATCTACCTAATCTGAGAGAACTGAAGTTGAACAATAGCTTGCTTGTGTCTGTGAGGTAAGAAATTAATGATTCTATGAAATAAAGAATAACAGCCATCAGTTTTATTTAAGTGATAAAATCTTCATTTGCGCTGCTTTCATTTCTTTCATTTCTCCATGCTGTGATAATGGATTAGGTCATAAATATACACTCTGCTACTACATAACTTTAAGGACAGGACCTGAGCTGGAATAAATCAGTGCAGCTGCAATGGTGCCAATGAATTAGCCTAGTCTGCCCCCAGGGAAGTTCCTGCCATGCTGAAGCCCATGGAAATTTGTTGCAAATTTGAAAGGAGCTAAAGATTCACCTCTTATCTATGTCTAGGTGCTTGGATTTCAGAGTGTTTCAGCCTTTGGGCTTTTATTATGCAGAGTAGTGTGTTCTGTACAGGTCAGACCAGTTCCTCAGCTGATGAAAATCACTTTGGCTTTATTGAAGTTAATGAAGTCAGGTTTGTAAGAGCTGCTATGAATGAAGACTTCAGTGTTTTCTGTGCTTCATGAAAACATCACCTGTTTTCTCCCAGACAACTGGGGAATTGGTTGTTTAGAAAGGTAGAAGTGAAAACCATCACAATGAGGAGGCTGAGCTATCTTCTCTCTCCTGTGCTGATATCTGTATTACCGTTGTTGTTTAGTACATAGTGGGAAAAGTGCAGTTCATATCAGAAAAGGGCTGTGTAAAAGGCCATCTTTATTTTAAGTAGGACTGCTCTCTGGCTTGGTATGGCTGTTTGCTAAATTTTTTGGGGGGAATTCCAATTCTTGTTGAAAAGAACCTGTTCCCTGATAAGAAATGACAATAAATTCTTCTTGGTCTCTCTAAAGTTGCTAGTGAACTTCAGTTGTCACACTTCATTCTTATTTTCCTTGTTCTGGTGATGAGATGAAATATCTGCAATGTAAATTTTGCTTTTCCCACCTTCTAGTCCATAACATCTAAAAGTGGTGATTCTACATTGCTGCAATTATTTTAATAGCAACCAACCATTGTCATAAGCATGAAATTGCTCCATTATTGCAATGGAGGAGTAAGTAGTGGGTGAAAAAATTACAATTTTGACAATACCAGAAGATACTATATTAAAAAGCGAAAAAGTTAAAAAGTGGGTTTTATTTAGGTCAAAAATCTATATTCTGTTTAAATATGCAAATGGAAAATGTTTTGACCAGTTTTGTTGGTATTGAATATAGAATGCAGTTCAGATAAACTAAACTATTTGACTGGTTTTAGTAAGATTTTGCAGCTTTGTATTCTGATACTCTGTTATGAAAAGTTCTAGCAAACCATTTTCTTTGACCTGACATCCTGGTGGTCCTTGATGTAGGTAATGTTTGGCCTCAAGTTGAGTTTTTATTTGACCCACTATAATGTAAATATGTTTGGGCTTTGATATCAAGTCTAATGGTGTGACGACTTCCAGGCACACAAACCCCGTGAGAAGTTACCTGCTCCTCCTTTAAATAAGTGGCCTTTCTGTGTGCCAGTTAAATGCAGTTATCAGGGAATGGGTAAAGGAAGAAAAAGATGACTGTGTTAGTTTTCCCAGACCTGAACTCAGTATAGTGACAGCAGTAGCTTTCCTTTATTAATTCCTATCTTTGACAACCAGTCATTGATAAACACAGACCATTTAAGATCACATCCCATGCAAATACAGCCTGGGTACTTGAATTTTATTTTTGGATGTCTGCATCATGTCAGTTTAGTGCCCATTAAAGCAACATTGCTGCCACAGCAGTAGTGATGCCTGCTACAGCTAACGTAACATAGCTGCTTCCATTCTAGCAGACTGTTGCCATTTATCTAAAATTTAGAAATCTCAATCTTTTTGGTATTTGAATGCTGTCCAGAAAGTGATTTTTTTTGTTTGTGTTCAACCAAACCCTTGCAACTGAGGCTTTTGAGGATGACAGAAAAAAATGTCCTTCCTTGTAATTCCCACAGATTTTGTCAGCCTTAAGGTTAGAGTCACTCTCATTGTAATTTGAAAATGGGCGGCAGATAACATAGGGTCAGACTGGAAGATTCGTTTGTTTACTGAAAAGAAGGTAAGAACAGAAAAACAGGGAAACGATAGAGAGTGTTTTGTACATACTTGGAATGTTAAATGCAGCCTTTTTTCATTTATGTGAAAAAAAAAAGTTATGGTGAATCATTCTGAAGACTGTGCATGCATGAGTGGGTAGTAAGATGGAAAACTTAGCTCTTTGTCACTTTTTGTTTTGTCTTGTAGAGTAGAATTACCTAATTATTTTAGGGTGAAATGGAATCAAAACATCTTTTTTCGTTTTGAAAATGGGGAAGAACTGACTTGATATAGGGAGATGTCAAACTAGGGATTTATGATCTTGACTTCAGTTACATATTTTTTTGAGAGGTTTACTCCTGTCAACCTCACATAGGAACTGAAGCTGTGAGGATGCTGAGGTGTGTGTTGCCATTTGCTCTTCAGTAGAAATCAGTGAGGAATCAAGGTATTCATGTATTACACTTTTCAGTGGGAGAGCAAGGCTTGCTAGGTCGGTGAGTTTGGATATTGGCTTCTCCTGGTAGTTCCTGAAGAAGTTCTGATTCCTTTGATGCGGAATGTGGTTGAGTTACTGTAGTTGTAAATTCATGGTCCTTCCCCAATTCTCCTAAAGCTTGCATTACTTTTAAATACTTGAAATTTCAAAAGGCTATATATAAGTGCAGGATATAATTATCAACTATCTAATTTAACCCATAAGAAAAATATATCCAAGTTTATTTGCAGATAATCAATCTTGATGGTTGAAGGGGAATTTCTTTTTTGACTGTTTCTGGGTTTTGCTTTTCTACTGGCTCTCTGCTAAAGGGAAATGGCTCTGGAAAATCCAGTATACTGTGAAAATAAATTAATTCACATTGTTGTTAACTTTCTAAATCACAGTAATTTTATTATGTCCTTGTTTGGTGACCTTCACCCATCTGCTAGCAGCTGAGAAATTCTAGATTTATGAACTGTTGGTCGAGGATGAAAAATCTAGCCTATTCTGAAGAGTGCCTGTTATAATCCGCCCTTTTTCTTTCCTTTTTTTTTTTTTGTTGTGGTGACTGTGGTCCTCATCTTTGTAATGTTTTCAGTAAAAGATCTGTATTTAAAGGCCAATGAATTACTACTTCTGTTTTGGCATGTAGCCTATTATTTTTTTTATCAGATTACTTTTATTCTCAATACGGGGATGAATGAAAAGATCTGTTTAAAAATGTTGAGATATATATCTTCACAAAAGGGCTTTTAAATCAGATAGGAGGATCTTAAGAACTGGTTCCCATAAGTTTATAGCAGAAGCTGTTTCACCAGCTGAAGTTCATTTCCACCCATTGAGCTCTATGCATTGTAGCCAGCAGAAGACTGATCTGCTCTCAGGGCTGCTTAAGCAACTGCTTGTAATAGAGAGAGGTTGTCATATCTTAAGTGAAATGAAGTGTAAAGACTGCAAAATGTGGGGACAAAAGTGACTATAAGTGACTCTAGGGAAAGGAAAGCAGATTTTCTTCATCCCCAAATAGAGTTAATATTTTGTGGCTGCAGTTCTCACATTTGTGTTGCACTGCAGAAATGTCCCCCAGAGCAAGGGGGCATTGGTCCATTTCAGTCAGTAAAATCATCAGAAGGTGCAAATGAACAAGGTGCAGAGTACCTTCAGAATCAACAATTTTCATGCTTTTATAAACCTTGAGATATTTGGTTTGGTTTTGTTTTTAACGCTAGCTCCTGGAAACAAGACTAGCTACACAGGAATCTCTGTATCCACTTTTTGAAATGTTTTGAACCCTCTTGGCTTTGAAAAAACACCCGTGAAAATGTAAGCCAAGTGATTTAAGTAGAGGTTTTGCTGATCATTTCATGGCTTTAAGAAACCAAAGGCAAATAAATTCTTTCTTAATTGGGGGCAAAGGCTTTAAAGTAATGTTTTAAAATATTTTTGAGACCTGAATCAGGATCTTTAGGTATTCGAACTTAGTAAAATAACTCCTTAGTGCTTATCCAGCAAAGAGTTTAAGGAAATGCTCACCTCTTAAAGTCACACAAAATTTGGCTCATTGCTCACAAGCTGAAAATTAAAAAATTTTCCAAGTGCTTTGCTGGATCTGGATCAAGTTAAACCATCTTGTATAAGAATGGCACTGATCACCCCAAAACTGGATGTATGCAGATAATGTGTGTCTAGGCACCAACTATTTGCTGGATAGTTTTCCTTCAAACAAAAGAACTATGGGAGCATATTTTTCCTAAATTTTCATGCTTTTCTTGTAACTTTTATTTACTCCTTTCCTGTCTCTTTTTTTCTCCTCCAGTTTTCTTTTTCTTCTGCCTGTCGTTTCTAACCTTTTGCAATAACAGGATTACTGTATCTGATGCAGGTCTACTACACATAAATGCAGGGTGGTTTGTGCAACAAAGATCAGCATTGCTTTTATGATGGATAAAATCCACAAATATTTTCTAAAATTGATTCAGTTGCTTAGTTTGCATTAAAGGTTCAAATGTTTGTCAACAGGTGATTTATTTGTAGTACAGTAGTTTCTTGCAATGTTTAATGAAGGATCAGAGAGCTCTTGCTCTAAGTTGTACTTTCACATGCAGTCAGAGAGCCACCACTCTGATTTGGTCTGGGGAAATTGCTTCATTTCCTTATTTCAGTGCCCAGAGCATCACTGTTTACTTTCACATTTGCATTTCAGGATGGGGAAAGTATTAATTTCAAATGCAAGCTAGTTTCTGTAGAAAGTGTTTCTGTTACTACTTTTGTCTAGCCAGCCTGAAGGTCCTTCAGCAGTTAAAGCTGCTATGAAGTCTGTCTTAAGAACATGTTCTTTGAGGAATTTGGGTGCTTTCCAGGAGCTAGGAAAGCATTTAAATTGAACCTTAGTCACTGTATTAATGAGTCTTCTCTATATTAATGCCTGCAGATCTGTGGGAATATTACAGACTTTGGCAAAATTGCTGTGACTTCAAGTTTTATCTAGCATTGATGGTTTTAAGGATATTCATATTATTGATAGGAAGTAATGATTTGGGGGCAGAAATACAGCTACTTTTAGTTGAGTGGATTATTTTCAATAAAGCACCATCAAACTGTCTGCATTAGGCCCTAGGGAAATCTGATTGTGTTGACCACTTACCTGTCCTGAGAGACCTCTATGAGATGCTTAGCTCTGCTTCAATTTCCCTAGGTCAGGTACCCAAGGTAGACAGTGTAAATGTCTTTATGACCTTAGATATCAGGAAGTCTGACAGGCTCATTCACCCGCAAGGGAAGCTGAACTTTTTTTTCTGTAGAAATGCACTGTTGCAGTTCTGAAGCTTGGGCTCCATTCTGCAGCAACCACAGAGGACATGAAAACAATTTTGTGGCCTTGCCATGCTTTTCCATTGTTCTTGCCCTCAGCACTTTGTTTTCTGAAGCCTTCCCTAGCTGAAGCTCCTTTGTCATCTGTTCCAGTCTGTCAGGTACAGGGTGTACCTGTAAGGAACAGGATTACGAGGTAGAGCCTACCATTGCAGATCTGGGCTTAAAATGCTCTTGGTCATGGCAGGGTCAGTGGGGAGGATCTAGTGCATCTCTCTCACCACAGACTGAGGAGAGAGGATCTGCTCTCATTGGCATCTGAGCAGTTCCATCCCCCAGGTGTACCACTGTCATGTTTCTATTTTGTGATCCAAGCTGCCATACAATACAGAGCGTGAAAACCACAGAGGATCATCATAGACCAGAGCACTTTTTACAGCATGAATGTGGCTAATTAAATAGCAAAGTGAATTAATAATGGTTAACGTGTGCAGCAAGTCTGCCAGTAAACTCCTGCAAGGTTAAGTAAGCCCATTAAAGAATCATACCCCTTCTCTGCCCACCATCTGAATAGACCCTCCACTTTGATTATATTCATAAAAAGTGGCCTTTCCTTTCAGGATGTTTTCTCATGTCATGCATCTATCCAGGGTTAGACTTCAGCTTTTCTTTTCTGCTTCCTCAGCCACTAGCTTGCTAAAGTAGATCTGTTGAGTATTTGAGTAGTAAATACCTCTGCTGGAGCCTGGTATTGTTGATATGAAGGCCTCAAACCTTTTCCATGTATGATTCTGTTTGGGGTTCAGCTTCACTTGGTGTCAGCCAGGAGATGCTACTCATCTGGAAGCAAGCATTTCCTCAGTCGCAGATGTGCTGACAGTACAGTGTGTTACAGGGGTTCAGGGGACTGTCATGGGGAACGTTTCTCAGCTTTTTTCTTCATTTGAGATGATCTGAAGACCTTCCTTCTGCCTTCCTTCTCTGATGTTTGAGGGTAAACTATTTGGTCCCGTGCAAAGAATCTAGCCCTTACTCTTTTGAAGTCAGTGAGCAGAAGAATGACTGTGTATCCACACCTGCAAAAGCCTCGTCGCTGGCTTTCACATTCTATACACCTTTTTTGTTTCCTTTCCTTCATCAAGAAAACACATAAATAAAAGCTTTTGTAATTTCTGAAGGGAACCTCTGAAATTCTCTATTAAGTGGTATCTTGGTCTTACAAATATTGTTTGTTTACACGTAGTAGTATTGGTTTTTCTGTGGCCAGGTTTTGGTGGCAGTGGGGGGGGGCTGAGGGAGAGGCTTCTTTAAGAAGCTACTGGAAGTTTCCCCATGCCCAGGCTGGGCCCGCTGCTGGCCAAGGCCAGGCCAATCAGTAGTTGACAGAACGCCTCTGTGATAACATAGTTAAGAAGGAAAAAAANCTTCATTTGAGATGATCTGAAGACCTTCCTTCTGCCTTCCTTCTCTGATGTTTGAGGGTAAACTATTTGGTCCCGTGCAAAGAATCTAGCCCTTACTCTTTTGAAGTCAGTGAGCAGAAGAATGACTGTGTATCCACACCTGCAAAAGCCTCGTCGCTGGCTTTCACATTCTATACACCTTTTTTGTTTCCTTTCCTTCATCAAGAAAACACATAAATAAAAGCTTTTGTAATTTCTGAAGGGAACCTCTGAAATTCTCTATTAAGTGGTATCTTGGTCTTACAAATATTGTTTGTTTACACGTAGTAGTTAAGATGCACTAATTGCTTTTAGTAAAATTTTACTGGTCCTCAAGCTTACCTGATTCCAGTCTGGAATTAGAGGAGCAGCTTTCCCTTTGAACCACCCAGAGGCAGCAACTGAGGCTTTGTGGCTGACTGGGCTTTGGCTATACTAGGCTGCGACATGACTAGGCTTTGTGGCTGAACTGCACTGAACAGGGTCTTCAAAAATACGACTCTGTTCGTGGGTTAGCTGTTGTTTCTACACCATCCTGGGTTAGCTGTAGAAATATGCCATATTTTCCATCTCAGTTGTTTATTTTATATTAATCCTGGACAGACACAGTCATTTAAATAAGTTATGTGTAAGTCTTTGCTTAATGGGATTGTGATCTAACTTGCATGCTTTGGATGGATATGATAAATAAAAATGGTGGTAATAACTACCCAATTTCTGCCAGCAAATAAGTACTTAGATGCCTGGCTGTTAGGCAGTTTGCAGCTGCTCTGTTTCAGCTGTCAATGTCAGGGTTCATTTATGAAAACTTACACCTAAATATTCATTATAGTCGATGATAAGAATGAATGGTTACAGTCATATCTGAGAAAACCCAAAACTTGGCTTTCCCACAGCAGAGTTGCAGATGTATGGATCCTTTAAGCAATTTTATTGTGGCACAATAACACAAAAACAGACCCAGCCAGATGCCTCCTTCCTTAACACTGTCTAGCTGTGGAAGGATTGTCTTCATGAAAATAGGTAGGAAAATCATCAGCATTAGTTTAATGGGTTTGTAGGTTGTTTTTATTCTCTCTTACAAGACAGTTGCTTCTCTGAAGCTTGTTTGTTTTTTTATTGAAAATAATTATGTTTAGGGGGAAATTACATTCCTGGAATGCAAGGTAAGTGCTGATTTTAAAAAGTGGAAGGACTCAGGGTGGAGGGGAAATTAAGCTTTATGGTTTTATTCATCAGTTGATAACTGCCAAGTGATATGAATAAAAAATGAGCAAATAGAATTTCAGTGTACAATCAATTTTTATGATCTAATTTATATAGAATATTCTCCACGTGGGACTTGATTTAGTTGTTCTTGTTTTCTGTGGATATATTAGAGCACAAAAGACGCTTGTTGCTATTTTTCCCCTAAAACACATGCACACTTGTTTTTCTCTACATATTTCTGATTTGCTGTGTGACGAAATTTTGTCCTTCTGTCCTAAGATCTTTAAGGGATGCATTAAATCTCTCAGATGCATCAGTAGCTGGATCAATAGCTGCAAGAAAGAAATACAGAAACCCCTTTGTGTTTTAGGAAGTAAAATTTGTGGTTTCATCAGCATGTATAATGTGTACATATTCTTTACGCTTTGCCTTAAGTTGCACTCTTATGTTTTTGTTCTGGAAGTGGGAACCTGAACATTAAGGTCTGATAATGAAATCTATCACCTCCACTTTTGGTAACAGAAATTTTATGAACGATTGTGTGTTTGAAAAGACACATTTGTGGCATCTCCTGGTTTGAACTTCATCAGCCTCATAGTCCTACTGCTCCACTTTCTACTGCTTGATCTCACCATAGGCAAGAGCTAGGTCTCTCCATTGATCAGTGGAGCTGATAAGTGCTATCTCTGGCAGCTGAGAGACCTTGTGAGGTTTTGCACTTCTGCCACAAGGCCCATCACCATGACTGAGGACAGATTGCATCATCTACTGCTTGATTCCCCTGGAGTAGGAATTTGTTTGAAAGAAGTCAAGGATGGGGTGTTGTTATACATCTAATTCACACACCTCCACCAGATTCGGGATGCCTATTTGTGTACTGTGAAATAAATGCTATGGGTCTGCATTTCAGTAATACTCTCAGTAAGGAAATCTATAAGATCTTGTCTGCCTCAGTAGTTGGGCTCTGAGGTCCTCCAAGCCTCTCTTCTTCATCTTGTTTAATTGTTGAAGAACACCTGGAGGCCAGTACAAGCAAAGGAAATCTCCCTAGAAGCTATTGTTTAAGGAAAAAGCTTTAACTTGAGACATATGGAAACAAGTCTGTCATGCCAAATCTGGAATGAACATTAGAGGCTGAGAGAAAAGAAATTTGGAGTAAATCAACTGACAATCACAGGCCTAAGTTGTATCTGTTTCTTGCAAGCTTCTGCATTTTCTGTCTTCTTATTAGATATATACATAGATAAAAAAGGAAAGAAAGGAAGTTGCAAAGAAGAAGTGATCATCAGCCGCAAGAGAAAATCATTAATGTCATACAAATGTGCCTGATATAAAAAAATCTCAAGAACTTACATTTCCACCACTGTACATTTGGACTAAATCACTTTAAATTACATTTTCGCTCTAGGTTTTCGTACCAACCCATTTTTGCATTTTTTTCAAGTGGAAACTCTATAGCCATTGCCATGGCAAAAATTGAATAGCTACTCCAAGCTGATCTAATTCTATAGTTTTGTGTGGTCAATTAATCTAGAATTCCAGTTTTTCTGGTACACAGTAAAAGAAGTTTCAGGGACTTTTTTAGTGGTGTGTGTCTTAACACCACTGCATCTGTCAGATGATTTGGATCTTTTACAGAATATTCCTTCTGCTTACCCTGCAGCATTGAAAGTTTCAAGTGTTGATTTTGAAGAATGAGATTTATATTAAATCAAAGTTGGAATATATCTGTCTTACTCTGCCAAATATTGGACCTGGAACATACTGTGAAACAGGCAGACAACATGTAGGAGAATGAAAAGTTATTCGTGCAGGGAGTTTCAAAACACTGTGGGATTCAATTCTTCAATTAAAGTAACTCATTATGTAACCACAGTTTCACTATCCTTTGGGTTTTTTACATGTAAGCTTTCAACAATGAAAGTGAACAATTACCAAAGCTATAGGAACTGTCAGTAGCTGTGGGGCTAAATTGAGGGGCAATGGATATGTGGGTGTGAGAGTTTTATTTACTGTGTGTCTCAGCTTTTTCCTCTTTGAAAATTCACTTGGTCTTATGGAAGATATGAACCTGGTGAAATGCAGCCATGGTGTGTTGGGTTTCTGGAGCATCTGTGGGATGCAGCTTTTTGCCAAAGGTGAGGGCTGGAGTAGAGTGCAAAAAAAACCCAAAGGCGGGTTTTGTCCACAGGGCCACACTTTGGCTACCCGCAAGCAGTTCAGATTGTAGGAACTGAGGTAAAGTAACTTATCTCCCATTGTTAAAGTGCTAGCAGTAAGTAAGATGGCAAGCAGTTTTAATGATCAAAAGGAAATTAAATTTCCTCACAGACGTCCTTCCCACACATGTTGTATATTCATGTGTTAGGGTATTGCTGCTTTTGACTCCATCATTGTTGATCAAGCTCATTATACTGCTCTAGGTTTTTTTGACAGCAACTAAAAATGAGAGCCCTTGAAATTAAAGCTACATTTCATCTCTATTAACTAACAGAAGTAAGCATCTGTATTACCTTAGGCACAATTATGACCAATTACAGAAGCATGTGTGTCAGCACTCCATTTCACTTACAAATACTTCTCCCCTATTGGTCTCGTAAAGCTCTTTTTGTTGAAATAAGGTATAATCCGAAATGGCAAATAAAATTCTTGCAAGTAGCATAGCACTTGATGTATTATTGGGGTTCCTACAGTGAGTTCAATGAGGCAATGAGAAGCAACAATGGCAAGTGAAATAGTCAGGAGTGGCCCTGAGATGTGTCTCTTTGTGTTTAGGTTCTTCTGTTGTTGTCCCCTGTATTCAGATGCCATCCTTGCCTGCCAGCACTGGAGGGGGAGATCTCAGCCCCACTGAAGGCAAGAGTAGGTGGCACTGGTGTTACTGCAACAAGGATTTTTATGCAGTGTCTCTATTTGAAGCATTGGTCACAGATGTGTCCATGGCAGAGCTCAAGTACTCTATCAGGACCATCATTGTGGTCTCTGGTTTCAGTCCTAGAAAACAGCCAAACTGCCTTGAACAGTTTGTGGTTTTGACTACCATAGCCAGATAGTCTCTTGTCCTTGTCTTCAGGCTTTCCTTTGAGAAAGTGCTGACCAAAAGCACGCGGATCCTTGATAATCACAATTTGTGTTGATAGGCCAAGAAAAGCTGTGGCAGCTGGTTCTCCCTTCTGACATAACAAAGTTGAGAAGGCAGAGTCACAGGCTCCTCAAAGTGTGAAGCCTTGAATGTTTTTCCTGATTTATTTACCCCTTGTGCAGCACCAGGCAGTTGCATTTCCTCACAGACACCCATTTTGGCCTCAGGGAAGTGTGCAGCAGAGATCCGCAGGTAAAAAAAGCAATATACTCTTTCCAAACTTGAAACACAAGCAACCAACCAACAAAACAAATGCCACAACCCTGGAATAAAATAGTGAAATCTGTTTGTTGGGAGAAATATTCCCAGGGGCATCAGCACTGCAGCCCATTTTGAAAACAGCTTCTTATTCATAGAAAGGTTTCCTCAAAAATCTGGGACAAGAGAGACATGCTACTTCAAAGACCTTTGGCAACAATAACTTTTTGTTCATACAGAAATTCTTCATTTGCATGTAAAAGGAAATTACGAAAACAAAATTTCATAAATATAATTTTTATTTAAGAAGACTTCTGGTAAAGGACTGCTTTCTCTTCAACCTAAAACACGCCAGTCTTCCTCTGATGCATTTAAGCATATGAGTTTAGCATTGCCTAGCAAACTGTCTTTTTGCTTAGTTTTTGAAGTCATGCCTCAGGGATGTGTTAGGAACACTTGCTCTTAAAAAGCTGCACAGTTCAGAAAGCAGAATGAGGCCCGATTATTAGGAGCTACATGTCCATGGTATTTCAGCCTAAAAGCAGGCTTCTTGCAGCAAAAGGCAGGACATGATCCTTGTTATCTTGCACCTTGAGGCTGTGGTTCATACTGGCACAAGGGAACATAAGAAGCTCAAGGGAAACTGCATATCAGGGTGATGTAAGGTGTGAGTCAGAAGAGACCCAAGCCAACAGTTTTTGGTGTATTGCTACTTGAATTTAGAAGAGCAAATACAAACCCAAAAAGACTGCAATACTGCTGAGCAAGTCAGGTCTTCACATTCATATGGCATTTGTTCACCTGTGAAAGGGCATTGCAAGGACAAACAAGGACATTTGTGGAGCTGGGGCTGTGTCATAGATTTGATCAAGTAAAAGCAACACATGCATACAATCAGTTTTACAATTTTGAATACAGCTATTTGAGAACACAATGAAACTATTATGTAAGCTTCCTATTAGAACACATGTTCCTAATTTAAATAATATTCAGGCTTTAAAAGGTTTTGTTTCAGATGTCAGAATTATCTGTACAACCAAACCATTGTGTGCTGACATGGTCCATATCATTGTTATCACAGTGTGGCTTGATATGTTCCACTTGATTTCTGTGGATCAGAGACCAGATTCTTTTTTTATTTTATAAGGCTGTAGTTTAGTCATTCTTTTACAATCTAAATCTTTCTGATTACCAGTGCATTGATTTTCAGAGTGACCTTTAAAATAAATAAAATCTGTATTAATGGCTGGTTTAGATGTGTTGCTTCTGAAGATTTACTCAACAAATGCACGTGTGCTTTGAAATACTCTTTGGATGTTCACTGGATTTAGTGTTTTATTTCTAGGTGAATTATTCAAAACCAACTTCTAGAAGAAACTATGGTTTTCAAGCTGATGAATGTGTTCAGGATTGTGCTGTTGTGTTTACTGGGTAGCTTGAGCTCAGTGAAGCTGTTCAAGATTTATTGTGGTGAAACCAAGAGTAGGATTTGGCTCTCTAGATCTGGTCTTTATCCAGTAAAATTTTGGCTGGAGCAAATCAATCCCTGAAGAACAAGGATAGTGGATTAATTATTTGTCAAACTTGTTATTAGGTGTTGCAAGCCAAACTGTTCATTGCCCCTCTGCTCTCTCCCTAGTCTGGGGAGTGATGACAAGATGGGAGCATCAGATTTCATGGGAAAAATCCCAAAATGGTTGTGCTCAAGTGGGGAGAGTGTTGCCAAGACCCTCATGGAAACACAGAGCTGTTTGATGAGTTAGTTCTCTGTAGCAGTGTCTGGAAATAGTTGGAACCTAAGTTCCAAACCTTTCAGTTTATTAATATTATTTTCTCAAAATCAATTATAAATGCAAATTTATGGGTTAAAGGTGAAGGTCTCTTTTGATTCCTTGGGACTTTTGAGTACTAAAAATGTGATCTGGTATTCAGTGTGTGCTCTGTGGACAACCGTGTAGGACTGTGTGTGGAGTGTGCTCTGGTTTGGTAACTTCAGGAGCTGTAATCATGTTTTTTGCAACCAAAGGTACAGCATACACATTCCCTCCTCATACTCCATCTCTCTGCCTCAAACCTAACTTGAATGAACCATAATGGCTTTGCTTATTAATTCTTTGCCCTTTTTATAAAGTTGCCAGCTTCCACATCACGGGATGGGGGCACTTCTCCACTGGAATTGGATTATCCACTGTGTAAATTAAGGGGAGCTATGTTTCCTCTGTGGTGTCCTCTAGTTCCTTCTGTATGCGCTTTGTTGTTTGCACATCACTGGAGCGCTCCTATGCTGCATCATACAACCCATTGCCACAAGCTTTGTACAATTTCTCATCTTTTTCCTTTCAGCTGTCAAACTTTTCACTCATACTCTCTACTATTTTTGGAATAGATGCTGTAATTTTCTATATGTTTACATTATGCCTAATATGGGAGAGTCCTGGTCTCATTAATTTCAATCTCTGCCAATGATTATTTTGGGGGGGGGCTGTTTTGTTACACAATACATATAATTATAGTGGATTTTCTCTCTTACTACCCTGATAAGTTGTTATTAAGAGTTTATTATTATATTAAAATAGTTTACCCAAGTAAAATATTATTACCAGAATACAGATTCCCATTAATTCCATTTCTTGTTAAAAAGTCATGAGATGCATTTCCCCCGTTTGGGTTGATCTCACCGTCTGCACTTAAC
Organism: Serilophus lunatus; assembly: GCA_013399895.1. Lineage (NCBI taxonomy): Eukaryota > Metazoa > Chordata > Aves > Passeriformes > Eurylaimidae > Serilophus > Serilophus lunatus. The sequence continues at coordinate 482,665 of VXBA01001576.1, forward strand.
ATAAATGAAAACATGCCTGTGTGTATGCTTGCACTCCCATGGTGGTCATGCATGCTCACACAACTCCCTCACTTTGCTCTCGCTCCCTCCAAGGTGGATGTGTGAGATGCAGTAGAGCTGATCCCAGAGGAGACACTCCCATCTCTTGCAATCTCTTAAAGTTCTCTTCTTGCTAGCCAAAATATTTCAGAAGAATTTTCAGAAATGCAGGTGCATGCAGTTTTCAGAAGCAGCTTACTTTTAGTTATATGGCTGTTTCACCTAACAGCAGCCATGCTCTCAAGGGCAATTATCTCTGTAGTAATTAACAAGGGAATTTTCTCTGATGCTGCAGCGTGAGTCATACAGCTTCCAAAAGATTAGTTTGTTAGTTACTGAATAAAATGTTTGCAGATGTACTTTGTTGTGATAACATCTCTGACTGGGGATGACTCATTACGGATGCAGGAGTAAAGATCTGCAGGGCCAAAATGTGACTGCATGATCCAGAATTTTAGGCTCCTCTAGCAGCTCCATGACCCCAGTGTCAGTGAGAGGAATTTGACTCTGCAGTCAGACCCAGAGAGAGGAAAAAGTCCTTTTGCCTCTTCTCCTTGGTATGTTTGTAGGGAAGGAGAGATGGTAGTCATTTGCTCTTTGTAAGAGCTGGAGTGCCCTTCTTGAGGAGCAGGGGAGAAGGTACCTTTGCTTGCTAACTCTGTGTCCTGAAATAGAGAAAAAAATTGTCTAAAGGATACCAAACATTGCAACAAAGTTCATCATGCTTTCTTAGTATTTTGTTTCATGAGTTAAAGATAAGCTTTGGGACCGACGACTTCAGCCTCACAAGAAACTGCTTCACCTTAGCTTCCATATTTTTTTCTTTTCTGAAGTGCCTGTTTAAGCATCTTTTTAATAACACGACCCTGTTATCGAACACTGGGTTGCATTGCAAACATGCAGCAGTTCTGCCTTTTGCAGGTACCCAAGGTATAGGATATACAACCTAGTTCTTTTGTCTGGAATACAAATACTATTCAGCCTTGATTAGTATTGACCTTAAACATGCTACTCCTGAATTGCGCCAGTTAACTGTAGGGCAGTCAGAGCTGCAACCCATAAATGAAACTGGAATGGATTTCAGGCTATACATTTGGCAGCCTAAATTGTGAATGTAAGGTAATTAGGCTTTAGAAGTCAATTCAATTAGTGTCTTCTTCTGATGGTGTCCACAGCAGGAGAATGCTTAAAGACTTGTTAGCTAGTAATTCATAGTGAATACGTGCTCAGTGTGATACAGCAGACTACGTTAGTAGCGACTGGCCCTGTTTGATACTCAGAGTTTAGCCGTAATCAGCACTGGAACTGAAACCTGTAACACACAGAGGGGAAATATGATGTAACTCCAGAAGTCTTTGACTTGGGTAGGAACAGAGGACTGCTTCTACAAATGCATGAAGTGATCAAAGTTTTAGGACTAGAATGGGTAACTCTTTGTTCTTGGGGCCTTGTGTAAAAATTGCTTAGGAATTAATCCATTGCTTTGCTTTGGCATTCTTTATATTGACAGAGAAGCATTAGGAACAAGAATATTACTGCAATCTCCTCCTGTGGCAAAAAAAGCTTCAGTTAGAAAATTCAAGACAGAGAAAAAATGAAAATAAAATCCATTAACCATATCATAGCATACCATGTGTGAAGTAATCAGGTTAGGATTGTCTTCAATTTTGCTGGCCTAATAAACAGTATGTCTATCAGAGCATTGTTTCAATAACACAAAATGAGAGTGACTACTTCCCTTTATGTACATTCAGTGGTTTACAGAAAATTCTGCACCAAAATTAACCTGATATTTGAAAGTCTTATCAGTGCTCAAAGTGGGTCCTAAAATGAGCAGTGTAGTCCCTTACCATTATTCTTAATGCCATATTTGTGTTTATGGATGTGTTGGCCTTGCTTGATGGTAGGTCCTGATTTTGTAATTTAATTTATTTCTTATTATAGGCATGCAGCTTGCAAATCTAATAATAAATTTTCTGTAAATATTACTTTGGGAGGCATCTGTTCCTGAAGACTTAGAACCATTTTTTTTGTTTCATTTATAAAAAACATACAATATAAATAGTCCCTGGAAGATCTTGTGGAAGGCCAGAGATGTGGTGACATACAGGGACATTACAAACCTTCAGGTCAGGCCAATCTGAATTACTTGGAAAGATCTTTTTAGAGGTTTATCTGGTTACAGGAACAGAGACACCATGGCAAGTGTTCCCTGTTGCCCATATAGCTAAGGGGAAAAGTTTGCAGAAGGAATCATATTGTTTATACATAAAAGGAATTTCTGTTTGTGTGTGGCTTTATCCTTGTGTCAGAATAGGACAAGCTGCCTGGGTGCCCAAAATTTGGTGGAGAAATTGTGCTTTATGTCAGTTGAGCGTTTTCTCCTGTAAGGAGGAGTAGCCTTAGATGGAAAGAGATGTGTCATGCAACTGAGATTTTTCTTTTTTGTTTTATTCTGGCCATTGATTCAGCTGCTCTGTTTGTACTTCAAAAGCTATGTAATGTTACGTAAACACATTGTATGGTGTATCTATTTTGAGCTTACTTAAATCGGGAGCATTTAGGGAAGGGATAATTAGAGGCATGCGAAGCCTGTGGCCCCTGTGGTAATAGACGATGGATGAAGTGAGATAGGTCTGAATGATGTCCGTGGAAATAGCAGTCCCTAGAAGGCAGAGGGATGAAAATCCCTAATTTCACCTAGAAACTCATATTCAAACCTGTGTTTGACACATTACAGGAGAGGGAAGCATCTGGGGATATTTTTCCATGTATCCATGCTTTATTCAGCCTTATATAGTCTCCTTTCTCCTGTCATGGCCCTTCCCAAGTATTCAGATGGTGGAGAAACAACAAAAACCATGTACAGGAATACCTCTATCCCCACCTCTTGGACTGGCTGGATCCACAGTATTCCTGAAGCAGGCAGTTTAACTACAGGGGTTTTGCTGCAAAGCTGAATCAAAGCTGAGTGATGTTCTCAGAGGTCAGTGCAAAGCTGCTCTTGTTCCCTGTCATCCATAAAGAGAAGACATAAATACAGGAACTGTTACCTTTCCTCCAAGATCAGAAGAGACCTCGTGACTTTTGTCTTCCGTAATTTTCCCTAGAAAATGTATTATAATGCATATTATAAGAATAGATGTTATAAAATATAGCAAATCGACGATTCAGAAGTCCAAGAATCTCTATTTAAGAACTATTTTAGCTGTTTGGATGTGGACTTGAGCAACTAGCCCTGCTTGAGCATGGATGTTGGAGGAGATGACCTCCTGGTGTCCCTTCCAACCTCAACTATTGCTGTGGTTCTGTGAACTTCATGCTAGTCTCTACCTCCTCTGATAAAGTCTCCTCATGTTTACTTCTGTGCTGTGTAGTCTTTATTATTCAGATAGTCTGATATCATGGCTACAGTAGAGAATTCCAAGCTTTTAGTTGTTTTGGGATTGATGAAGTGTCGTATTTTGTTTGTTAGAATAGGGGCGTTATGCAATTTAATGTTACTAAGAAAAAGATGATTAAGCTTTCAACTTGGTTTGTGTTATCTTTGTATTGTGCACCATTGCAATGTCAGTAGGATATTACATATGCATGGAGATAAGCAGGTCAGTGTGTGGTTTTCTGGATTAGGGCCAGAAAGCTTAGAATTCATATTTGATTCCTTATTTATATCTTGCTACATCTAAAGGGTGGGAAAATGGGATGGCAAGGATTATAATTTTCTAACAATTCAAAAAATATCGTTTGGGAAGAGTTCCTTTAAACTGCAAAATCAGAAGAAAGGTAACTCCATAAGAGGAGAGAGTGAAATGACTCTGCACTCTGCTCAGATAGGTTAATTTGGGTTGTATGTGTGGAGCAAATGATGCTAGCATAAGAAAGCCTCACTTAATTCTTAGCAATTGCCTGTGATTTGCGACAGAATTACCATGATGTAGCTCTTGGAATAATGTTAATCGAACTGAACTGGGGTAATATGTTTTCATGCAAAAACAAAGACATCTGAGAGAGAGAGAGAAGTAGAGGGGTATAATTTTATTTGACACCTTTGAAGGTGAACATTTTTGTAGACATTTCTTGTTAACAATATGAGATTCTATGGAAGTCACAGTGGCCTAGTCTTAGCAAAAAGAAAGCAAATCTTGGGTTTCTTCATCCATTCAAATGGAGCTTGATATTTTTAATTTTTTTTAATCAGGGATCTTGGAACCTCATTGTCCCATCTCTGCGTCCTGTGGATGGCTCGCTGTGGGCTCTCAGATTTAGATGGGATCTCTTCCTGCAGCTCTCTAAAAGTAAGTATAGATGTGTCCTGCCAAATGACAATCTCAGAAGTATCCTCAGTTGATACTCTTTGTTTGTAGTCTTTGTTCTCGTCCTTTGTTTTTCTAAATGTCTTTGGGCCTTGAATTGCATGTTTAAAAGATGCTACAATATAGCTTTTTTAAAAATGAGGTGTAACATCTAGATGTGATCCTGAATATGCCTAAAGCAGTAAAGTATTCTTTGCCTTATTAGCCCTAGTTATCTAGGGCAGCAACAGCCATTCTTGAAAAATATTCACTTCCTTGCTAATTTCATCGTGTGACATCTAGTTTTTCAACTATTAGAAAACATTTTGCGAAGCTTCAATGTTACTTGTGCAAGCCCATGGTTGACATATTTATTCTCTTTACTTCTGCTGAGGAACTCTACATAGCCTATAACAATATCTCTGACCTGAGCCAGCTGACCTGGCTGGATCACCTTGAGGTTTTGGACCTGGAAGGGAACAATATTGAGGACATCAACCAGATGCAGTACCTGCGACTTTGTTGCAAGCTAAGCCACCTGACAGTGGAGGGCAACCTTATTTGCCTGAAGCCAAATGCAGAGTCTGCAGAGGTGAGGACTTGGTTTGGTCGTATTGTGTTAATTTTTTAACAGGTTAGAAAGTAGTCAATGTTTTTCTTACAAGACATGCCAGTCACAAGGTTTCAGTTCACCCTGATGTCTGCTGGAAAGGCAACACACTGAGCACGCACAATCCTGGAAGTTCCTTCAGGGCACTGATGATAACTTTTTGACACAGGTAGTGGAAGAGCCGTCAAAGAGAGGTGTGCTGCTGGACCTTGTACTGATAAACAAGAAAGAATTAGTTTGGAGTATGAGGGCTAGGGGTAGCCTCAGCTGCAGTGACCATGAGATGATGGAGTACAGGATCCTGCATGGAGGAAACTGGACAGTGAATAGGATTACAACCCTTGATGTCAGGAGACCTAACTTTGTCCTCCTCAAGGACCTACTTGGAGGAGTCCCATAGATTGGGGAACTAGAAGGTAGAGGGCTCCAAAAGCATCACTTTCTCTACGCTCAGGATTGGTGGATCCCTATGAGTGAGAAGTCAAGCAAAAGGGGAAGGAGACCTGAATGGATAGCATGGAGCATCTGGCAAAACTCAAAAGGAAGAAGGAAGTTTATGCCGTGTGGATAAAGGGACAGGTCACTTGTGAGGAATACAGGAAGATACTATATCAACTGTCTAGGAACATAGTATAGAGGAATGTGATGAAGAAGGCTAAGTCCCCTCTGGAATTAAATTTGGCAGAGGCTGTCAAGGACAAGAAGGGCTTGTTCAATTACATCAATAAGGAAGATTAAGGAGACCTGGGCATCCCAGTGGACAACAAGCTGTCTGTGAGTCAGCAGTGTGCCCTTGTGGCCAAGAAGTCAAACGATATTCTGGGTACATTAGGAAGAATATTGACAGTGGGTCGAGGGAGGTGATCCTGCCTCTCAGCTCTGGTGGGGCCTCACCTGGAGTGCTTTGTCCAGTTCTGGACTTCCCAGTTCAAGAGAGAGAAGACACTACTGGAGAGGGTCCAGTGGAAGACCAGGAAGTTGATTAGGGGACTGGAAGCCTTCACTTAAAGGAAAAACTGAGAGAGCTGGGACTGTTTAGCCTGGAGAAGACTTGAGGGGGGATCTTTTCAATGCATACAAATATCTTAAGGGCAGGTGTTAAGAGGATGGGGCCAGACTCTTTTCAGTTGTGCCCAGCAACAGAACAAGGGACACTGGACACAAACTGAAACACAGGGAGTTCCATCTGAATATGAGGAAAAACTTCTTTACTTGGAGTGTGACAGAGAACTGGAAAAGGCTGTCTAGAGAGGCTGTAGTGTCTCCTTCCCTGGAGATACTCAGAGCCCACCTGGGTGCAATCCTGTAAAACCTCTGTAGGTGAACCTGCTTTAACAGAGAGGTTGGACTAGATGATCTCCAGCAGTTCCTTCAAACCCCAGCCATTCTGTGATTCTGTAATTAGATGTCTGGTTTTGAGGCTTTTGCTTTTTTTTTGGAGCCTCTCTGGTCCAAAAGCAAGTGCTCCAACACCGCCATGCTCAAAAGTTGAGCCCTTGGAAAATAATACTTGAGGTAACTAGAAAAAAACCATATTGTAAGAACTGGTTGTTACCCTTTCCCCTGAAATGTTAAAATCAAATTATCAAAAAGACTTTCAGAAAAGGCTGAAGATTCAAAATACAGTGATTCACCTCTTGTGTACTGAAATGATAATTTTTGCTGAGGTATTTTGGTGAGGGCATGAGATCCTGTGTCACAAAGATGAGAACACAGTAATACATGATCTGATTTGGGTTTCAGGGCACTCAACAAGCAAAACAAGGAAGATCTAATTGTACATGAACAGTCTCAGAGCTATATTACTCTCACTTTCTCTTCATAAAAATGTATTGTTGTGATGTTACAACAAGCATCTTGGCATGTACTGAAAAACTAAATGGAGGAAAATCAGAGTTTAAAACAGTCACAAAAGTCTCTTCGTTTTGGTCACATACAAGGGAGCTTTTTTGTGCATTTCAAAGTAATGCCCATCCTGTTAATTTGCCTAATATGTTGTGTTTGATATTTGTCCTGGACTTAGACTTGAAAACATATGCTAACAGTAAAAATCGTACAGTAGATGTATATTTTTAAATCTTGGCACTTTTTAGATGCGTAACTTAATATAATTTTTCAGATATAATTGCTGGTTTGATCATATCACTCAGTAAAAGGGGCCATAGAAGGTAGCTAGCTATCATCATTTTCCTCTCTGGAATTCAAGAGAAAATATTACCTACTTGCTTTTCTGTATAGAAATTGTGAAAGTACACGTTAGAGACCACACTTGTAACTATGTGCAACCAAAATGATTTCTCCATCAACATTTCACCCTTCTGAAAGATGCAATCATTAGAGGAAAAAAAAAATTCCTACAGTAAGAAAGCACTGCCTGCTTGTGATGGACAAACCATACCTACTTATTCTTTTTATTCCCATGAAGCTAAATACAACTTCTAACACTTCCTTATCATAGCTTCGTAGCATGGAAATGGTTCAGCGTATCCTAACGACACAGAAAGTCTGATTCTACTCCTTTGTCATTCCTGCTCAATGAAAGTGGTGATTTTGGAGGATACAGTTTTCATTTGGCATCTTCAGTCCTTAATTGTACTTGTCATGGAGAAATGTCAGATTTCTCTTGGCTTATTCAGGTGAGATCAGACCTTGGGGTGCTGCTGAATCAATGGGAGTGCAAAGAGGAGTGGTATGTGGTGGTGTTCCCTCCTGCTTTTTTCCACACAGAATGACTGTTGCTACTCCTGTGCAAGTAGTTGCATTCAAATGCTGGGCAGGCTGCACAATTGTGTGTTTTACACTGAGTTGTTACAGAGGCAAACTGTAAGTTCACTGTAGTCTCCCACCCAGTGTCTCTGTTGGGAAGCTGCTTTGCCCTCAGGTGGTTACAAAGTGGGTTCTGCCCTTGGCTGCCTAGAGTTTCTCCATGGACTTTGTTGCTTCCTTGGTTTCAGCTGGTGTTTGGATTTCTTCAGGGTGTAGAAAAGCCACTTTAAATATAGAAAAGAATATATGTGGGCTTACTTTGGTATGCCCTAGATGGCCAGCTCTAATTTCTCAAGGTTCTTCTTGTAGTCTAGCCCTTGCTACAGCTCTGTAAAAGCTCTCCTATTTATTTACTTTTAATCTACAGAATGGTCCAGCTAAATTTACTGCTTTCTCTTCAGATGGCCTGTTTGCTCCCTGTAATTTGATTTTCAGATGAGCTCATCTTCCCGTTATCTAAACCAAGAGCAACAGCCTGATGATAAATTCTGCAGCCTCTGTTGCCATAATGTAACATGAATGTAACGTGATTCTTCTCTTCAACAGGACATGGCTGAAAAGTGGCCTTAGCTGTGAATGGCTGACTTATTTTCTAAATTAAATTTAAAAGATTATTTAGACAAAATTACTGTTTGCCTCTTAATGGCAACAAACATGTTTTAGTTGGTGAGTTCCCTCTGCCAGTGTCAGCACTGCATTGTGCAAAGGGAGGGAGAATCCAGCCTACCAGCTCCTGTGGAGAGACTTCAGTTTGTGGCAACTCCATATTGAATGAGGACTTTGGGGGGGTTTCTAATATTGCATGCAATATGCTGAAAAGAGTAGCATTTACCTGGGTGAAGCAATTAATTTGTAGGTAGTTGTCCATTTGTATTCTGCCACTAACAGTGCCCTCTTGCTTTATGGGTTTTTTTAGTAGAAGAGATTACACCACCCCTCACTGCCTTTTGTAATCTGAGACTACTTTAACCAAACGTTTGCATTGCAAGCCAGCATGGCCCAGTCAGCCCGGTATTGTTAAGTTTTCCCAAAGGTGAAGGTGCTGCAAGATTTCTTTCTACTGCTGGAATCCACCAAAAAAGCCCAATTCCCACTGTGCTGTAACTGTTCTGTATTGGCCTTGCTCCTCATAGGTCCCCAGGCATTGGCATGTGCTTATGAATCATTTTATAATATGTCAGCTCCACCCACCCATGCACAGAGGGACTATACCAGTGCTTTCCCCACGGTTGTCACACTGAGTCCTTGTGTATTGGGAACAATCGCGTTGTGTTTCCAGCACACAAAAAAGAAACCCAAGTGCTGTCCCTTTTAGCCTTCTGTGCACCTGCTGTTGGCATGCTACTTCTTGCAGAAGAAAACATAGTTTAGAGTAAGCCTTTACTTCTAACAGTGTGTAAAATCCCACACCAAACCCCTGAAGACTGTCCTAGAAAAATCACTGCAGTTCCTCTGCTATAGCTGATTTATGGGTATGCCTAAGAACACAATCCATAGAAATGCTCTTTCTTTTCCCAGCAGCTGGCATGACAACACTCCTAACAGGTTTTCAAGTCTTCCTGTCACCTGGATATTAATGCACCAACCAGAGAATCACAAAAGCAGGGAGACAGACTGGCTGAATGCTGGGGGTGTCCAGGCTTTCCATGAGCATCAGTGGCCTTCTACACTTTTGCACATTATACATAATTAACAAAGACAAATGCCAAAGTAATCAGCAAAGTAAACAGCAAAGGAGCGTTTGAGTGAAGACCATATCTTTGCACTGCTCAAGACATTTTCATGATCAATTTGAGTAGAAATTATATGAGGAGAAAGCACAGTGAAATGAAACTCCTGACTGTACTTATATGTGTTGAATGAGGTGACTAGGCTTGCCTCCTGGAAGGCATTTCGAGTTATATGGCAGTCGTATATTCATACAAATTGAACAGTGCTGTGCCGCTGGTCGAAGTCCACAGGATGTTAAATAAACTGATTGCTTTTTCAATTTCTCCAGGAACCAGATTATAATTACAGAGTGGTAGTAAAAAAACTCATTCCCCACTTGAAGTATTTGGACAAAATACCAGCAAGCCAGACTGTTCTTCCTTCCAAGAAGTTGCATGAGGATTGTCTGATCATCAAGGAATCTATCAAGGAAGGTGGTTTAGCTGGAGACATTTCATGGCTAGGTATGACAGGTTTCCTACTGGGATTCATTTTTCGGGTTATGTGGTGTGAAAAAAAAAAAAAAGATGAAGAGCAAGCTAGTCTCTTCAAAGCCAGTGTTTAATTATAGTGAAGGGACAAAGGATCTTGACTTCTTCACTTGGGAAGTAAGAAAGCTGGAATTCAGCAGATAACAGTGCAGATTTAAATGAAAGCTGTCCTAAGCTGGGCATCAAGATGAGAAAAATACAGAAAATTTCTAGAGCATAAAGCAAATCGAGCAATATCTGTAAGTCTGTACTTAGGGTTCATTCCAGATGATGGAAAGAAGCAAAGTTTAGAAAGGAATGTTTCATTAACAGCTGTTCACAGCCCTTTCCATGATAACAGTCCATGTAGCATTGATGTAGTAGGATTTCCTACTCCAGTTTAATAATAGGAAAGGCAATTCAGTCACCACCCCTCAGTGGTAGCAGCATCCCAGCAAGATTGCATGGTCCCTTAAGAGATCTGTTCCATTTTCTCTTCAACTGTGATTACATTCATAACATTCATTAGTAGAGAGTAAATGGTTTGAAAGTAAGTATCTTGTCTCCTTAGCTATAGCCTTGGTAGTAGTTCAGATGCCCATGCTTTTACATGTCATGCTACATGCACTTTACCACATACCATTAAATATTGCAAAGTATTTCCTATAACTGCTCCTGTTGCTTCCCATTAGTGTGGACAATGCAGTTGGTTTCCCAGCCCTCCATCCCCATTGTGGTTTGCCTGCCAATTGTACTCCATTAAAAATTTAGTTTGTTTTTGGAATAAGTACATACATTTGTCATTTATTTAATCCCTATGGGTCCAAATCATTAGTTGTAATAGTAGTTATGGTAGGGAAAAAATCTCATTAAAATCTGATCCCTCAGCGATCTTGCTTTGGCAACACCACCTGTGGTTCAGAAAACTGGTTAACAAAGTTTTCTGACAGAAACAGTAGGGACAGAGGACCAAATTGTGATTTTATATCCTTTCCTAGCGTAACCAGACTTATATTCTTGCTGTCATCTCTAAACTGATGAGCTCATATGGTCAAGTTCAAACATGTCTATATTTTTTCTTTCCTATAGTGATGTTGACTTGGGTACTTTTCACATGCTGTGTATTTCATGGGCTTGTATTAACAACTACAGCTGAGATGTATTTAAGGTACTTAACACTCAGCTCTTAAGGAAATGGTCATATTACTACAGAGCTGATGGCTCACTGTGGAGCTGGTAGATGCTCAACACTTCACAAATATGTTATTCATCCAGGCACTGAAATGAAATTCACACATTACAAAAACAAAGTTTTCACCTTTCTTTCTGTGGTAGAGAAGTATCTGTCTCTGAGGCAGGACTGGAAAAATCTATTGCTGCTATTCCCAGATTTCTGTAACTCCCACTACACAATCATTTTGCCCCGATTGACTCTGGTAAGGTGGCTGTCACCATCTGTGTTGTGCCAGAGCATTTAAGCAACACATTTTAAGACTGAGGGCTTAGGCTATGCCTTGTGTCAAGTTTGCATCAGTTCCCCGACAGTCAGGTGAGCATCAAATGAGAGGCAGCTTACACTTATCCTGGACGTGCAGGCAAGGGAAGTACCAGAGCCTTGGATGCATCTAGGTTCACCTGTGGGAAAATTAGAGGTGAGCACAGAGTGGTTCCTGATCCCAGGAGTCTATCTCAGGAGCAGGATAAGTATTGGTTTAGCTGAGTATCCCAGGCTCTATCATCTGCAAAGGACAGTTAACGGGTTTGTGTGCAGCACAGTAAGCCCTCTGTCTCTAGGCTCTACCCATTCCAGCATGTTTCTTGTAGCTGCAATTATGTATTTTTCTGTCCCTTATAGCTCTGCGATGGTGTGGTTTGAAGCCTTGCACAACTGTGCTTTCACTAGTGAAATCTCTCTTTTAGATCCGTATCTTGGGGCAGTAGCAAGGCAGTCTGGATGTAGCCCAGGATCCCCAACAACTTCCAGACCTGGAAAGACACCGTGGTCTGCCAGTGTAGGGAGATCTAGCAATGCCCAGCTCTTATATGGTAGCTGTCCTCTTCGAGATGCTGCTGTTTCAGATAAGCTGTTCACAGAAGATGTCTCCAGTGATTTGACATATGGTAATGTATTTTTTTTCATCCTGTTCTTTCCCACACCTCCACCTCCTTCTGAATGTTATTATTACTGATGAAAGCCTGGGTGCTTTGAATACCACCCACCCATGTCACTGCTCAATCAGGTTTAGCATATGTTTTCTTCATGAGACTCACCTGCTCTAGCATAGGCTTTCCTTTATTTCCTCCTGCAGCAGAAGGTGCAAGTCACCCACTCTTCAGCCCCTCACCACCATGCATTGTGTGCTGCTGTCCATCCTGACAGCCCCATACTGCAATGGCACTCCCTTGCCTGATGTTGCCTTTCATACCTTATCAAAGCTGTCCCGCTCAGCCTTTGAAATTACACATCAACCTAGCTGGAGCTCACTTGAGTCAACACCTGGGCACATCCTGTTCAGTCACAAGAATGTGGTCCAAGGTAGTCTATAAAGGTGTGGTGATGCACATTCACTCCCCACTGGATCATGTGCTCAGACTATGTGTACTGCAGTCTCATACTGCAGCAGCGTCACTGTGGTCAATAAGCACTTTGATTTGGCTTTACCGAGGTTGGTCTCTTACCAAGAGGAGTCAGTACCTTGATTTCACATACCTGATCTACATGCTAGTCCAAACATGGGTGTACTACTGCCCTTCTTGTCCTGCTCATCTGAAAGTACTACCAAGTCAGCACCTCCTGGGGACAGCTGGATGGAAAGGGAATTTTTATATGGTACAATATTTGGCACTTCCCAAGTCATCCATCTCTGGCTACTGGAAACACCTTGATGGTAAAACTCCATCAGCCCACAGAGTGCGGATTAGATAGGAAGATGGTGTTTGTTTCCAGGCATTGTGGGCTGCTTCTCTCAGATGCCAGTCCCTCTTCAGTTGCTTGCTATAGATAGGACTCAGGATGATGAATTAGATGATGAAGCAATGCAGAGTCAACAGCCAAGTGCACATTTGAAAAAGTACTTTGAAACCAAGTACAGCTTGCCAGGGAATGAGACCATAATTTTGTGTGCACTTCTAGGTAGCTGGCACTACTGGATAGAGATAGTTTCACCCAATGCACAGTGCTTCTTCCTGACCCTTTGCTGCCTTGTCTCTTGTTAACCTGATTCTGATCAAGATCCAGCTAAAAAATAACTCAGCAGAACAAAGGAAAAAGACGGCCAACAATCATATTTTGTTTTAATCTGAATCTATTCTTTGATCTGATTCACCATGTGTCCACACAAATGTTTCTACCAGCACAGTGAAGGAGGCAGGGCAGGACCAGAAGAAGATAGATTCTGGAGCAAACAGAGCAACTGCCTCTTAGCAGCAGTGTCAGTCCATGCCAGCTGATATTGTGCACCTAAACCATGAAATATTATATCTTCCTATGGGAAATTATGCTGACTGATTTCAAAGACAGCATCATTTGTTATACAGTGGAGTAAAGTGTTTTCTTTTTTCTTGTTTTTCCTAGGAGTCAGTCAAGTTATATGTGGGAACCCTGCCAAGGCCCTCTGCGCAAGGAGGCAAAAGCTAGGTGTATGTTTTTCTTGTATACTTCATATTCCTTCCTGGTGATCCCCACAAATCCTGGGATAAACTGAACTCCCACTGTGACTTGGGTCAGCTCACTCCCTCCTGTAGGCCAAAAGTCCTGCAACATGCAGTTGTCCTTGAGGAGGACAGAGGGTCTCTTGCCATGATGTTGCATGTGCCCATGTGCTACGAGTAGTTAACCATCACCTGTAAAGGAAAACATGTGAAAATTACATGGTATGTATGTTCTGCTTGTGGCAGATTTCTTATCATCCTGCACTGAGCAAAGTGCAAGGCAGGATTGCAAAATTTGATGGTATTTCTACAACAGGTATTAAGCAAAAGACATCAGTGTTTCTTTGATGTTGGCATAAATAGTCAGATTGCTAATTCTGCAAGGTCATTCCTATTGACTAAACAAACACAAAGCCAAAGTTTGTGCCTCTTGGCAGTGGGTTGGTACTCCAGCCCTGTGGCTCAGCCTGCTCATTTCAGCAGTAACTTAGTGAGAGGATACCCATATGTGTAAAGGGGTGCAGCCTGGCTCATCACAGTTAGCTTTTGTGGGCCCTGAGGTCCAACACAGCACAGACATGAGTGTAGGTTTAAACAGACTGTGCTAAGTCAGGGAGACAGCATGAACAGGACACTTCCATCACTGCACTGTCAGCAGCCTGACTTAATGCTGACAACAGATGTTAAAGAACTGCAGGAAAAAATATGTCCCACCCTTGTCTTTCTGATGCCACTGCCTCATCACTGGAAGCTTTTCTGAAGCAAGTTTGAACATTTGAGGAAATTACTGTGTGTTATAAACTGGGACATGGAATGGGACTGTGGTCATATACTGAATGATACGGATTCTCTGATACTGATCTTAATATGTTTATTGGTATAGATGCTACAGGCTTATTATATACCAGTAAAATGTAAATTAACAATTTTGTAACTGCCACCCTCTGTTCCTCAGGCTGTAACAGCACACAACTGGGGTGTGGGACTTCTTAAAACTGAAGGGTGAGAAAATGGTGAGGGATGATCTAAAAACTCAGGAGTAACAGGGGTCTTTCTAAAATCCACATCTAGAAACAGTGCTGGGGATTATCAAGATGAGGTTATCAAGATAACTTCTGTCATTTTCGCAGCCACCTACAGCGAGCCCTTTGAAACTGCATGGTCTGAGGACAGAAAAGCCTTATGACTCTGGAGGACGAAGAGATCTGCACCAGGAAAATGTGTCCTCTGAATTGAGATTTTGGAGAGAGCACGAGGGGTGAGACCGCGGGAGAAATACTGCCGTGCGATAAACTCGGCATTCATTTTCTACTGCAAAAATTAAATAAGCGCTTTGGCCACCTGGTGGCGGTTTCAAGAGATGCTGCATTCCTGTCTCTTTGAGTGGCAATCCTTCCATCTGCCCTCCCTCCTGGAGCACCTGGGCAAGCAATAAGAACCCTCTGATCTCTCTGTAGAGCAGACTGAAGACCAGCATAGGCAGGGTGGGCTCACTTCCTTAACAAGAACAAGGAATTACTTTTCGTAACTGGTAAGCCATTCTTGGCCCTGACAGTGTCTACCTTCAGACAGTAAAAGAGCTGAAAGTTGATGAGGTTTTCTGCAGGAAGTACATTGGCCTAACCAAACAAAAGGATTAGAGACAAATAGCATCATGCTGAGGTTCCACCATCTTATAGACAGGTAATGGTTGTTTTGGAAGTGAAAATGGTTTGATTTCCCTGAGCTTACTTCACTAGGAAGTATTTTAAATCTGCCTCACTTCACCTGATTAACTTTAGGACACTTTCACATAATTGGACACAGGCATCTTAGGTGGATGATCCAATTAGAATTATTTTCCATATCTCCTGGAAAGTGTGAAATAACAATGGATAACTAAATCCACTGCTTGGATGTTGCCTGAGTGGCCATATAAGCTGCACTTGACTGGCTGCATAAACATTCAAATACTAACTAAAGTTGTGATACTTGATGTTGTCCAGGTGCCTGCAAACAGGTCAGCAAGAACAAGCCAGCCAAGCATTGAAGGTAATTCGTAGTCACGAGGAAGAGGGTGAAGACTGCAGCCTGACTGACTGCTCTGAAGATGAGTTGAGGAAGGCCTATGATGAGGACCTCACTGAAGGGATTTCACTTGATTCTTCTTGCCACTCCAGTCTCTCCCAGTCTTCCTCAGGTACTGGACCTAAACCTCTGGGGAAGGGTTAGCATCAGCGTAGGAGCATGGGCTACATGGGGGCCAGCTGTATTAACCATCAGTTGCTATATTTCAGCATGGATCTGTAGAATTAAGAGGAACAAAGGTGATCTTAAACTAGCTTGGCATCAAGTCTAGAGAAAGGACGTGCCTCTGCCTTTTACCATGTGTCATTAATTTACAGTAGTGCTAGGTGAGTCTTAAATACTGTCATTCCAACTGAGATATATTTGAACCCAGTTGGCATTGATGTAAATAATGACTGAGCTAATGATTAACTGGGAAACTGGGAGTTCTGGAAAGGTGTACAACTAAAGGGATCACAGAATCATGGAACATGCTGAGTTGGAAGGGACCCACAAGGGCCATCAAAGTCCAACTCCTGGCCCTGCACAAGACCTTCCCCAAGAGTCTCACCATGCGCCCAAGAGTATTGTCTAAACACTTCATGAACTCTGCCAGACTTAGTGCTGTGACCGCTTCTTTGGGGAGCCTGTTCCAGTACCCAGTCACTCTCTGGGTGAAGAACCTTTTTCTAACATCCAACCTAAATCTCTCCTGGCATCGCTTCATGTCATTCCCTCAGGTCCTGTCACTGATCACCACAGACAAGAGATCAGTGCCTGCCCCTCATCTTCTCCTCATGCTTTGCTACTTGTTGAATATTGTCTTTAAGAATATTAGAAACATTAATAATGGTTATTCCAAACGTATATCAAAGAGAGGACCTTACAAAATTATAACTTTAATCTTTTTCTATTGTTAATAATAACTCTTTTTTCTCAATAAATAAAAGCACGTGAGTTTTAATTTTACATTTCTTTCAAGGGCAAAAATGGATCTATTAAAATTTGGAAAAGTATAATATATTTTGGGGGGAAAAATCCCAGAAATGTCATTAAACCATTCAAAGCTTCTCTGTGTGTTAACAGTAATATAAACAATATCTCCTTAACAAGAACAGAAGCTGTTTGGAAAATTTAAAGGAATGGCAAATTATCCAGTGACCACAGAAGTCTTAGGATTATGATCTCATGGTCTCTTTAGATTTAATCTCATTTTTTTAGATTTTATATTATTTATTTAGATTGCGTATTATGGTCTCATCATCTTTGTAAATTGAGAAGACAATGCCACATCTCACAGTCTGTCAGTGCCATGCCCTACAGCACTATGAAAGTGAATGGTTGGGCATAGTTCTGACCATCTTGTAACCAACTCTGCTGAGAGAATATGGAGTGGTTTGAAATCTAGTATTATCTAAAATGGCAGGGTATAATGACCCAGATCCCAAATCACAAGCAGAATGGTGTCCTACCCAATGTTTCTCACAGAAGAACTTATTGCTGGAAACAATCCTTCTGACCAGAAAAGGAGCTTTACTCATCTGAGTAAAGCCCCTCTTATGTAAAAGTGTTTGCAGCATCAGATCCATATAAACTTCTTCTTTGGAAGGCATTGAATGTTATTTTGAGCTCTTGAGTCAGGCATACCAGTCTCTCAGAGTATCTATAGTTAAAAACAAATTAAAAAACCCTACGATGTTTAGACAGTTTTAAAGCATATAGTATGATGCAAACTGTTCAGTGAAAATTTTATATCAGGTTTATATGGTTACCTAGCCATCAATTAGGAGCTGCAAAGCTGAACTTTCTGGGCCAGGGTTTTGGTGGTACATTCTTTAGATTATGTTCCTGCCCTGGACCCTGAACATCGGACACTTTAGGTACAGTTGGTTCTTTTAATAGACAAGAGCAATCGGATCCCTACTAAATATAGAATGGTTGTTTCTTTCAGTAGACAAGAGCAATCAGATCCCTGCTATGTGTAGAAGGGTTTTAAGGATATATACATGTTCATTTTATTTATAAGTCAGCAACCAGCTTTTTCTTCTCTGTATGTTGCACCCGAGGATTACATGGGTTAAATATGAACACCCAGATAGTAGCCTGGCATGCAGGGCTGTATTTTCCCTGGCATTCAGGCACTTTCCATAATTTTAAAGCTAATCTCAAAATTATGAGATTCTGTGATCTCTGCCTCCAAATAAAAAAACCAAGTGGATCCATTCCTGTGCCTTGCACTTCAAATCGCTGGAAGGAGTTCTCGGGTATTTGAAACAAGCCAGTGCAGACACTGGCCAGGAATGATGCAGGTGTGATCCTGCCCGAGAACAGCAGGGAGAGTGGGCTGGTCTATCCCTCTTGAGCTCTGCATGGCTTGTGAGCAGTTGTGGTGCTTGGCACATCATCAGCAGTACTGGCAGGGAAGCTGCCAAAGAGCCCAAACCCCTGAATATCGGAGTAAGCAACTCAACATGGCCAGCATCACTGTGGGACAGATCTGCCCACCCAGCTCCATCACACAGCATCTCCAAAACCCTTTACTCACTGGGTTAGCTATTTAGGAGTAAGATGAGCTGGTAAATCACTGCACTTTTCACTCTGTTTCAGGTTCATCACAGGCTCAGGAGGGTGCAGTATTCTCTACCCCAAGCCGTTGTTTAATTCCATCCCCTCCAAAAACCCCTTCCCCTGAATCTTTAATGGGTGTTGCAGCAAGACCCTTGAAAACAAGGAACCACAGGGTAAGATGCTTAAAAATACCTAGTCAAGAGGAGGACAGGCAGTGTACACAAGGCCGGTCAAGGGCTCAACAAGAAAATTCAGACCAGCCTCTGGACAAGGAACTTGCTCTCCTGAGCCTGCACAAGATACCAGCTTCTTCTGGATCCCAAAACCAGCACCAGCCTGCTGGCTGCACTGGCCAACAAAGGCCTATTCTAGGACCAACAGCCGTTGGATCAACAAGGATCAGGTATCTACTCTGCTGGCAGCAGTGTCTGGGAAAATGGCAGGAAAAAGCAGACTTCTGTGTTGTCTCTGGAGTCTCCTGCCTATTCTGTAAAAAGAATTCCTTTTATTTGTTCTGACATTTACCTTTGTCTCTCTAATGTTAAATGAAACATTTTCTCATGTTTCTTATAGCTTGAATTTTGGAAGTTTTGTATGTTCTTAAAATAATAGCCCAGCACTTTGCTGTGTTCTTATTTCTCCATTTTCCTGTTCCCCACACAGAGCCAATGCTGTGTCTGTTGCAGAGCTCTTTTTGTGACACTTATTCGAGATTCTTCTTGAGTAAACTCCAGGACAAGTTTCCGACATCCCACTTAGGTTTTTCTCTCTGACATGAATTCATGTCATGAGCTCTGGAAAATAAAGTAGGCATTAAGAAGTGTCACATGCACCAAAACATGGTTATTTCTGAACCCATTTACTGTAAGATGAGCATCTTGTTGTTTCTTTGAAGAAATACAACTGAGGACTTGGGATATGACTTAACATAGTCATTATGGAGTCAGTATAGGCAGAGAGCACATGGCTTATGTGGGAAGCTGGTGTTCCTTGTGCTTCTCCCAGGCCTGGCAGCTTTCAGTTCAGTTTTCAGAGCTGTTGAGGAGAATGCAGATTTCCAGATCCAGACTGCAGCCTCACCACAGCACTTCTTCTTTTTCTCAGGCCCGTCATGGAAGAGAGCCCTTCTGGAGAGATCAACCATCAACATCCAGCTGTCTGCTCATCCACAAAAGCCTCAGAGAGTTTTAGGCTGATGAATGCTGCTTGGCCCCTGACTGCCAGGGCTGTGCTGCAGTCATTGCCAGGCAGAACCACTGCCACAACAAAAACTCAGAGCAGAAGTCCTCAGTCTTAGAAAATACCCAGTTTTCAACATGTGTTGGAGCCATGTACACAGCTCAGTCATGAAGGATCAATGCTATCTTTCACCTTCTGCAAGCTAAACACAGAGCTGTGCAAGTAGAGCAATTCAAACAAATGACATGATTTGCCTCAATTCAGGATGCAGCTGATCCAGAAATACTTTAAAGAGCAACCACTGATCAACCAAAGAGCTAATGAACCTCTTATTATAGAAAAATGTGGTTATTTCTGCAACTTTCCTGCACTAAAACAGAACAAATTCTGTGGTATTTCCTCTTAACCACACCATGCCCTGCTTTATGAGTCAGGCAGGGACTCTGAGCAAAGCAGAGCATGGACCCTGCTGTTTGTGGTGTGGGCTGGAGGAGGTGGCGAGGCAGCAGCCATGCCATCTATCTTTTGCAGTCCTGATGAGGGCCAAAACCAAGACCTTGAGAGGAAGTGTTGACCCAGGTGGGTTCTAAGAGAGAGGTTCATTGCCTGAAGAAGAGCCCAGGAAGGCTGGATAGTTTCAGAGCTTATGCCCTCACGGGAGCTCAGCCCATTCACAGCATCAGAGGTTCTGGGAGCTATGGGAGCAAATACTGAACAAGTGGCTCATCCAAATATTAATATTTATTTCCTTCATAGCTACTTGGAAGGATTTCTCTCACTTCTCTGAATAGACATTGCATTCCAGGTATCAGCAGGTGTCGGAGCATCTCCTGCATATGCCTTCTACCTCCATCCTACCTCTAGCTTTTTTAGACCAAATAGACTTTTCAATTTAATATAATTCAAAGATAAGATAAAAAAAAGCAAAGCAAGAAAAAAAAAAGCAAAGATAAAGTAGGGATGTAAGGGAATAATCTCTTGTTTTTTCAATAGAGCATTTGTTATATTCAGATGAGATTCAAAAGATCTGTTTTAGTGACTGCAAACTGAGATGCTGTTCCAAATGACTGTGCCTTACAATTCATTGATGTTGTAGTCTGAAACCAAGCATCATCACATTTTTTTCCAGTTTAAATTACTATGGTTAGATTATATTTTTAAATCAGTATAAAACAGTAATTACATGATGAGTTAATGATTTTGTTTATGTCTCCTTTCTGCTGGCCATCTTAACATAGAGAAGCAGAATAATAGACAAAAGTCCTTAAACTTCCTTTTGTCATGGATCTTCTTGCACCACTTTCTCCTACAAAATAGTCTGGAGCTTGAAGCTGGTTTACCCAGTCTTGGTGAGCCCTAACAAAAATCATCCATCAAAAATCATTAGAAACTATGTGACATGACTCTATGCAATACTATGGATAGAGGTAGAATTTCCTGTCAGATATCACCTGTCAACTTGATTTTTTGCCAGTGTCACTGACCATTCCATCAAAAAAAAAATCTGACCTTGTAAAGGAAAGCAGACAAAAAAGAAAGGAAAGGAAGTGACAGCATAGTTTTCAGAAGCTCTCTGTACCCTCCCTGCCCGCTTGAAGTCTACTTGAAGTATGCTGTCATTCAGCACAGGTGACAATCAGGCCCTTCTCTATATCCAGGGTCAAATCAGTGGGTGGTGGGTAGGACTGTCTCTTCTAAATAGTCAGAGCCTCCTTCTCAATTGGCATCTTTGATTTCAAAGGGGCAAAGAGGGAAAAAAAAAATAAGTGAGGTTTGTGTATGTAAGCTGGGGTGGCTAGATGGATCTGGATGTGTGCGTCTGCAAATGCAAAACTCTGGGTACAGAGCTGGAAAGTCTCTCAAAAGCACCTATGATCTTGTCTTGCCACAAACTCAGCATGGCTCTTGATGTGTACAGAGCAAGAAGCTTCTCTGTGGCGGCAGAGAGTATGTGGGGAAATGGTCAGAAAACACAGCTCTGCCCTTTTGCGAGGGGAAATACAAGTCACTGAGGGCTTCATCAAAGCTGTTTGACTCAGAGTTTCCTGTTTTACCTTTCCTTCACGTACTCCACTGGTAACTCTCAGGGGTGCAGGCACTGTGTGACCTTCAAAACAGTCACCCCACCCCTTACTAACCAGCTGTGCTCCACTGGTGGCCTAACCGAGGCAGTCACATCCTGTGTAGTGGTGTGGCATGTGTTCACAGAGACAGGAGATGTCAAATGCCAAAGTCAACCAGGGCTTTAATAAGCTAATTAGAAAATGTCAGGCATGACAAACTACTCATGAACTCAGTTCTTTTGGCCTAAACAGGAAATATACGGAGAGTTTCATTGTGTGGGGGTTTATTGCTGTTTCTCCTGCTAAAATCCTACATTGGTCCTGTGAATATGGACAAAGTCCTTTAATGAACAAACTTATTCCCATTCATGCCTTTGGAGACTCTTAATATTTGTCTCAACAGGATTCTTGCTTCCAGTTGGATGTGACCAGTTTCAGATGTACAATACCAGGGTCCATCTCCTTGTTCTTCTAATGGGTGAGGAGCTGCTGATGCCTTTAAATATCTTACTGCCTTAATGGGATTTTCTGCTGGCTGCCAAATTGATGTCTAGTGTGTAAGCTGGAGAGGAGGGTGGGAACTGTTCCCCTCACCTATTAATAAGTCAGCACTGCAGGGAAAGTTTTTTGCTGGGAGCCAAGTCTCATCATTACATGCTGCTAAGAGAGGGGTGGAGAGTGGTTAGCTTGGAACAGCTGCCCTGCAGGGAGCAGAACTAAGAACAAAAGGAATTGGCTCAAAGCGACAATGCTGCAGCATTAGCAGAAGCACAATCCATCCAGGAGGCTTCTCAGCATCATTTAGCTGGTGTCCTGTGAGCAGCTCTGTTGGAGTGGCTCGTGTTGCCCTTCAGCTGGAGCTTGAAAAAAATATGGGAGAAAGAAGTAGGGAGCTGTGTGCCAGTCAGCCAGTTATTTCAGTGTCTAAAAATTATCCCTCTTACTGAAGGGGAGCATGTCTAGGACAGGATCTCACTCAGACAAACAGGCCATGACAAGCAAAGGTGGCTCCAGCTCAGACTTGGACCTTGTTCTATGCCTCTTAGCTCTGCAGAGCCCTGCCCATTGCAGAGACACCTTAGCATCCCATTTGGAGACAGACCAAAGGGGATGCTAGCCCTGTCCAATGTCCCCATCACAGCTGTGTGCGCAGCCCACTGCTGCAGGGCTCACAGCTGTTGTACTTATTACTGAGGCCATTTCTCTCACTGAGGATTTGGGATTGTTTTGCACTTGGAACAAATTCATGTTCATTAAAGGATGAAGAGGACATGCTTTCTTTGGCTGTCAAGGCGGAGAAAGCCTGGGAGATGTTCAGGAGTGAAAGTCTGGCACATGCCTCCTCTTCAAATACATGCAAATGACAGATCAGCTCAGGATCGTTTCCTACATGGTTCCTTGACTTGTTCAGAGCCCACCATATTTGGACTTATTGTCATGGGCAGTGTCTACATTCATGGAAGAACACAGACACAATAGTGCCAGTCTCTCTGTGGATAAAACAAGGTCTGTGGTGGCTTAGATGGTACCATCCAGGGCAAGGGAAGATGAATCCTGGCCATGTTTTTATTGTGTCTTGTTCCTCTAAATTTACCCAGGGAATGCTGGAAATGTACTGGCTGGGACAAAGGATCAGCCTGAAGAGTGGAGACAGCATGGAAACGTGTGACTGCTGGGGCATCTCAAGTCAGTACATATGGCTCTTTGAGCAGGCCTGTGAAGCTTTTGGACCTTCCAGGGAGATGCAGGTAGGGGGACAAGTAGGTCAGGACAGCTGCAGGACAGCAAGGAGGACTTTTTCTGGCCTGGATTCAAGGTACTGACACAGACTGTGAACTGGTGGTGCAGGCAGAGAGCTGGCCTGTTGCAGATCCATCTGGGAGTACAGGTCTGCTGCCCAATCCCCAGAAAAGGGGGATATCCATCTGCCATCTCCTCAAAGAGGGGGAGGCTGGCTGGGCCTTCAGAAACTAGCTAGCTGGGAGGTGACCCAGGTAATGGAGATCCTGCCTGGGAGGTTTCTTGCTGTCACCAGAAATAAAACAACCTTTAAGTGACAGCCTTAGGGACAATGGAGTAATTTTTCAGCTCTGCACTACTTTCCTACAGCTCAAGAACAAATTGTAATCCGAGAGGAGATGTAGCATGGTTTTACACAGGCAACAAGAGCAGGGGCTTGCTCTGACCCATCCCTCAAACAAGAGATCTGCCACTGTCCCATCCTCTTCCCACTGTCATCAGAAACCTCATTGTGGCTGTGCATCCTGTCTGGCTCTCAGCATGATTGGGATAAAATTAATGGAGTAATTGAGATAATTTTCTAAGAGTGCCAGGGGATGATGGCCTTGCAATGGGATCCTCCTGCATGACACAGCGTACACCAGAAAAATCAAACATCGTGTTCATGGGTGGAGAGTTGCGGTATTATTTATAAATGAAGCCTGAGGAAAAGAGTGACTGCAACCAGGCAAGCGCCGCTTTAGCTAAAGAGCAAAGAGGAACATCTTGGAATGGACGCTAGAGGGAAGAAGAGAGTCTCACAAGTGTAAAAGGCTCGGAAACCAAACCCAGGCAGCTCCCTCCAGGGCGTTTGGGAGGCGTTCGGCACTCAGGGAGTCAACATTTTCTTTTTTACCTTACCCAGCATCCAGCGTGCTGGCCTCGTGTGATGTCCCCAGATGCACTATGCTAGTAGTGGCTTGCTATATCACACACGACTTTGATTTCTTTGGAAATGTAGGAAGCCTGCAGTGCCCTCAAAGTGTAATGGAGAGCATCTCACACCTGTCTTGACACTGGAATGCTGTGGTACTTTCAGGCATTATGGACTGTGCTCCCCAGTGCCATTGGGCAAGTCCCTGCTACTAGGTCTTCCAGTCTGAAACCAGTCCTTTCCCAGCCCAGCTGTGTGAAAGCACTCTGACACTTCTCTTTATTCCCATCCTTGCTTCTTCTATCCTTCCCCTGCCCTGCACCCAGCTCAGTCCATCACCTGCAAACAACTGCTGGCATCCTGGTACCTCTGTGGCAGGACCTCACTTGAATAGTGGTGTAAGCTAGGCGTGGTTTGCATGTGTTGATGCTCTTCTCCCTTCCATGGCTTTCCACCTGCAGAGATCCTGATCCTCCTCCTGACGTCAGGACAGCAGTAGGAGACTCTGGAGGGTTGCAAGGGACAACACAGAAGCAGCCATGAGGGCTGGTCCCAAAGGCCACCACCCAGCCCATGTCATTCCTGTCCCAGCCCTATCCCCATGTGGAGCCTGGCAAAAATCAATTCCCACATTCTTATGGCTGCTCTGTGAGCAGGATCAGACCCTTCTTTCCTAACAGCGAGCACCAGCCCCTTTGCTGCTGCAGGCTGCTGTTACCAGCATCATCCACACCCCAGGAGACATCTAGAGCTGTGACAGGGGCATAAAGGTGAGGACTACAGTACTTGCTCTCTCCTCGCCAGCCAAAACACATTGTCCCTGGCCATGCTGCCTGTAGGGACAGTGCTGAGCACGTGCTGTCCCCTGGTTGTGCCCTGGGCCGATCGAGGCTGTCCAGACCAGGGCTGTGCCAGGGCACACATTAACCAAGGGTACAGGCAGTCGTGGCTGCACTGTCTGCCTCGTAAAGGAGCTACTGCCCCATCATGTTCAGGGAGAGAAAGAAAAGGTGAAACTGCCATGGGAGGAAGCAGTGGAAACATTTGGGAGATCTGCCCCAGAAGGAAGGCACTCAAGGATCAGAGAAGGAAGCACACACTGCAATGGGCAGCCCAGGGGAGATGGACATGCCAGCAGCAGGAGTCAGGTTGGGAGTACCACGTAATTCTGTCACAGGAGGAGAAGCATGTTCTGCTGGATCAGATGTGGAGGTAGTAACAAGGCAGGGGTGAGGGACACCCTCCAAAGCAACACCTCTCTCAAGAGTGGAGGGGTTAAAGTAGATCATGGTGTTTCCAGAACACTTGAATGACTGCTAATGTCTTGCCAAGGTAAGCATCTTCCAGGGTCTGGGTATGGATCTGACAGCTCTTACCAGAAAAAGCCCTTAGCTACGCACCAGGAACAATAGCCAGGATCAGGAGATGGACATCTTGTCCAGGAGAAGGGGATTTCTTGGATTAGTCACCAAAACTTCCCCTGTTCAGAAGCTCAGTCCCAAAACTGCTAGGATCCTCCTAGGAATGTCTCCTGCTGCATCTCCGGGTGGGGCTTCACAGTGATAGCAAGCAATTAAAAATGTTCAGGTGTCTTTTAGGGTCAAAACAACAAATACCTTTTTCCCTTGGATGGTCATTAACAAAATTTATTTTTAAATTAAAAAGCTCAAAAACTCTGCTTTCCCTGCTTTCTCCTATCTCTTTCATCTAGTATCAGTTTTGGTAGTTTTGAAGAGGGAAAAGAGAGGTATTCCTTTCCCCGTTCTATTGTCTTTGCCCAATCCTGAATTTCTTTTATTATAAACAGTCCAGAGAAAGTAGGAATCCAAACAGAAACAAGGGTTTGTGGCATGTAAGGATTAGTGGCATGTAAAAATGAGACGCCCTTGCTGTGGAAAAAGTGATTCACTTAAGATCATGCAACTTTGTGAGTGATTTACAGAAGAAGGGACAGAGATGAAAAGGGGCTGCCATGTCATGCTGACATTTGGGGAAGTGGCCAAAAATGCAAGAGGCAGACTTTGTGTGTGTGCACCTGTGTGTGACTCTCTGTGTGTCTGTGTGTGTGTCTGCTCTTTGACAAATGCCAAGCGCTGGGATGGCTCCAGCATCACTGTCACTCGGCCCTGAGTCAGGAAAGGAGGGCATGGGAGGTCAAACGAGGGCTCTAGAGGGGAGTTGGGATTCAGGAGTGTCATTGACAGAATGGAAGTTTCAGACAACATCTATCATGGAGACCCTCCCGTTGAGTCGTGAGGGTGAGAAAGAACCCCCTCGCTTCCTTAACTCCTTCTCAGAGAGGAGTCTAAGTGCAACTGGATTCCATCCTACTCCCAGATTTGATCAACTGTGTATGTCTAAAGGATTATATAGGTGTAACTGAGCCTTTATACAACTTTGTCCTACAGAATTAATGACGGCAAACTATATATGAATAGAGTGATTATTTAAATTATGATGATAATGATTAGACTAAAACACTTTAATCAGAATTGTTTACTACAGAATATAGATAGTTGGAACTACTAGTATAGTCCACTATTTCTTGAAACCATATTGAAGCAATGATATTAAAGCTAGCAAAGTAATTATTAAGTAGAGATTGATGTTACTCACCCATACCAACCACCATATCTCTTTTGCTTAATCTTGAGGAGTATCCTTGAGGAGTGTCTCCACTCAAGAGAGGAATCTCCCACGGGTTCTATGATGTTAGAAGACCCTGTCATTAAAAAGTGGGACTGAGCTTTTATATTACAAAGTGATTGACTATTAGTCATAGGCCAGCTGTGTCAGCTCAGCAGCCTTTGGCTCAGCACCATTAGATAAGTTGTCAGTACTATCACTTGTTGGTTCCTTTATCAGGAACTTTGTCTGCCACCTCTTCACTGGTGCCAGTTTCTGTCAAGAAACATTGTTTTTCATGTCCTCAGAATGTTTAACTTTGGGATTGACGAGTCAGGCTGGTTTCATCATTCTTCAGCACCAGAAGCAGTGTGAACTCCCTTCTCCATCCATCACTGATAACTTGCAAATAGGGTAAATTTGAGCTGGTTTACCTCCACTGAGGCAGAGCATCCTGCTACAAGGAGGGCTTATCCATCAAGACCCTGATGGCTCTAATTCACCCACTACCAATCCAATGTGGGGCAATGTGGAGATAAGAAAGAACTACAAATTCATTTCTCCATTGTCAACTCTTGGTAGGTTTTTTGTCTCCCTATAGTTGCTTGAAACAGCATAGTTCCCAAGGGAGGTTCTGGCAGAAAGATTGAGAATCCTTTCATTCTAGATCATAGAATGGTTTGTGTTTGAAGGAACCTTAAAAATCACATAGTTCCAACCTCACTGCCACGGGCAAGGATGCCCCAGGCTTTGTGCTACCCCAGGGCACAGACCCCGTCCGCCCTGCCACAGCTCTCCCCTGCCCCTGAGTCACTTCAGATGGAGAAGAAAAGGACAAAGCAATTCTGCAAACCTCAGCACTGCTGCTTCCCTCTGTTCTGAGGTGTCAGTGCAGCAGGGAGCACCTCCAAGGTCAGCTGTGTTGTCAGGTCTCCCCCCACACATCAGCATCAAGCAGTGTTTCAGCTTCACAAGGAAGGCAACAGAAGTCCTTTTCTCCCACCTACGGAGGTGCATTACCCAGGTGAGCCCTTGAGCAGCAACCCAGGTGCATGGGGCTGAGATCAGCCTTTCTGGCAGGGCCAGCAGTTTAGAAAACATCAGACCAGATTCCCATCTGGTGCAAACTGGTATTGCCTCCCTGATTTTCACCCAGGCTAACTTGTATGTGCTAGCTGCAGAGCTGGTCCTTCAATCTCCACACACACTGCCTATCTTGGCAAGGATCCTGGGATGTTGGCAGGATTTGGCTGGTTTATTTAATAAGTGCTGAGGCTGTTGTCTGCCACATGTGATTTATTCCAGTTCTGGATTACAGAGTTTGAACCATCTTCCGTTTCCAATGCTTCTGTCACAGCTTTGGTTGCAGCATCATTGCCACTCAGCAGCGGCCTGTGCTGCATGTCCAAGTGGGGTACCAGAGCTGAAGGGCAATTCCCAGGCTCCCATGGGACCAGCAGATGCTCAGCACCCATCTACGTCAGTGTCCTGCTGTCAGTGCCTGTCCAAGGCATTTCTCCAAACTGTTGGCTTCAGTCCAGGAGCAGCGTGCTTTAGTCCTGGCACATCAGCCTAATGTGTCCAGGGCTCCCCAACTCCTGCTCAGGCAGATATTGATGTTTTCCACTACAGTCAGTGGCTTTTTGCAATGGGATAAGGTTGGCTTAGGATGACAAAGCCAGGGACACACAGGTGTTGATCTAGGTGAGCAGGCAGGTGCCAATTCACCATCTCTGAGAATAATCATTATGCTGTTCGGGAGAAGGCAGCAGTAGACAGAAAAGAAATACAGCTGAAAAGCAGGAGAGAGGTGCATATAAGAGAGTATAAAAGTATCTCTGCAGGGTAAATTAACCATTCACTCCTGGTTGTGCATCATCTCCAACTGTAGTCAGTAGCGGCTGCCCAGGGAAAAGCCATCAGAGCATGGAAACACGACAACAAATATCTCTTCCTCATCTTGACTCATCTCTGTGGCCACATGCCTGTTGCACAGGACAAGCAAGCGTCAAAATGAGCCCAAAATGTTCTTCCACTCAAGAAAATCTGTAGCTCAGTGGCTGTGAATTTCATCAATTAATTTAATTCTGCATGTAATACACAGCACATATAGTTAGATTTTTTTCTTGATTAAGTCTCTCAGGCTTTTTCCAGGTGAGGAGAAGATTTGCATCCCCTAAATGCTCTTTATCCCCACACTGCAGTCCAAAGGTGGGACGCAGCTGCTGCAACTGCCAAGAGCTCCACATTTCCAAAGGCCTGTTGCCATTTTTTTTTTCCTGTTAATTGAAAACCAAAAATAATAACTGGGATTATTATTCTGGGGGGATACAATATTTGTTTTCCAAGTGGCACAGAACTTAGGAGAGACTGTAATTGCTCCTCATTCATAGACTGTTATCCAAATTTCCCTGCTCTTCGTCATGCTGCTGTGTGTCACCTGTCCCCTTCTCCTGCTCTTGGGTGCTGTCCCTCCAAACCATGGCATGCACACATTTTGTGCCCTAATGGTGCTGCTCGTGGCCCTGCTGCCTCACTCGCATGCAGTAGCGAGGATGGCTCTTGCCAAATTGCAGAGAAGAGACCAGGAGGGAACATGACAGGCTCCATCCCTCTGCAACACCCTAGCCAGTGTCATCCTCTCCCCAGCACATCCATGCCCCTGAGTGGGCAGTGGGCACTCTGTGAGGTGGGTAAGCACCTGCTGCTGTGGATGCAAATATTTGAACCCAAAGTCCTGCCAGGGCTGTGGAGAGGAAGAGCTGTCCCCCAATGCCCTTGCCACCTGGTGGGGACCTGCTGCAGTGAGTGTCACTCTTCCCGTGGCTCAGCTCTGGAGCAGCCCGCCTTTTCCTTATTTGTTTTTCTCCCTTTGAGAGCTATTCTTTCCCTCCCATATGCCATAATAATTGCAAGTGATAACTTAACAGCTGCTCTGCTATTCCGGGCTCAGCAGAGCCACGCGCCTCCACCTTCCCTCCCTCCCACGGCTCTGGGTCAGCATCTTGGCTTTGGCAATCAGGGATTCCTGCAATTTCTGCCACTCAGGAAGATCTGGACTCTTTTCCCCTCCATCGCCATCTGTCTCCCACCCGCCTGTCCCAGCATCATGAAGGGGGATGGGACTGCAACATCCATCTGTTACCATGGAGAAAGCTGAGCCAGCAAAGGGATGCACCCTGCATCCTGGGTGAAGGCCAATGGAGAAAGAGTGAAAGGGGTTTTCTTGTATATTTGTTTTATTATCATCTGTCACATGTCAGTCATGGGATCTGCTTCAGCTGACAACACCACCCTTGGTCATAACAGACCTTAGGTACCTCCTGAGCCCTCTCTCTGCAGGAGGTGGTGGACTTCGGCCTGGTGTGGCAGATGCCACATCACAGCTGGTGGACCAAGTCCACATCCCTCAGACACATGCTTTGCCATCCCTCCTCCCATGCAACAGTGGTGGTGCAAAAGTGATTATATTAAAAAACATTTCTTGTGTTCAGCTGCTTTGGTAACAGCCCAGCCCAACACTGCAAACCACAGCCAAGTGAGCTAAAAGTGCAGAGCAGCAGCTCCTCAGGGGTAAGCAATGGTAGCTGTAAAACTAGACTCACGTAATTAAAGGTTGCATCTTGTGTTGGCTTGAGCTGACCCCAGAGAGGCCTTTGCTAAAGAGATAAAGGAAGAGCCAGTAGGCTACTTGTGGTCTGGAGGTCTTCATCACTGTCCTGCATTGTGTGCTGCTCCAGCTGTGTTAACACATGCACACACAGCCCACACCCTCCCTGGCCATGCCGCACCACCCTTGGCATTCTACCATTCCACTTCCCACCCTGACAGACTCCTAAGGAAGTGGTAGACCCCCCAGCACCACCCCTAGGTTCCAGGATAGCACCTTGCCTTCCTGCTTTGGGTGTGAAAGGCTTTTTTTCTGCTTTTGCAAGATATTTTTGCCTCCAGTTTATCCGACTGCTGAAAGCCCAGCATGAAAATACGGCAGGATGAGCTGTTTCTGCCTGCTCCCCCTAAAAGAAATGCTGCATCTCTGAGCATCCCAGTCTCTCCCCAGTCAGCAAGACTGCTGAGGCCAGAAGTGTTTCTTCAGCACAGATGAAGATTCCCAGAAATGTATCAAGACAGCCCAATCCCTGGTGATGGTAGCGAGACATGCGAGTCTCTATGTCGCACCAGCTCATCCAGCCCACAAAAGGCTCCGTTCTGCTTCCCAAGCACTGGAGATCTGACACCTGCCTGCTTCCTCCCATCTAGTCCTATACTGGTGACCTCCTATATTCGAAAGGCAGCATTCCCAGCACCTCTGGTTGCAACAGGCTTGAAACTGTGACAAAGCCCTGTGGCAACTTGAGGCAAGTGTCTGCAGCATGGCCAGCACCTGAGTTCAATTTTGGCAAGCTGCAGCACACACAGGGTGCCTTCCTCCCTTATGTGTGCTGGGTTTTGTAGAGATAGTAAGGTGCCAGGAATTAAAGACAGGATTTTACCTAAGGATGGGATTTGCCAGAGCCCGCAGTGGTTTTAGCTCTTTTCACCCTGCGCAAACACCTCATTTCCACATGGAGACGTATGTCACGGCAGGTGACATCTTCCCCTGTCACCCACCAGCCTGCCCTTATAGGCAGCATACCTCACGGGATGTCTAGGTGTCTCTAAGGGACAATGGGGGATACACTTTCCTGTGGTCCTCCCAAAATTTTAAGTGGAAATAAAAACTGGGAGTGTGCAAGGAGGAGGGTCTTCCCAGGAATTTCACTTCCCAGGCTGGGAATTCTGCTGCTGGCACCATTTCAACACAGTGGTGGGCAAAGTCAGGTGCCATGGACAGGGCTTTTGTGCACGCAGATACTTTTCACGCAGCAGGGTGACAACGAAAATAGCATCCCTTGGCTTTTGGATCAGCAGCCGCAATGGTCTGCC
This sequence comes from Serilophus lunatus, assembly GCA_013399895.1. Lineage (NCBI taxonomy): Eukaryota > Metazoa > Chordata > Aves > Passeriformes > Eurylaimidae > Serilophus > Serilophus lunatus. The sequence continues at coordinate 514,263 of VXBA01001576.1, forward strand.
TTGAATTGCATTCCACCCAGAGTGCCTTTGGAAGAGGTGACATGGTGCTTATCTGAGCCAGCTTTGATGCTTGGTAGCCCTGCAGGACCACCAAGCACAAGCTTCAGTGCTGGCGCTGGTGTCACTGGGACACGCTGGAGGATCACGCACTAGGGGAAGCAACACGTGCCTTGCTTATGCCTCCCACAAGGAGTAGGCAGCTCCAGGAAGAGGCGGCTTGAAAAGCCTGTGCCATCTTGTATGGGCGAGCTGGCAGCTCCATCTGGCTCTGCTTCAGTGGAGCTCTGTGAGGAGCTGCCAAGGGTTGCCAGCGAGGTTTGTGGGTGGTATGCCAGGAGTGGGCTAGGAGGAGGAGAATGAGGAGGAGGAGCAGGTGGGATACACGTGCCCCACCCTGCCAACTTTCTCTTGGAGAGTGCTAACCCTTCATTGAAGCAACTACTCTGTCCTAGGAGATGGATTATGCATTTAGGTGCCAGTTTATGGTGTGTTGGTGGTGCTCAACTGCAGGGATGGTGCTATTGGGCTGCAGCTGGTCCTGACACCATGACCTGTGGGGACATGTTGGGCTTCATGTGCAGGAACTTCAGCCCACAAGTGCTCCAAGCCACCACGTGTATTTGCTGAATGGCGAAGTTTCTTTGTGGCTCTTCTGATTTTCACAGGTCTCACACCTTGCTTTTACTCTTTCAAAAGGCAGTGACATTTTTTTGTTGAACATAGCAGTGTAATAACAGAGTTCTAGTTGAACCAGGGCAGCTGGGATATTTGTTAGGATAAAAACAAATGGGGTTAGCACCATATCCCTCACCTTTCTGAGTCCAGGCAATTTCACAGCAAAATTACAGTCCTTATCTGTACCGAAGTTTTTTTGGTAGAGTAAGTGCAGCTATTTGGCTTTTAGTTTTCCGCATTTCAAACTCCTTGATCATGTGCCACGATTAATCTAATCTCCATGAGACAGGATGAGTAGGAGTCAGAAGAAAAATTGTAATCGTCTGTGCCTTTGACTTACAGGAATGAAACAGTTTTGTAGTCTCATCTCTGCACTCATAGGAAAAGCCTCCATCACTTCATCAGCTAGGGACATTGTACAAGGCTAAGGGACACTGATATCAATGGCAGTATTTGGAATTGAGTCCCATTCCTTTTCCTTGTTCCCTCATTTTTGCAGGCTGCGGCATCTCCATGCTACAAACCACCATCCAGCTGCCATCAGTGAACTCCTAACATGGATAAAGTTCATGATAAGCTCCTGCAACCTTAGTAGTGTTTGCTCTTACCTGCTATGTCATGATACCGGACAGCTAACCCCCAGCATTGTTTCATTGCCTGAGTCAAATGAAACATGAGTTTTTGTTGGGCTGGGAGGAAGGGAACAAGGACAAAGGGCATGTGGGGAGGTGAAAACATGCTGCCCAGCCCTGTCCTAGCTCTCCTGACACTTTCTCTGGCAGTTTCCACCAGTGCAACACTGGCTATCTTGACAGCTGGGATAAAGATGTTTCCCCCTGACTAGCCCAGAATGCCCTTGACCTCACTGCAGACCATTGCTTTCATTCTGCCTGCACAAACCCTAGTCTCCCTCACAGCCCTTTCTGTATTTGAAAGAGCTCTTTAGCCTTCCCTTTCCTAGAAAAAATGATCCCAATTCCTTTAGCAAACCCTGCCTGATCACTTTTCTCCCCAGCATATTGAATAGTTCTCTTTGAGTGCTGCTTATTTTCTTGAGAAGCCCTACCAGCACAGAGCAGAGATGACCAACTAAGGGACCTGTTTTAAGCCATCCAACACAGCATGATTAACACATATAATGGATAATGATCAAAAGCACCTTTTCTGTAGAAATTATTCTTCTTGTCCAACTGTGTATTCGAGGAAGAACAACTCTCTCCATCTTCCATTTGTCTGATTATCCCATTTCACCTCACCTGCACTTCTATGGAATTATATTTTGGGGTTTTTTTTTTCCCAGATTCTTTCTCTGATTTCTCAAGACCATTTTGAATTATAATCCCTTTCTCAGATGTGCTGACAATTCTTCCCATTTGTCATTATCTCCAAACTGAATACCTGAATGGGTTAACAGTTTTGAGCCCTCTCTATTTTGAACTGAACAACCAGTAAATATGCTCTGTGCACTTCCTGTACAGTGTTTTTAATCTCAACAATCATTCCCCGGATTACCTATGAGTAACCCTTACTAACATCAAAATATGTTGTCTCCTGCTTTTTCTCTCTCCTCACTGGTATCTCCTTAGGACATGGTTGGATGGGTTTAACACAGTTGGCCTTCAACAAATCCCAGTTGGTGATGTCAGGGAATATACTGCTCCACTTGCTCCACTCACGTGAGCAAAAGCAAAAATGGGGGAAAGACAAAAGCGATGGGGTGTTTCACTGTATGGTCTTGGTTGGGTTGTAGAGAAGCCATGCTTCCTCTTCTCTGAATCTGTGGGATATGGATGCTGGTTGCCCCATTCCTGTTTCTGGCTGGGCTGAGCTGCCTAAATATCCCAAATTGATCCCGACTTTGGAATAAGCTTTATTGCCTTATTAGCAATGATCAACAACTGTCTGGCTCTCAGCAAGGTACAATTTTGGGGGCCATGCCATATGCAGGGTAAACTACAGCACCGGGGGCATGCAAAACCTTAATAAGCACCTACACCTTTCTGAATGAGCAATCCCCTTAGATCTGGGTCCCCGGGGGGCTGCAAGGCGAGTGTCTTCCCTGCACACCCTTTGGAAGTGAGCTCTTCCTTTCCTAAGGCACATCAGAGGGCAACAGGCAGCATGGAGGTAGAAATGCTGAGACTGGAGAATCGAGAGCCCAAATGGGACGTTTTTCTGCTCAAGTGGTCATGCTTCTCTTCACAGCACCAGGCCTGAAGAAAAGGCTTGGATGCATCATCACTGTCCTGAAGTTCCCCTCACAGACACTGAGGGCTTCTTGGCTGCCCAGGGAAACTCTCAGGTGCTTCCATTCTGGTATAATTAGGACAAGCAATATAAAATCAGCTGACAGCTCTATTGACAGGCTCATTCAGAACATAATGGACTAATGGTCCCTTCACTTTAATTAAGGATTTTTTCAATTAATTACAAATTAACCTGGATTAAGAGTCTTTGTGTCAAATGAGAGTGCATACAGAAAGACCTAATGTGGTTCCACTAATCTGAATTTGCAGTCTTAATTATTTCGGATTCATTTTCCAAGAGGGCACGTGACTTTTTTCGTATAAAGACCAATCAGAAAAGTGGCAGGTGTTTTGAAAGTGTAGTGGTTTAACTCAGGCTGGGTGCCAGGGGCCCACTACAGCCACCTTCTCACTCCCCCTTGCCCAACTATAGAGGAGAGAGAGACTATAACGAGAGGTTTCGTTATTCATGATAAGGACTACAACAGATTCTTTCTTAATCACCGTCACAGGCAAAACAAGACTCTATGTGGGAATAATAATCAAATTTATTACTAACAAGATCAGAGCTAAGAGAGAGAGACTAAAAGACACCTTTTACCCCCCACCCCCTCCTTCTTACATCCAACCTATTCTCCCGCAGCGGTCAAGGGAAAAAGGCGAGGTGGGGGGGGGAGGTGTTGCTGTGGTCAGCTGCTGTTCTCAGCCGCTGCTTGGGGAGAGGAGTCCTTCCAGCTGCATTCCATGGGGTCCATCCCTCACAGGATACAGTTCCTCTCACAAACTGCTCCGGTGAGAGTCCATCCCATGGGCAGCAGCCCTTCACCCACAGCTGCCGCATGGCTGATATTCCACAGGATGCAGTCTCTCAGGCACAGGCTGCTCCAGCGTGGGCCCCACGAGCCACGCATCCTAACAGGAGAATCCTACTCCAAGTGGGCTCCTCTTCCCACAAGCTACAGTCCCCTGCCAGGACCCAGCTCCACTTTGGGTCTCCCACGGGCTACAGCCTTCCCCAGCATCCACCTGCTCCGGCGTGGCTCCTCCACGGGCTACAGGTGGATCTCTGCACTCCTGTGGTCCTCCATGGGCTGCAGGGGCACAGCTGCTTCACCATGGTCTGCACCATGGGCTGCAGCTGGATCTCAGCTCCGGCGCCAGGAGCATCTCCTCCCCCTCCTTCTCCACTGACCTTGGTGTCTGCGTTGTTGTTCACAGGCTCTCACCCTGCTCCTCTCCGGCAGCCATCTTCATTTCCCAACTACTTTTTTTTTTCTTCCTTCTTAAATATGTTATCACAGAGGCGTTCTGCCAACTACTGATTGGCCCGGCCTTGGCCAGCAGCGGGCCCAGCCTGGGCATGGGGAAACTTCCAGTAGCTTCTCGAAGAAGCCTCTCCCTCAGCCCCCCCCACTGCCACCAAAACCTGGCCACAGAAAAACCAATACAGAAAGTGAAATACATTTGATAACACACTTTCTAAGATGCTGTACTGGTACCTCCTTCCCAGGCAAGAGTAAGCTATGGCAACGTAAAGAATGGTGCTTTTATTTTACAGGGGGATGTGGGTGTAAATATATATATGTATATATACACACGTATTCATATATGTGTATGTGTGTGTCTGTATGTGTGTGTGTGCGTATGTATGTGCATGCATGCAAAAAAAATTCCTGCGAAATTTGTTCCACGTTAATTATTCCAACAGCTTTAAATCAATGCAACTTCTGAATGCTAACAAGGCTTGAAGCATTGGCTAGAAGGTAATGGTAGAAGTATCTGTGGTGGTTTATGATTTGGTTTTCCTCCTATTCCCTCTTCTCTACCTCCTCTCCATGCTTCTCAGTACTCTGCTCAAGATTGATCCACCCATAGCAGAGGCAGTGGGAAGGGTTGGGGAACCTCTTAGCCCCATGGCACACTCAGCTGGGTTTATTTAGCTTGTCAGCCGTGGTCCCCTCTGAAGTTCCCCCACTGCTCAGCTGGATCCCTTTAGGAAACAGCTTCCACAAGTCACTTTTCTGTGCAGGGAAAGCTGCCCTGGAGCCCCCCATGCTGTGGAACTGCTAGATCACTACTTCAAAAGATGTTTATCAATTGAGTCATCAAGCTCTGCTTTGGGAAAAAAAGATCCTTAAGGTACCGTGCTTTCCTCTACTGTCCTTAACACTGTTGATGAGACCGGGTGGCTTTGGGTGTAGTCCAGACAGCCCACAGCCCTCTGCACGGTGGCACAGGGGGAAACAAGCCACTTGTTTTGTTTGAGTTGTGGTACCACCCAGATGATCAAACAACCACTACTCCACTGGGGGCGTCACCGTCTCAGCACACACCACACCACAAAGGTGATGAGGGGAGAGGTGATGACCTTTGCTTTAGAGAAGAGACATCAGAGTCCGGAACTCAGTTATGCTTCTGCAATACAAGTAAACCAGAGGGTGGCTGAGTCAGTCTGTGAAAAACCCTCCTGGCATCACCTAAGAAATCAGATGCAGAGTCAGGAGCTGAAGCCTGCTTTTCTGTGCTCAGCTCAGGTGCTTGCAGACACTTGCAGGTGCGTAGGAGTGAGCTCGTCCTGGGAAAGAGAGACCAGTGGACTTCAGATGGGAGAAGAGCCATGGCTTGCCATTTTTCCCACATCCTGACACTCACAGAAAAGCAGCATTCTAGCTGGCTTTCAAACCCAGTGTATCTCCTCTGCAAGCAAGGGAAAGAGACAGGAAAGAAAGGACAACTGCCTTTAAAAAACTGTTTGCTTTATGTAACCCTCCCACCTCAGGGTCTCAGGATTGAAAGGCAGGGAAAAGTGCTTGTTGACCTGATGTTAACCTTCAGCTGTCAGCCATTCAGCTCCATGATCCTCACATGCCACTGCTTAATCCAGGAGGAAAAAAGTACAAAACAAGCCCAGAGCCTGTGCCATCTCATTAACATTTGGCTTAGGCAAGATTTCCCTCTTGCACAGCTCTCCTCTGCTGTGGCCTTTCCAGGATGTCCTGGCAGCACAGGAGTTTACCACAGCTTCTGCAGTGCCTTGCTTTGGGACTGGGGTCTCTGAGCTGATCACAGGCTCACAGGCGAAATGTAAGCCAGGGGGAGGCACTGGCATTTTCTGGCTTCATAAGAACTCGAGAAGATCTCTCTGTGAGGTTGCAAGGTCTGTCTTTTGGCCAAGATAAGACAGTTCCCAATAGGTACAAGACACAGACCAAACGTGTTTGGCTGGTACCTGGCACCTCTTGTTGAGGTTGGTGATCCCACAAGGCCATAAAAGCCATACGACAGTTTCTGCTTTGACATCACATCTCACATCCACAGCATGTGTATCCAGAGGAAGGGAAGGTCAGAGGGATTGTCAAGGAAGACATAATATGGGAGGGACAAGGAGCACATGGGCATCTTGACCTTCAGCCAGCCATCTACTGCCCCCATGCCTGTGTAGCCTTCACTTTTTCAAACATGAAAGCTCCGTGGTTGCCTGAGATGGGAAATACGGTTCAGCACACATGAAGTTGGCAGGGAGTCCTACTGCCCTGGGGTTGGCATGAGGTTGGCAAAGGTTTCCTCTTCCCATCTGGAAGTTTGTCAGATGTTTCCATCTGACAAGAGGGTCAGAGGCTTTACGCTGTCTAATGTCAGCTTATGGTGGTGAAGAAACACAGCCATGGGCATGGGCTGAGTAGGATTGTGTGAGCTTGGAGATAGAGCTCCAACCCTGTGAGAGATGGATGATCCTCTGTAGGCATTGTGGGATTCTTCAGTGGAAGGACCTCTGTTTTTATATACAGCAAGTCACACTTTAGAAATAAGTTGGTTGAGGCTGCAGCTGGGTTTCTTTGGTGTAGGCTAGCACTTGAGAACACATGCTACAGGGAAAAATCACTCCCCATAATGCATTCCTTTTGATAAGCTGCAGGACAGCTGTGACCCTGGGCCAAGACTGGGATCCCTGTGGCTGTTTAGCCACGAGGAAGGAGAAACTCCTGTACTTAGATCAAGGGTCTGAATTGCTAAGCATCCTAGGGATGTTTCAGGGGGCAGTAGGTGCTCTTAAGGGTATGTTGATTAGCATTCCTTCAATTCTCACCACTTGTCATTGCCTCCAGGAGTGAGGTCTACATGAGCAGAGTGGCCCATTTGTCCCCTCACCATTTGCTACTAAGACAGGTCAAAGGCACAATCCCGCAGACCTCCTAAACAGAATGTTTCTGTATTTATTAATCCAAATGGTTTTTTCCCCACCAACTTGTCCAGTCCTTTCTTGAACCCATGCAAATGCTCACAGCTCACAGCATCCTCAGGCAAGGAGATCCCCAGATCAGTCCCATACTGCATAAGAACCTGTATGCTTTGAAATCAGACACAGTTTTTGCGTTGGGAGAAGGCATAAAGTCCAACCCCTATCGGCCTTCTTTGGTTGATGCATGACTTCACAGCCTACTAGCATAACCTCTTCAGCCATGTCTTTTCCAGACTTGAGAAGGCCTGGTGTGCACGAGTCCTTGCTTGCAGGGAGTCTCCTCCAGACCTTTGATCCTCCTTCATCCCATTCTCCGTTTTGCCCTATTACATTTTGGGTTTGAGGCTTCAAAGTGCCTTTTGGGGCACAGGTCAATGCAGTGGCTTAGCAAGCATGTCTGCTCTGCAGCTTTTGCTCCCTCCGGTTGCTGCTGTTTCTTGGCCACAAGCTGTGCCAACTCCTGTGATCCTGCTTGCTCAAGTAATTGGCACAACATACCAGCTTGGGATTTTGGTTGGGGATTGTTTTGGATCCAGAAGTCTTTCTCTTCTGAAAGGGTAGAGGCGTTGTGTGGGTGCTTTTTTGAGCATTGGTCTGTCTCCTGACTTCAAAGCCATTCTGCTAGTGTTAAACCTCCTTGGTTTTCCTGCAGATACCCCATGGTGTGTGAGGGACTGTAGGTGAGGGCCTGTCCGAGACCCAAAGGGAACACATTTGGAGCTGTGTCAGCTCCTCCCCTTTGCTTTTATCTTAGGTAAAATGTATTTACAAGACAACATAGAAAAGCAAAGTAAGCAAACAAACCTCACTGTGATCAATTATCTTCTGGCTTCGTTCATGTGATAAGAAAGTGATGGACTCAAACTGGAACTTCAAACTTCTTTGAAAGTATTCATCTGATTATAAAAGGAAGAACCAGCTGCACAGTTTGGGTCCCAAGATGAACTTTGCTGTAGGTGAGACTGTAATGTGAATCTGTCTTGAGGAATAATGACTTTTTCTAATTTTTTTATCAGATTTTTTTATCCTTTTTTTGCTACAACTTTTCCTTCCTCTTGGCCCCACCACAAATCTGCTCTCACTCTAATCTTTTCTTTGGCAGCTAAAAGTATTATCTTTATTGTTTCAGAGCTTGGCTTCTTCCTGTTAGATCTCCTAATTGGATTTTCACTCTCCAATCCATTTAGTCTCTTCTGTGCTTTCACTAAAACCCTTTAACCCTTCAGCACCCCTATCCCTCACTAACCAGTTACCCTTGTGGGTGCTCCTCTCCCCATGTTGCTCCAATTTACCTCTTCTCTCTGATTTGCATGGGTACAGCTTTCCTAAGCCATGAGTGTCATCTCCAGTCTCACTGTCTGTAGTTATGTAGTGTGCCTCATCACTATCTTCTGTGCAGGTTGCCTTTTGGGTTTTAACCAAGAATACGCAAAACAACCCACGTCACCCTTTAAAAGGCAGCCTGAGATCATCGTAGAGCCAAAATCATCCAGAAATTATGACATTTCACCTCTGGATAGCAAAAGCTTGCTGTTCCATCCAGATTCACTTCCCTCTTCAGAGGAGAGAGACCAGTCCACACTGACCTGGTGCTAGTCTTGTATTTCTGGCTGTATCTTAACAGTATTAGCAACCACAAGGCAGACGAAACAGCAGTGGGGCTGTGTCCACTTCTGGCACTGCTATGAGCATCTGGGCTGACTGTAGGAGGGTCGCTTAACCCTTCCACTCTTCTTCATCCTCTTTGGAGGATTTAATTCATAAAATATGCTTTCTTCCACCTCCCATCAATCTTGCTCCTTTGGCAAGCAAGCTCTGTGAGACAGGACCTTGCCCATGCAGAGCCTTATGTAACTGTGTCAGGGTCTTCACTGGAGGCTTTGAGCATGCCAAGAGTGACCTGATTGCACTGCGGGTGCTTTCTGTACAGCAAAAATGATCTCTCTCCTCCATACCAGCAACGGTCTCTGTCCTCTGCACGAGTAAATCAGAGCTTTGATTTCTCCAGCCAGCAGTTATACTCGAAGATGTCCTATGAGCACAGCGTAATGATGATGGTGTCTGACATGGAGAGGGCTTGCATACCCCATATTCAAAGAAGGAGCTGTTTGGTTTCATAGCCTGAACCTTGTGGCTCCTCACGTAGTAGAAGGATGGATCTGAGACAATGGCATCTCACCACTGCTTTGGTTTTTCCATCAGGCCACTCAATGACCCATTGCTGTGATTTTTCAACCAGCTGGGATCTTCAGTTATAACGTGCCTTTATTACAACTTGGGGCAAAAGGAAAGAAGCTCTACTCCACATCAATCGAGCCCAGTGGTGGTAGGGGTGGTAGAATAAGACCTCCCCTTAGCAAGATGCTAAGATGTAAGTATAAAGGGAGGAAAAAGGGGAAGAAGAGGTACCAACCCTACTATCTGGCTGCTCATCCCATGTCCAGGTGCCTAGCTCTTTATAGGGATCGATGGACCTGGTCCCTCTCCTCCTTTCATCTTTTTTTTTTCCAGCCTTTTTACAACCCCAACACCTTTGTGTTCCTGGAGTGTGTTGCCATGGTTAAAGCTGCTATTCACAGCAAGTTTTGCATCTTACCTGTGAGACAGATATAATATAGAGATGAAGATGTGCATGAATACATTTGTTTGCCCTCATTTCAATTCCTGCTAGGCATGTGGAAAAATAAATCTGATGGGAAAGAAAAACCCTTCAGGGGGAATGGGGAGAGAGGGAGATGGCCACCTTGGAGGAGTGTCCAAGGAACATATAGGCTAAGCCAAAAGTATGGAACAGAAGAGATGGTCACCTGAGAACAGGTGATATGGGGAGAGCAGAGATAGACATAGGTTTGTTAGAGGTATTTTTAGACTGAGAAAATACATAACTTCAAGTCAAGCCTATTGTAAGGGTGCAGTATACATGTAGAAAAGGGGTCGCAGTTCCCTCCCTGTACACTGTTCTCACACTGGAAGTGCCCACACAATCTTCCTCCTCAGCCCCGCTATTTTCCTTGGTTCTGGTTGATACGAGTGCCAGAAGTGGTTTGTATATTTTCTCTTTTTTTTAGATGTGCTTATCAAAAATATATTTTCTAACTTTTACTTTTTTCTTAATCTTTTCTTATAATATCATTTATTCAAGGTAAGGGGGGGATGGGGAACTGAGTCTTCAGCCTGTTCCCATAAGGTATTCTTGTCCAAGGAAAAGTGATAACAAAACCTTTGGCTTTCAGACTTTTAGGGGCTTTGACTTTGGTGTATCAGGCCAAGATCATTTTATTGTTGTCACTCAGGGAGCAATTCCAAATAATGGATCTGCTAGCAAAGATGGACCAAGTTCCTGTGTTTTGTGGCTAATGTTATTGCGCAAGTTTGAATTGATGGAGCAGTTCTGAATTGCTTCACTGAAATATGCATTGAATGAAGAATTGAATCAATACTTGCTGGGCCCTCTTCCAGTCCCTCCAGAAACAACAGGTTTATTCCTCTCCTTCCACCAGCCCACCAGCTCTGGTGTTGGCTAGCTGGCGATTTTGGAGCTCTCCCTAAGGAGTAACCACTTGAAGGGAAATCACACTGTACTGCTGCATCCAGATACGCTCTTATCCCACATGCTACTGTGTCAGCGCCTGTTATGTCAGGTGGCTGTGGATGGGACACCTGTACCAATGACAGGCAATGACCAGTTCTTGCTTGGAGAAGCATAAAGGGGAAAAATTGAGCCACTGGACCCTGGAAAAGGCTACCTCCTTTCTGCCTTCGATGGTTGACTGATTGAGTCCACGCTGCCCCAACACTCAGTTAGTTTGGCACATCTTATTGCTATCTTGTAGTCTTGTTGCATCATGACACTCATAGTGACATGGTGGAGGAGGTTTCTGCTGAGACCCTCTTCCACTATAATGCTTTCAACGGTTCCATGCTCAGATGTCCAAGCTGGATGGATGGGTGTCCATTGGCGGGAGACACAACAGCTTTTCTGACAGCTTGGCCGTAGGAGAGCTGTGCAAGAGGAGATTTGGTGCTCCCTCCTCATATTGCCAGTTCCAGTGTCTCTAGTTCTTGAGGGAGCTGGTGAGTCCTGAGAGAGGGAGCTGAGCTCACTCACCCAATACACCAGTGCTACCCACGCCTGGACAAAATGTATGGGGCTGGTTGGGGGTGACTCCTAGCTAAGGAGTGAGGCCCAGGCCGACTGGAGTATTCTGGTATCTCACATGCTTTTATTTTATCTGGATGCAGGATTCCTCTCCCATCTGACATGAGACTATGCCTGGTTATGCCTGACTCCTGCCTACCTGAAGGAGGGTGATAGGACCTCCAGGGGCTGAGTCAATCGCCTAAGAGAGAAATTGCTCTCAGGTGTGTTTTTTCCATTGGCTGAAAATCTCCTCAGGTGACTGGTACCCAAAATTAGCTGCCTGCAATAAAGCCTGAGATAGGAATGGTGAGCTGAGTGAGCTACAAGTTCACTCCTGGCTCAGGTGAGGACAGATGGGGTCAAGGATAAAGGGGAATGCTTCTGAATCATGTGCAAGACATGCACAAATGGCACCAGAGAAATGCTGTTGCAACCCCAAAACAGTATTTCTGACAGCCTTATCCCCAAGTCCCACTGCTGGCCAGGACTGCCATTTGCTTTTCACATGAGAGCAGCACTGCAGTTCACTGCCATGTGCTGCTACACCACAGAGATGCTCAGCCAGCCAGGTCTTACTGCCTCATTCAGCCCTCGTAAGCGGCTGTTAAAAGCACTGACAGCACTGGTAGGGATATCCTTTCATATCCACCTGGTTCAATGCTAATGTACACCTGATCTCTTGCCATGTTGTCTGTTCTCTTTGGGAAAGCTGCCAGAAGCGTCGATGTTTTCATCCTCTGTTTGGCATGTGGTGATGGGGCTGCAGCCCTGCCTGACAGCTGACATCCTCTCCAAGCTCGTAATCATGGTGATAGAGTTAATGAGGGAGTGAAATCCACCCAATCTCTTTCTGTGATTGTCATTTGCCTTCTCCTCCTTCATCAAGTTAATCGAAAAATCTAGTATCTGAGCCAAACAAGGGACATCTGTAACCATAGTCTAACCAGCACTACTGGAGTCTTGGTGCTAAGGATGAGCAGAGCAGCTTCAGAGCCACATGGACACTTCCCTATGTGCTTGTCTACTCCATAAAGTCACCACAAATTAACTGCAGGTATGTCCTGAGAATTAATGAGTTAAAGCCCTTTACAGCCTCATAGGGGCCATCTTCTGCAGAAACAGCGTCCTTAATTAAATAAGAGCTCATACAAGAGGTGCTGTATTGAGCCCAAAGGCAAGGAAGGAAGTGCTGTATTCGCAAGACACTGGTCCGCTGAGAAAAGGCTGCTACAACTTATCTGCATCCACCTGCAGAGGAGAGTGGGTTGAGGAGCCAAACAAGATTCATTAATTGTTGCTGGCACAGGGTGGCAACAAAACTAGCTCAAGTGCTGGCCACTAAAGTGAATTGCACTTCGGCAGCGTAGCTAATTAATGGGGTGAAATGAGTGGTTGGGAGGTGGTATAATGGAGAAGTGAGGCGCAGCACCACATGGAGCTGATCCTGTGGTTCCACCCTCCAGCATGCTCAGACCACACTTCAGGTTGTCTTCTCCTAGGAGCTGGCAAAACCTCAGTTGTCTTCTGTTGGGGAGAATAAATTACAGGCAGTAGGGTTAGCAGAAACCAGGTAAGCTTATACCAGAGGCTCAGCGTCTGCTCTGGGACTAGAGGATGCTATCCTATGACTTTGAACCATGAGCAGGAATGAAATCCACACAGATGCCTGGGTTGAAGGGTCTAAGGAACCTGATGGGAGAAGCTCTGCCAAGATACCTGGGTCCCTATTGTCCATCCCCTACCACTACCACCACCAAGGTACTGTGGAGATCTCTCTTCAGTTTCTCCCCAGGCAGCTGGATCTACTCGCCTTGAGAAGGAGTCTGGTGGTCTAACCCTCTCCAGCTGTGGACACTCAAAATGCACTGGTTCCCACCAGTGGCACCACAGAAAACAAGACGATGGCTGTATCTTTCACTCAGGTGTGTACCTTGGCAGCACGTGTTTGAGCAGAGAAGCCAGCACCAAGATATTAAGGAAGCTTTCCTGTCTGACCATTCAAGGGGTATTCAGATTTGGGAGCGTGATAGCCAAACTGCCCCTAGAATAGTCAGACAGGAAAGCTGCCTTAATAAAGGATGGACTGTTTGATTGTGTACTGAAGCGCCCTGTACTCAGGAGGGGGCTTAGGGCTCTCGTTCTGGGCTCTGTAAAAAATATTTTGCAGGGGCTGTCGGAGAAAAAAAATCTCCTTGCGACTGCAGCCAAGCCAGAAAGCATCCCCGGAGCTGCTCGTCTGTGGGTTTGCACCTATGCTGCAGAGTTTGGAGCAGATCTAGGCAGGTTGAAGCAGCCACACTGGGGTACAAGGAGCACACTGCCAGTACTGGGGAAGCTCCATGGCTCTCGGGCAGAGGTTGACTTTCCCTCGTGAGGTGACCACCGGGGTCTGGGCTGAAGCTGGGAGAGAAAGAGGACAAGCAGAAGAGCCCAGGGTTTCGAACTCAATTTTGGCAGTCGGAAAGAAATTCTCGTTTCCCTCCTCTTCTTCGCGCCTCTTTTGTTTTCCGCAGCCCGGCAGAAGAGGCTTCCAGTAAGCGGCAGGGGTGGGGGCAGAGCCCACCCGCACAAAGGCAGCTCCCCACGGGCTGTGTGACCGCTGTCACGCTTTTTCGCTCAAATCAACGCCAGCGGCGGATGACGTGAGGCTGGTGCTCCCCAGCCCCGGGGCTGATTGGTCCCAGCTCAGGTTTGAACGCCAAGGTGTCCTGGCAACGGGAAGCAGAGGAGCCAGACTTTCCCGTCCCCACTCGACTCCGGCAGCACGGCGAGTGCTGGAGAAAGACGGGCATCGTGGGCGAGGAGCAGCGTGCAGGGCCACTGGCCCTCGTCCAGGTACCCCCTGCGCGGTCCCGGCCCCACCTTTGCACTTGGGATGAGTTTCACCCGGCGTGGGTGTCAGGTGGCCGCCGCCGGCATTGACTCTGCACTTTGCTCAGCTGGCACCTGTGCTCCTCTACAGACCCGGCGGTGGAGGAGCCTCTTTTAAGTGGGAATAGGGCAAGGGAGATCGCTGGGATTTTGTGGGAGGGATGTTTGGGGGGGATATGCAGGGAGGGGGGGGAGTCAAGGGGCCTTCGGACAGTCCCGCGGTCAGCCGTCTTGCCTTAGGAGGACGGAGCAGGTGATTTTGGGTAGGTTTGAATTCCCCTGATGAACCAAATTCACAAAAGCCCTGCAGAGCATCTAGGCTACGAGCTGTGCTGTAAGAAGGTGGCGAAATTAAAGCTTCTCCTGATAATAGAGAGCTGCTCCGGTTCTGCCTCAGCGCAACCCATCCGCATGTCCATCCCTCTAGAGACGGCGGGGACGGTGAGGAGGGAAATGCCCCTCAGGGCTCAATTGTGCGCTGGGAAGCGGGGGCCATTGCTGGGGTGTGCTGTAAAGAAAAGGCTTTTTTTCCCCCACCTGGGAGGTGGGAGCAGAGGTGTGAGAAGCTGGCTGGGGGAAGACGCTTGCGGGCACGGGGAGGCAGCACTCGGCACAGCCCATTTTGCGCCCGTCAAAATTAGCAGAGACATACGTGTAAAAAGATGTGCCTGCAATTAATGACAGAGCAGGTCCAAGACAAGAAACCACCTCCACAGGGTAACATCCGTCCTAGAGGAGCTCCCCGGCCCAGTGGCAGGCGGTGAGCTTGTGGAAGGGCTGGTGTCCCGCGTGGATTCAGTGACGCACATTGAAAAGCAGCACCACGACTCAGAAAGGTCTTGGTGCTACAAGTGGGGCATAGAGAGGGGTAGCAA
Source organism: Serilophus lunatus (assembly GCA_013399895.1). Lineage (NCBI taxonomy): Eukaryota > Metazoa > Chordata > Aves > Passeriformes > Eurylaimidae > Serilophus > Serilophus lunatus. Next base: position 529,311 of record VXBA01001576.1, read on the forward strand.
TGCAGAAACCTTTTAGATCTCAGCTCGTGCTATTTATCAGGGCACAGGGCTGAGGGCTACCTGAACAATTCTTTCCCATAGACTCAAAGGCATGAAGAGACTTGGAGATCCCTCCTAGTATCATGCTTGTAGCAGAAGAGCAGTTCCTCAACATCCTGGTGTCAGGGAAAGGCAGAGGGACACCCCAAAATGAGCAGAGAGGGTTTTGCTGCCAGTGTGTTATTGCTGACCTGGATTCTCATTGATGACCTCAAGGTGTAAGACTGGCACAGTCAGCCTATCCCAGGACTGTGGGGGGATTAGAGAAAGGGTCATGCTGCCAAGATTTACAATTTTGGGGTGGTGGACTCACAGCAGTATAGGCTTTTCCCTGAAAACCCAGACACCAGATCAGTGATATTCAGTGATACTTTCTGTATATAAATAAAAGTTAAGGGAAAACATCTGTCCAATGTAGTAAGAGGAGTCTTGGCCTAAATAAACCTGAAAATTCAGAAGCCTAAAGGTGAAATAAAGAAATTGTGCCTTTTTTTTTTTTCAATTATCATGTTTTAGAGCTAATTTTTAAAATTCAGCAACTTGGGATTGGGTGATTCTCCAGCTTGGACCAACAGCTCTCCCTGCTCCAATTAGTTCAAATAAGCCTTGTTTCTCAGAAGGGTTAAGGCAAGTACATTCTTCAGGCTTTATTAAACCCATGAACAGTAATGTCAGTCTGAAACCCAAGAGAGGGGAAAACATACCCACACCTTGCAGGCCATAAACAGGAACAAATTCAACTTGATCAGTATCTCCCTGACAGTTCTGCCCAAGGAATTTATGAACTGGGAGTGTTGGCCCCACTGAAGCAGGAATTTTCCAGATAGTAATTAAATAACTTGTCTTTCCTGGTATTTTATGGAATAAACAGTGCCTGTTGCTTGCTAATAGCATCTGCTTTTATTTGAGTGGGAGCGTATTTTATAACAATCCTTCTGTTCAGTTTGCATGTTTGCAGTGACCCAAGTAAGTAATCACACCATGGCTGGTAATAAATTCACTCCCAGGTGTTTAATGATGGTATTTACTGTAGGAGCCACCAGTCTTAGGGCTGTAGTGATGATGATGTAGTGATTAGGGTGGGTTGATGGGACACAGGGCAGTTGGGTAATTGCTAGTGATGAGCTAGTGAACTCCCAGGTAATTGCACCTTACCTGGAAAGGTGTGCTGTCACGAGCGGTCTTTTAAAGACAAAGCTGTGAGAAGTATAAAGAACAGTCATTGTCTCCATGTGACAGTGCTGAATCATGAACAGGAAATTATCCCTTCTCCTTAACAAGAAAAATAATGCCTGATCTTTTTTCTTTCCTGTTGCTTTCTTAAAGAAAAGGCACTCCTGGTAGGACTCATGTGCCTGTCAGTCTGTGCACATACTTCCCTTCTCTTCATACCCTTTAAGCACTGTTGAGAAGCAGAGATGCTCTGCTTCAGGACACCTACAAGTGCCCCAGAAACAGGTCTTGATGGGAGGAAAGAGAAAGATGTACTCAATGCCCCTAAGAAGGCCTGGCACAGACCAAACCTGTTAGACACCAGAGAGTCTTTGTAGCAGAGGGACTCTGGCAAAGCTCACTCACCAGAAGGCTTCATCATAAGCTCAGATTTCCTCCATAGACATGAGGTCCAAGCAATTCTGGCTCTTAGAAGAGCAGACATCATTACCAAGGTTATTAAAGGGAGACATTAATTTTACTTTTAATGAACGTGGGATCTACAGAAGTGCGTGCGGTCACTCACCAGTGCCTTGTTGGCCCTTGGGCAAGGTTTCTCAAGTCCCAGCCATCTCCATGTGTGTTTGAGCTCCTCAGGATATTACTCAGCCTGCACGTACGTGGGGCTGATAGTCCTCACCGAGTCCTAGCGTCTGAGATTGTCTCAGGTGCTGCATTACCCCAGTGCCTGTGGTCTCCAGCCTTGGCACTTTGTGTTTGTTTGTCCTGCACACGCATCAGTGGAGAAGCCAAAATTCCTTTGCCCTCACTGCTCATGTAGGAGTGGGCTGGAGAGTTGATCTCTATAATTGCTACCCTCTCCTACACCAGAAAGGAGTAACCCCCAAAGCAATGGTGATGCCTTGAGAGTCAGATCCTGGAGGGCTTTGGAAAAGATGCCATATGTCCTACATGTATGTTTCAGCTGGGAAAGTAGAAGCAAAGCAAGGAGCAGAGCCTGGACACCCACTGCCAGGAGGAGAAGAAATGGCAGGTTTAGGCAGGGGTTCTCCCAGCAGAACCAAGGGGCTGGTAGTGGTGCTTTCATCTCATCCAAGGGAGGTGCTCTTCAGGTGGGTCTGCTACCAGGAATGCTCTGATTGAGTCACTCTTGGTCTGTTAGAACTTTTCATTTTGCCTCATGATTAAGAGATAAAGATGGAGAGTGTGTTTCTTCTTTCCATCTTACTGAGCTTTCCTCTCCATCTGTAGCAGGAGAGAAAAATTGCAGCGAAACCAGCAAAACGGACTCCAGTACCAGATTGTTCCAGTGACAGGGAGAAAATAAATAATTCATGGGCCAAAGACTGCCCAGGAGAAGATCTGCTCTTGCCCCAGCAATGATTTAAGGGGCTTAGCAAGTCAGGAGTGCCAACAGGTAAAGCTATGGCAGTGTTTTCAATCTCTTAAGAATTTTGGGCAATTTTTGGACTGGATGTTTCCAGGTACAAGCTGATAAAAATGATAGTGCTGGTCCAGGTTGCTGCAGCTTCATCAATATTCCTGAAGCTGCTTTTCTGTTACGATTAGCAATGGAAAAAGTGGTTTCAGCTGTTCTCCTTCCCCAGCATGATCCAAGCACTTGCTGCTCCACCTTCTTTTTCGGCATGAGCATTTCCCCAACTGCCTGGTGCAGAGGCATTGGTCTGACAGAAAAAAAACCCCAACACTTTCTCCCTTGGGGAGTTTCTACAGCTGGATGAGTCCTTGATCTAGTTCTCTGCACCAAGAGTAGTGCAGGCATGATGGAGGGGGAAGTGCAGGCTGTTGGCCCACCACTGCTTGCTTTAGCAGTCCAAAATACCAGCTTGAATGTGAGGTTATAGATGGATTCTTTCCTTTCTTGTTCCTGTGCTGCTGTAAAGGAAACGTGTTGATTGTGGGTTTACTAACCACTGCCAGATGTTTGAAATTCTTTAGTTTGATCATTGGTCCAGAACCACTAGATCCAGTGGCTGTGACCACAGGAGCCCTGAGCTGAAGTAAAGCCCTTTAAACCTGCTCTCTGGTACTACGATGAGCATCAGGCTACACAACATCAGTTTTGAAACTGAAGGTAGTGAGTTACAAAGATCAGAGCATGAGAATCAGAGGTAGGAGCTGCTGAGTGTTGATCCTGGCTCTCCTGAAAACTCTTTTTGTCCTGTGGCAAATTATTTAGCTCCCTTTTCCCTGCTCCCCTTCCATCCCCTTTCCAAATCCTTTGTCACATGAGGGTTTGGGAGAAGCTTGCAAAACACCTTCTGAAGTGCTTTGAAGACAGAGAGAAGTATGTACAAATGATAAGTTGTATGGCAATGTAAACAAACCTGGCTCTGTATTTCCCAGGCTCAATGAGGAAGGAGGAGGGGATAACTGATGGGTGGCACCCACCTCCTAATTACAAGGTTTGCCTCTGGATCTCTTTAGTGTGAAGCATCATCTTGGCTGAAAAGCAGCTGATATAGTCACACCTGAGCAGAGGCAGGGGAGGAAAAACTTGTCCCACAAGTGAACCAGAGTGGCCGGAAACTTCCTTTGGGAGGAAGGGAGTGAATGGTGGGTGCCAGCAGAGGGTTGGAGACGGTCTTCTGGACCGCTTCCAGACCTAGTTCTGCTGTACCTCCGCTTTCTTCTTGGCTGGTGAGTTCTTCCAGGTGGTTGCTGTATGGCCTTGAGGGTCCCATAAGATCTAGGAAGGTCCGTTCTGTAGTTGCCATTAGACTGTTTATCTTCTCTGACACCTGATTTCGAAGATAGAGTACTAAAATGCCAGAGGTTATCCCACACCAGTTTGTCAATTCAAAAAGCAGCACAGCTCCAAATTTGGAGTAAGTAAATTGTGAGTATGCTTTGCTTTCTGAACCTTTGTGATATTTCAGGGTTACATTTCTAACGTGTCTTCACAACAGTGGGAGTTAAAACCTGATGCTGCATGTGCTAAGAAAAGTGAGATATCCACACAAACAGCTACTGTTAGGGAGACAAGAAACACAGCAGATGCCGTGAGGGCTGATGGATCTTCTGAGAACAGCCCTAGACAGGTGTCTTGGGCCTCTTCCACAGCACCTGTGGTTCTTTCCTTATGGCTTCTCTTTGCATTTCACATGTGCTTATGACCTTGCCCTAAATCTAGGTCGTTCTTGCAGGTGTAGCAACTCTGAAGAGCACCTGGAATAGGTTTGCAGGTCCTTGCATTTGCAGGTCCTTTGGCCAAGTATGGCAGCAGATTTCTCCACGGGCAGGGAAGTGCAGGTTTAGCAGCCTGAGACCAGGGAAAGCAGCTGCAATTTGTGCCTCTGCCTTTGGTGCTTTGTAGCTTGGGCAAAAATCAATCAGGACATGTACTGAAAGAAGACACGTAAGTACCTAAAAATGCAGGTTGATATCTAGATGCTGTTTATTTTGGGTTTGAGTTGGACCTTGGAATTTTGTTTTATATTTGGGAAATGGAAGAAATATTTTTTTCTCTCTTCTTTTAATAGTCTCCTCCAGCCTGAAATCTGCTGGGACAGGAGATATCCCCATATGTGTGCAAGTGCATTTTGGAGGCCGTGATCTCAGCTGGAGGCTTGTATTGAATCACACAACACTAGCTCTGGAGCTGAGCAGCTGAGATGCTCTTTAAGCCCTGCAGAGCTGCATGTAGTGAAGGGTATTTTCCCCCCACTGAGCATTTATTTCCTGAAGCTTTGAGGCAAAAGGGAGATGTCTGCACCACCTGGGTGTTCCTCTGTCGCTCAGTGGGGCTCAGCAGCACCTGCTCACAACCAGTGCTTTGCCTTGGAAACCCCTGAGGGGTGCTGAATGTTTCTGCTGCCTAGTTTCTCTCTTAGTCTGCATGTAACAGCCTCAGAGATTATTGCCCCACCCATCCAGCTTGCCAGACAGATGTTAGAGATGGTGATGGATATATCTGCTCTCAGATTAAGAAGCAGTTTAAAACACATCCCTAGCCAGCTGTGGGCCTCTGCCCTATTAGCTTTCAAGTGCTGTCTGGAAGAAATCCTCTTTTTTGTTTTTTAATTCAGCCCTACCCTTTCCTGCAGTCGTCTTCTGCTTTTTCTGCCTGGCAAAGCCCCAGCAGCAGCCCCCAGGCAACATGGCACGTGTAGTGGAAACGACTTTGGCTGACTGGAATGCTTTTGCAGGGAGCCCAGGTGCTGTACACAGTAGAAGAGGGAGGAGAAGATGCCTCCGGATGGAAGTTAGAAATCGCTTCCTCCTCCCTTTTTTTCTCCTGAACCCAGCAATTCAGTGGTTGTGTCAGCATGACTTGACAGCATGAGGATAGAGAGAAGCTGGAGCCTCCGTAGCATCAAGCAAAAGCCTCACTTTGCTCTCAGTTGCCTGTTGCAGGAACCTCTTTGTCTCTTGCTGATAGAGGGAGAAAAGGAGCTGCATGAGAAGAATGCCACAAGATAACTCCTTTAGGGAGGGAGTGGATGCTTTCTCCTCTGCATCGAGCATTTATATACCAGCTTGTCCTGCTCTGATGTCTCTGCATGGGTAAACTCACCCTTGGCATGGGTTTTCCTGCCTTTTTCCAGAGACCCTGAGGGCTAGTCATCCCTCGGCTGCCTTTCCAGGGCTTTTCATCCTGCCAGAGACCATAACGGCTACGGTGCAGATCTCATTCTTTCCCTGGGTTTGCCCAAAGATGTGCTTATCTCTGCAGTCAGATTAAAGGCTGGAAAGCTGCCTTTTTGCCTAGGTAGATTAAAGACCAAGAGCAGCAATGCTCAAAAAAATACCTTCTCTCTTTTTAGGAGTTCTGGGAGAGAAATTCTGGCTCAGTGCTGATGTCATGTTGGGACAGGGATACTGGGATGGCAGCCTTAGCTGGGAGATGGCTCCATGAGTGCATTACTTGTGGTGGTGGAGGGGAGACCCATAACATTAAAATATAAATTATATGTGGTCAATAGTTAGATAAAGAGTACTTCTACCAGTACTGTAAATCAAGACTTTTCTCCCCACGTCTTCCTAGATTTTCCCAGCCTAAACTGGATTGTTTGGTGCAATATTTATTTTTCACTACTAAAGCTTGAAGGAACTGTATTTTCAAGCAGACATTGACTTATTTTTTCAAAAAAAACCTCGGTTTTCCCCTGAAAGCTCAGAGCACCTGTCTCACGGAAAAACAGGCCCCTTTAAGATGTCTCGGGCTGCTTTGAATCACTAATTGCTTCTGAATAGGCAGGCCAAATGTTTTATCACTTCAAACTCCCATAGCAATGCAAATCTATACAGCTGAGAAGCCTCTTTCCATGCATGGGGTTGATGGGTATAGATAAGGATTAAAAATGGAAACAAATTCAGCCCAAGGGTCCTTTTTGTTCCTCCCTGTCCTCGGTAGGGTTGCCAGGGCTACATTTATTCCGCTGCATCTTTTTTGGATGAGATCCAGTGCCCCTTGAATGCAAAGGCAAGAGGTACAGTGGTGGGAGAGGGTTGGATGAGGTCCTAGGTACATACATATTTCATCGCCATGCCACACTCTGTATTGTCTTCTCTCTCTGGTTTCACAAAGGTGATGGTTTCTAAAACTCCGACTTGTTGAGTGTGACACAGTCCAGGCTTCATCCTGTCTAAAGTTTCTGACTTTTCAGTTGTTTTCCACTCTCTCTGAATGGCAATCAGGCATATTTCCCATGCCTGGTGGGAAAAGGGGGGATGCCTGGTAGGAAAAGCAGGACCTGCCAGAGAGCTGTTTAGAGGGGACTACGTGTGCCATGCCGTGTCTTTCTTGGGATTATTGTGGGTGTTTTGGGGCTTTGCTGGCTCCCTCAAGGTGCAGGAGATGAGCAGGACTCTCTGGTGCTGCGCTGCCCCTGAGTTATTTAACTAACCCACAGCCTGAAGGCAAATATTGGCTATTAAGAGGTGGAAAATCTCGGTGAGCAAGGGCAGTCTAAATCTTCCTTTTTGCTTAGGTCACCTGTTATTAGAGCTGCCTGCTGTGTGCTGAGTATGTCTGTGCTCAAAAATTGTTAAGAGCTCAGCATTATGGCAGCAAAAGCCAATTTACTGACTTTCCAATAGAAAGGAAGATACATGCTGAATGTGCATCTGTTGGATGATATTTCTGTTTCAATCATGCTGCTAACATACAAATGGAAAAGCTACTTTGCTTGCATGATTTATGTAGTTACTAGAAAAACTTCGGTAAAAAATACAGCGATACTATGTAGCCATCAGGTACTATTTATTCTTAGCAGAGTAGGTAATGAAATCTCTTTTCTATTTGCCTCCCCAAATGAATTCCAGTCAACATTGCATAACCTACTCAAGTACTCTGGACATGGAGAACAAATAATATCTTCATGTCAAATCAATAACTAATAAGAAATCAGTCCCTTGAAGATAAACTGTTATCTTTAAAATTAAAGGCTACAAATTTTTGTCAAATAAGAAAAAATATCTCTGCTCCTCTTTTTTTTATGTATTGTTGTGTGTTTCAGGTGTCCTATATAGGGCGCACTTACGACTAATCAACTAAGGCTAAGTATTGTTATCATCATTGTACTTTTAAAAGAGACAATTGCTTGGCGGCTTTCCTACCAGAATGAATTTTCCAAGGAGGCACAAAAGAACTGGAGTGATTTTAGGCCTTCATCCCTGTTCACCAAAGAGCTTTGACTCAACAGAATTGAAACCCAGGCTTAAATCCTGAAGGGGTTTAAGTCTTCAGTGTTGGGTTCCAGCCCAGGTCTTACTGAACTAGGGTCTTCATGCATAATCCTGGTCTTCTAGCCAGAGAAAAGTAAAAAAAAAAATTAAAAAACAGTTTTAAGTATAAAAATTATACAGGCGAGTTAGAAACTATAGAACATGCCTGTCCTTTGCAAACTTGTGTCTAGAGGTGGTCTTTTATGTCCAAATCAGTACCAAAGCAATTCAGGCTTGGGACCCTCCTTGTTTCTGCCCAAGGTCCCCACTTGGGTACCATGAAGACACGGAGCTGATGCAAGACTGTGCTGTGCTCTGACACCTGCCACCAGCAACCACAGCAGAATGAGGCATTGAGGAAGACCCTCAGTTTTAGTGGTGTGAGAGGGCTGTGAGGCTGCAGGCAGGGCTGGCCGTGTGTAATGTGGGGGATTCTGAGAGCACGGGCTGGCAGTTGGTTCTGAGACACGGTGTTGGAAAACCAATTAGGGGTCAATGGGAATGGCACGAGTAGAGAGCAGGAAAAGGTGTCCTGAAGGGTGGAAGCTGTGCCAGGCTCAGGTGCCCTCCCAGCTCGAAACTGGAAGCCCAGGCAGGGAAGGAGGGGGAAAAGCTGCAGCAAGAACCAGAAAAACCGGCTTATGCCAGCCTGGGATTCACATTACTCACACGGGTTTCAAACAGGTCAGGTTCACTTTGTTTTACAGGCAAAGATGGCCAAACTGCCTAAAGACTGTTCTCAGCTCAGCTTAGAGCAGTTCTGAGCTCCCGTGTGCCTGTTCACTGTGTCACTGCCCCTGTGCCCTCCTACCCTTCACCAATGCAAGATCCTTCCTGGGATTTAAGCCTTTCTAAGCAAAGGCACGCACAAAGGCACATTCCCTGCCCATCTGAGGGGTGGGATTGCATCTGGACATTCATACCTCCTGACCTGTCACAGGGTTTGAAGAAGTAAACTTGCTGGTTGAAGCTGGATGGGAGACTGCTTCTGGGGATGCTCCCCATTGCAAAGGAAGAGTGGTCTGCCTCTCCCAGATGCCATTACAGGTGAGAAGCTTGCGGCAGTGGTACAAGCTCGTCCACACTAGCACCAGGGCTGGCTGCTCCATGCTTCTACTTCCCACCCAAAGATGGGCCAGGTGGGGTCAGCCCCATATGATTTATCAGGTTATTATAGGCAACTGGGTGTCAGTAGCAAAGGTGAAACCACATTCTTGTTGAGAAGAACGAGGAGAAAAAGGAGCTAAAAGGGTTAGAAATCAGATTGTTGGAGGCTAATGGCAGTGTCTGCTTGTTAGGCAGCAATAACAGTAATTTACCTTTGAATTGCAATAATTCATCATAATGCTCTGCACCTCCCTCATGTACCCTCACTGCTTATCTCAACCCTCCTGTTTCGGGATCTAAAAGCATTTCATAAACATTAATTAATTATTCCTCCACACCCCTGGAAGCAAAGTAAACATTATCCCAATTTTGCAGCTAGGGAAGCTGAGCTCACCTAAAGAGATAATAACTGAGCAAGGATGCAGGAGCCCGAGGAGTAGGCCCTTATCCCAGCTTCTCCCACATGCACCTTTCTGTAGATGGCTCTGCAATGTGGACGTAATCCAGGATAATTCAGGCCCCCACCCATAGAAATTTCTGTGCTTACCACTGTTTTCAGGTGGCAGGAGAGCTGTAAAAAGGGTGAGGGCTGCTCCTGCCTTGGAGATGTCTGTGACACTAATCACGGTATCATCACCTTCAAGCCTCCACCACAGGGACCAGGCACCTGCCAGTGTGAAGCACCTGTCATTATTCACAGTAGGACTCTCCCTTTTTTAATGACTATGTTAATGACCCTAATCTGTTGGTGATTGTTGGTGAATGTGATTAATCCCACAGGTCTAGGGACTAGCAATTCAGAGAGGTTTCCTCTCCCACCTTCTCACACCTCAGTTTGCATCAGCACTGAGATGAGCTGATGGGACCTGTGCACAGCAGAAGGCACCACCCCACTCTGGCTTGAAAATCAGGCTGCTGTGAGTAAATATCCAGAATACAACAGCAACGAATCGGACCATCCCTCTCCAATGTCTTAGCTAGGGGTTGTGATGTGTGAGCACCATCCTGAAATAAGATGCTTGACTTAAAACCTGTTATAAACTGCTTTAGTGGATCTTGGTCCTTGAGGAAGAGGGAGCATGGCACCATGGATGCGATGCGTGACAAAGATGTAGATTAAAGGGAGGCTATCCTCTCCAAATGATGAGCCTTGGCAGTGAAGGGGAGGACAAGTCACCAAGGATCTGTGTGACGCCAGTAGTGGCCTGCTGGGAAGGGGTTTTTTTGGTTTTTTTTTCCAGAAACCAGCAGTTGACTTTGGAAGCCCAGTGGAGGCCAGCAGCAGAGCAGAAGGGTTGTGTTCCATAGACAAGTCATGGTGGGTTAAATGTAAATGAATCTGCAGCATGAGGGACAAATGGGATCAGTGCTGGGAACCCCAGCTCCTGGTGGGGGATGGATTAGTAATGGGCACTGGTGAGTTTGCACACAGGGAGGGAGTGAATGGCAAAGCAGGGAGGTTTCCATCATTGCCCTGCCTGTAGCACTGAATGAAAGAGACATCTCCAAGCTCAAAGCGGAGAGGTCGAGCCTAGATAAACACCAGCTTGGTCCCCCATCAGAGAATCACTGAGGCATGAAGAAAAACTTTAACAGCTGCAATGCTGCTTTTGAACCTCCTAGTAAAAGGGAGGGTCAGGAGGTCAAAACTTTCAATGCCTCTGGGAAGAAGAGGACTTTTCCCCACAAGCCTTTGAAAAACCGAACTAAATTAGCATGACCACACTGCTAAATGCTTGGGAAACCCAAACGGCTCGGGTCACAGGCTCCCCAAGCAGCAGAATGGCAAAGAGCTGTTGCATTCCCATACTCAACAGCCATAATTAATGAGGCTATTTCCTAGGCTAAAGGCAAGTCTTCAAAATTCTGCCCAGCACCTGGATGGGAAATAAAACCTTGTGGGATGTGCCCTGGGCATCTTTTTTCTTCCTGACACAGTTGGCCTTTCCCCTTTCTCTTTCTCCTGTTCATTTTCTCTCAATTCTATCTTCCTTTGTTTCAGCTGCTTCTTCCTCCCCTGTTCTTGCTGTCACACAGTTCAACTCACTGTTGAAGTGGAGAATGGCAATGAAGTTGTAGGGACCCAGCCATACTCTCCCCTAAGGATACTAGACAGAAATGCTGAATCTCCCACCTAAATCCCTTTTTTTCTACTTTTTATTGCAAAAGGGGTGAGAGCTTTGCTCCACGTTTTGAGTTGTTCACTTCCACTTTGATGGTTTAAGCCTTCTGCAAGAGACATTCTTGCAAAGACAAGGCAATGCAGGTTTCTGGAGGATGTAGACACCTGAGACTTCTGCTTCTGACTCTGTCATGGGTTTCTACAATGCCTCTCCACTTGGCTCATGTTCCTCTTATACTGCCTGTGTGCTGGGCACCGCTTTTCATGAGACCCTTTGTAGGTCATCTCCATTCACAGCTCCCATCACCACAGGTGTGGAAAGCGAAGAGGCATGTGCAAACCTTGCAGTAGCTGTCAGTGCTTTTGGAAAAGGGCTGTATGCCTACACAGCATAATTCAAATAGATAAAACCAATGCAGCCAAAAAGTTTACTGTCTCAGGCTACAATCCTGCAGGCTGCTGTTGAGCATCCTCATTCATATTGGAGACACAGGAGATAAGTGCACACCAACTTTTCCATGCTTCCTTCAAAAGCAGAATGAATACTCCTTCGAATAAAGCAGGAGGACAAGAAGGCCAGGAGGCCTGCCCTTGAGGGAGAACAGCTACTGTACCAACCAGACCAAGGTATCTCCTTCCTGCAAGCCCTAACCCAAGCAAGCTGCATGTGGAAATGATGGGGTACGGTGTGTGCTACACTGGCAGTCAGCTGCAGTGGCTCTGCAGTGCTGAGCCACAATTCGGCATTCCTGTGATGCTGCAGTATCTTTTCTTTCTTGTGTCTCTTGTTGTCCTAGAAACAGAGGAAAAAATTCTTCCAGAGAAGCCTTTTTGTTACATTTGAGGCAGCATCTACTGTTTCTTACCGAAACAGTGTCTCGTTGCATAATAAAATCCTTGCCAGAAAATCAACAGCAGGTTCAAAACCTTTTAAAGAAACATGGAAAAACTTCACACCCTCCAAACTTACCCAAAGTCTTCAGAGTACTGAAAGTACACTTCCTAACATTGCTTAAAATATATGTTGAGCAACAGGAGGCAGTATTCTTATATATATATATATATATAATAAATATTTTATCTATATATATGTAATTATGTGTATTATTTATACATACATACACTTCTAGCTTTGAATTACAGCTCTTGAGGTAAAGGGTGTCTGCTGGAAGAGAAAGTCAATATGCCATATGGTACCGGCCACTTTTCTCTCCCGGTGCTAAGGTTTCCCTGGAAATGCTGGGATTTTGGGGGTGGTTGTCTTATTTTGAGAGATTTGAGATTTCTGGGATAAACATGCCCTCCTGTGTGCTCAGCCAGGCAAGGGATGCCCTGTGTAATTTCCCTGAGGCACATGATATGTTGAGTCTGTGTCAGGAAAGGACAGTGACTGAAAAATTTCCTGAGGCTCACAGGATCTGGATACACATTCCCAAGCTATTAAGGAGTCCATGGCAAGGGGAGAATGAGAAGAAAGCACCACAGGGGCCGTGCAGCCCTTGTGCCACAGAAGGAAAGAGACTGCAGCTCCTGCCTCTGGTGCCTGGTGGGAGATGACACAACAGATGACCCTCAGGCCAGCAGGAAGGTTTGACAGCCATGATGCTGACTGCCTCCAGCTCTGTGGAGACCAGTGGATGTGGGGCACCTCTGAAAATCTGGCTTCTCACCCCTTCCTTTTAGAGATGGGATTGAAAAAGAAACTGCCCACTACTCTCCCAACAACAGCTCAGAGGGTTTGGGGTTTTTGCCAAAAGCAAACCCCAACTGCTCTGCAGATTCTAATGTCTCAAATACGCATTTTCTCCTTATCCCCTATGCCGACCATGCACTGCAGCACAGGCTAACACTGCTGTGGTGGAGCTGGCTTGAGTCCTGTCTCAGGAGAGATATGCTCTGTTAATAGAGGATATAGCTGGTCATCAAAAGGTGACCTGCTGCTTGCACATGGTACATTTGTACTTAGGAGAGTTTTTATGTGCATACATATCCTGTATCTTAGGAAGCCTCTGAACAAGGACACTTCTTGTGCTCCTAAGGCAAGCAGCAAGACGGCATTATCTTCTTTGGGAAAACTCAGGTAGGGTTACTATCTCTGCTGCTGCTGGAGAGACCAAAGGACCTGCTTGGTTATGATTCAGCTGCTCAGGATGCTGAGACAGCATTGCTCTCCTCCCAGAAGCAGCCTGGCTACTCCATGTACAAGCATGTGACTTTTCAAAACTCTGGGACACATCTTTGGAAAATCCAGCAAGGAACCAGTGAGCACAAACCCAGAAATTAGCTCAGTCTCTGTTCCCTGGTCAGGAGATGGTCTCAATGTCACAGGAGCTTCAGGAATAAATCCAGAGGTGGGCTGAGACAGTGCAATGGTTGGAAAAGGTGGTCCATGAGCCAGTCTGGAGGAGCTCACTAGCGTGAAACTATACCTTGGACAGTTTTATCCATCTCATTTGGTGGAAGGTGTGGAGAGTTCTTAGTAGAGTAAGGGATCAAGGGATCATGATGACACGTGAGTGCAGAATTAGAAGCTTATTTTTCACTTTATATTTACAATTGAAAAGAGATTTCCAATCTTTTACAACCCGCAAAAGGTAGAAAGATTTAAAATGCAAAATCTTTTTATTAAAGGAAACACAACCATCCTCACTAGTGGCAAATGAACCTCTCCTCTGTTTGTGTCTAATTAGGATCTCAGAAGAGTATCCAAGCTAATAAATAAGATATGTATCTCTTGAGAACAGCTTTTGTTGTTTTCTTTTATAGATCTTTGTTCCTTCTGTGCTGTAAGGTCTCCAGGGCATGGCCTGTGTTATGGAGTGCCAGATGTATTATCTGATTTTAAGAGATCATAATTATGAGGAATATGTCAGAACAACAGAAAACTTCATTTAAAAACCCAATTAAAGCTGCCGAGTGACAGCTACGTCTTTGTGCGTTGCATCACCTCCTAATCCTCGCATCTTGGATGTGGAGAAAAGAGTAGTTAAGGATAGCATAGAACTTAGATAAGGGTATCATAAGATCCACATGAGATGGGTTTTTTTTTACTATCAGTTAAAATTAACACACATTTTGTGATAGAGCAGCAACCCTGAGGTCTGTTTGGAGCGGTCACCTCAGGATCTGTGGTCTGATATGTGGGTCATCCTTTCTCATGAGTGATAAGACATTTCACAAGAGATTCTGCATAAAGAAATATAAAGGTAACTGTGTGTCTGCCTCGCTGTGGGAGATGCTTGGCACTGGAGTCGCACCAGCACAGGCTTTGCTGGAGCACCAGGATGGGATGCTGAGGCTGATGCCATCACAGCCCTGCCCATTGCTTGGTGGGCCATGGAGAAGGGCCATTAGTGTGCCAGCTGCGGGGAGCTTTCAGGTGCTAGGATGAGAAAAGCAGATGGAGGGAGGAGATGAGAAGTTTCCAAAGCCTCCAGCACAGCAGCAGGTACCTGCTTCTTCCAAAACCGGCTGAACCTGTCTCCCTCGCAGCGTCTCTCTGTGGTTTTAAGGTGTTCTAAGCCTCCAGCCAGTTGAAGGGCACAGGGCACGAGGGCTGCACCCACCCTCCTTGGCCAGGCCAAGCACTTCCTCTCTGAACAGGAGTTGTATCCTCTGTTCTACATGGGACCTGCCTCGTGTAGAATGAACCCACCCGTATGGCCCCATGAGAGAGAGGCCAGAAGTCAGGGATAGGGAAGTGAGTCTTTGCTTGGTTTGTTTTTAGGAAAGATTTTAAGACTTCTTTTAAAAAATATGATCATGTCTTCAGACTTTTTTTTAAAGATAATTTAATACCTTTTTAAATAAAAGGACAATTTAATAACTTTTAAAGCTTTTTTAAGAGGTTTTTTTAATGAAGAATTTAAGACTTCAGTGGGAAAAAAAGAATTTATTCGTTCTTTAAATAAACAGCAGAATTTACATCTGTATTTTAAAAGGAGAATTTTATTTTTTGTTGTTGTTTTTGTTTTAGAAAGGATTTATGACTTTTTTAAGAAAGAAGAATCTCAGGTTCAGGGAGGGTTTTTTTTTAAAAGAAGAATTCGAGATTTATTTATTTTTTAAAGGAGACTTTCTGAGTTGTTTTTCTTTAAAACAGCCGAGGCTACGGTGTGAGCGCGGGGCGGGGCGGGCCCCACCTGTCCGGGCGGGGCTCACCTGGCGGGCCAGG